>JAOSYY010001123.1:0-38936 GCA_025727935.1 Hebomoia glaucippe
TATATATCAGTTTATGAACACTGTAGCTAGCAGAAGCAACGAGATCAAAGTGTTGGCTACTCGTTCTGGTTGCGTTTTGAATGACATACTGTTTTAATATATGTCGAATCGAATGTATCAATTAATTAGTGAATATTTCTAACGTGGGACATGGATTTAACCGGTAAGCTTTTTTGTGATATATTTTGTGGTGTACTTATTTACAATCGATAAAGGAAGAAGAAACAATAATTTCATTTGTAGTTTAATAACTAAAAAAAGCAACTAGAAAATAATAATGCTTTTTACCAATAGGTATATCTACGTATTAAGGATACTTTATTTTTTATATATTAACGCATGGGCACTATTATATCGATAATATGATTGTTTTATTGAAATTAAATTAACAATCTATGGCTATTCAGTTAGGATAAAATAATTTGGTTGGAACCGGTTTCTAAATTTTTGTGATCATCGTGTTAAACAGGTGACTTTTCCACTGAAAATTTAGACACTTTAACATTCCTTAAGTATATTGTGATTTACGTCACATTTTGTAATATGTGTTAGATAATAATTTTTAACCTAAAGATAATTCAGGAATGTTTTTTTAAATATCTCGTCATCACTTAAAGTTTCGAAGTTTTCTATAGAAGAGTTTGACACATGCCATGCAACCATTAACTTGCAAAAGCCATCGATGTCTGAACAGTATTCTTGGACTTCTGCAGCCAGGGCATTTTTGTTTGGATAATATTTGTACTCTGACAATATACGACAGCCACACTTCAGTATGTTGTCTGATAAACTCATTAGGGTACCTGTAAAACCATAAAGTAAATAATACAATAAGTACCTACTTGAATATTATATTAAGCGATTGTCATTGAGTGAAAATGTCTAGCCAAGAAATTTCCTCCCTTGCCGTGTTTACACATAGACAATATTGGATTAACGAATTATTTTTTATCCTTAGCTTAGCTTCATGTAATCAAAGATATAAATAACCTTTTTATTAATTTTGTAAGGAGTCGTACCTTAGAGTGTTTAAAAAAACGTGCTGTCATATACGGAAAAGGTAAATTAAAAAAATATAGCATCGATCTAGAAAATATATTATTCAAAAACGATTATTCGAGTTGATTATCGACCACTAAGTACATGTCTACTGTGCGCTAAATTATTCTTCGTTGGAGCTATTTAACATCTAACCTAAGGAGAAAAACCGAAAAGTGAAGTCTTTTAAGTAATGCAAATGAAAAAAATTTTCATAATTGCTGTTTAATGCTTTATAGATCTTATTTTCATCATTTTCCTAAAAATTTCAAGCGGTTTTTAATAAAAATAAAAAATAAACGTAAATGCAATCTTCAGGTATAAAAATCAAACTTAAATGTATTTACCAAAAATAAAAACCCACTTGACATTTACTGTTAGGTGCTTATCACAAAAAACACGATTTGCCACTTTATTCGGTATTATACGTTTAGTATAGGAATTGCAAGTTTTACACCCGTATTCTTAGTTTAAAAATTAAAATAATGTATACCTTTTTTGCATGTGTCGTTAACGATGTGTCTTGGTACTGACATATATTGTTCTAAAGTATTGTTAAAGTTCGTTTTGAGACATAAATAGTCGTCTTCTTTATACGTAGATCGGCGGACTGTTGGTATAGTTTCATATTTAGTGATAGAATTGAAAACACAAGGATCTTTTATCGATGGAATCTGAAATCAATTCATTCCTTTAAAGAAAGCAATTTACAACAATTATTTATTTAAATAAATATAAGTATATCAATGCAAATTATTATTATAATATAGATACAACCTAAATATGCTTATCTTACTTTGCGTCACAGATTAAAGATTAAGCTAGCTACAACAAGTGAATGTTCTATAGAGATAATCTTGCCGCTTTTATCGTGACATGAACAAATTACAAATTATAGGAATATTTGTTAATTACAAGTGAGAATGCCTATACGAATTATTTTTGATAAGATTGTACGTAAATTGCACGGTAGTATTTGTCAGACATTGAAAAAATCTAATAATTCTTTCAAATGATAATTGAGGGCCGTATACTTTAACATGTATTATAAAATTTAGTATACACCTTATGTGATAATGTGATATACTATTAAACCTACTTATATAGTCGTGAGCGAACACTAAAAATAAAATTGACATAATCTTCTGATATTACTTTAATTTATGTAATAGTTAGCTACTCGAGTGTTTACTGTGTTGTACATGTAGTTAATGTTCATGTAATGAGAGGAATGTTATTACGTCTGACAAGCAAAATGTAGATTGCGTGACCACAAGTAAAACATGCAGAAGTAAACAAAAAAGCTACTTACCTCTTGTCCAATACAACGGGGAATCGAGAATATTTCATTGAAAATGTTAGTTGTAGATTTTACTGGAGTAGGATTTTGTACCATTCCACTACAAATAGACCATAATCCATCACGAATAATGTAAGTTCGGGGTGCGTTGTTAATAGTGGAGATAGTAAGCGTCGTTACGCCATTCCTTTAACGACATTATCTCAATAAAATACAATGCTCAAGAAGTAAAATAAATAATCGATAATAAGGAAGTAACAAATGAAATTCCAAATCAATAATAAATGTTCCCTTCTATAATTACTAAACAAATATAAAAAAATAAAAAAAAACGTTTTTTTAATAGGGACATTCTCTTTGTTGTGTTTGGTTATTTATGCTAGTTTTCACACGGTGTTCAAGGTTTGACCATAATTATTATTACAGGAAAACTTGTTCTTGAAAATATAACATGTTCTTACTAAATCGATTTAATTTCTACTATATATTCCACTGGATCGCGGTTTATCGGATACGTAGGTTTTAATTTTGATACTTAAATACAAAAAATATAAACATAAAATTAAGACTAAACTACTTTTTACAAAAATAATATGTATTGAAATATATTTTATACGTTATTTACGCGCAGTTTATAATAATTTAAATGGTGTAGTATAGAAAATCTATATTGTATTATTTCTTTATATGAAGTTGCTGAATGTGAAAACTACTTAATTTTATAGACAATCTTCTTTATATCGATTCTAGTCAAACTTACTTCCCATATGCAATAGCTTCCTTTAGATACTGTTCCTTGGTTTCAATGTCACGGATTTGTCTTTTAATTGTTTCAGCTAAATCTTTAGCACTTTGAAGGGTTGACTCTAATTTATACTTTAAAGCATTAATTGAATAATCTTTTGGTAAATTCTGTAATAAAAAATCTCTTTTTGTCCACTGGTTTTTTGGAGATTCCTGGAAACTTTCTCCAGTAGACAATTTGTTTGCGTCGATAAATACTTTTGCGTCGGACTTTAGAACCTGATCATCTTTACTGTAATAAAAAAATGTAACTTTACATATCCCCGTATAAACAAATGTATGAGAATGTAGTTTTTTTTACTAATATAGGTATATATATATTGTTACCAATTATATACCTAATATTTATGTATTCAACAATACTGGGGAATAATGTGAGGTATCTTTGAAAATCCACTTATTAAATATGTACTTACTATTCTAATTGGATAGGCGTGAGCCATTCAGAAACCTAGAAAAATCATTATTTTATTATTAACATGGTAACATGTAAATAATGTAAACTATATTATGCGCGTTACTATATATCTGCTAATGTATATTGTAAATATATTTGCTAGTGGCAGTCCTGTCAAATTTGATTCAGCCATTTTGAAGATTACCCCGAACAAAAAGACAGAAGACAAAATTTACAAATTATGTTATTTTAATATTACACACAGTAACTAAACTTTTGTATATAGGATGTAAGGGGACCGCTCCCAAAAACGAAGACAGGTGATAGTACTAATGACACCTTTGATGATGGGACGGAAAAAAATTCGATCCTGACTATAAAAAAGTCAAATTTATAAAACGTTTTTTTAACGTTGCATCATGTCAGTATGGCTAAATGAAATGATAGTTTCATAAAAAATACATTACTTTTATAGTCAAGATATATTTTTTTCCGTCCCAATATCAAAGTTGTCATTAATACTATCATCTGTCATCATTTTCGGGAGCGGTCCCCTTACACCCTGTATAATATTTGTATATATTAAGGGGGCAATCAATTTTTCAATGAAATAATTATATAACATATAAATGTATTCTTTTCTGTTATCAAAAAGAGCCAATGTTAACAATACTTAAAACTGGGGTTTAAGAAGTATTGTGTTTAAATATGGTAAATTATACCAGAGCTATAAATTTTATAAATAAAGCTTATTTATATGTAATGTAATCTTAGTATTAACCTATTAATATGTACATATTTTCAAATCAAGGACAAATCTGGAAATCTTATATAACTCAGTATAGTTTTATTCCATTTTATAACTAGCTATGCCCGCGTTTTCGCTGACAATCAAATTGAATTTGTCACCACATCCAATTGCTATCATATTATTTTTAAGTAAATTCATTGCATATATAAGCACACGGTATCTACAGGTTTTTTAAATGTATAGATGTCATACTTTTTATCTTAAACAATTAAGTTTTTGCATTCGTATTTCCGTATTAAAATAGACACACGAAATAACTTAGTAAAATCCAGCGCGATTTTTTGCAGGCTTTTTTATATACCTAATGAGTAATATCTATTTATAGAAAATAAAATTTTAAAGCTTTAAAACAGACCAACGTTTTTTTTATTAACTTCATGGTTGTATGGTTTCATTGAAATTAAAATTCTCGACTTAACTTTAATCTACAAAAAGTTGTAGTGTCTGTTTGTAATGATGAAATAAGCGCTATTTGCTCAATGCATATGGTTGTGTACCCGGTAGATGTACCAAAATATTTTTTTTACAATTTTTGTCTTTTTGTCCCGGCTAATCTCTGAAAGGGCTGGACCGATTTTAACGCCCTTCACTGGCAGATATTTCATCTAATAAGGAGTACCCGAGGCTACCTTTATTTGAGAAATGTTTTATTTATTGATACAAATAAAAAAATAGTCAAGTCGCGCGGAAGAAATCGGGGCTACAGCTAGTTATTTTATAAAATTCAACAAATAACCAAAGCAAACAACTTATCGAGACTCATTTGTATACGACGCATTAGCTCGTCACTTGCATTTAGTTTTATGCATATAAAATTATTCATCTACACAAATAGCTAATACGATAGACTGTTTTTACTTACCCAGTCACAATAGCTGTAATGGACCGAGAAAAATAATAACAGCAACATAATTTTTAAAGCGGTTTTAAATAATTTATACATTACTAACTTTCTTAGTTCTATCTTGATCGTTTGAAAAGTAAAGTAAACTTAGCGATAAAGTTTCCCTGACGAATAACCTGCTATTGTTCATTCAGAAACTGTTTAAAAAAAAATTAAGTAGAACAATTGTTAAAAAAATTTGCTTCGATAATTGTAAACCACTCTTTTTTTAATGAACGTAATTGAAGCTACTCCTCTTAGGCCTCCTTAGACTTTCCTCAATAATGGACGCTTACCGGGAGCAAAGGGGTTCTTCGCGTATAGTTCTCAACGAATCCAAGCAAGCGTCACAGCCCGCCTTTACTTATAGTTCTATCTTATATTTACTTATAGTTCTATATATTAGTGCGAAACTCCACGTTTTTTCCTAATAGTTCCTGGAATACGTCAGTGCCAGGTACTATCGTCTATCTATCCTGCAGCATATACTTTCACCTTCACACCAGCTCTTCTGACAAAAATGTACTTATTCGTACCCAACTTCTAAGAAAGGTTTTTAGGTAGAAAAAATGTTACTTCTCCTTTCTATAAATGTAATAGTAACGATAATATTTAAAGTGATACTTTCCATTATGAACGCGTAATTCAATTAAAATTAGAAGTTATTTATGAAAGAGAAAAAGACGTTGAAGAGGTCACTTCAAAAAACAAAATTATGCCATGCTTTACGTGATAGTTCATTAATTTTTTCCACAAGTTAATAATACTAGAAAGTGCAAGATAATCTGTAATAAAATACTCATTTGTATGTTATTTTAACGACAATGAACAAAAATCCGGTATTTATATAAAAAATAGAAGGTACAAAAAGTATTAAACCGGTTTATAATGTCTTTTAGAATCAATAAAATTGTGATATTTAATGCGTACTGAAAGAGTAAAGAAAAATGATAATGTAGGGATCAATTCATGTTGAATCGATATTTTTTATCATTGCATTAGGGGTGCTCAGCGTTTTCACTCGCAGCTGTTTTCCGTATACATACATCATCAAAGTTGGTGCAGCCGTTTAGCAAGTCAATCGAGACGGACACATGAAATAATAATTGTGTTTCCGTCATAAGTACTGTATACACCTTCACATGCATTTAAAAAACAATTATGAATTTGATATTAGGGACAAAAACTTCAATTTTATGTCTATATAAGTTTAGAATATAGAAATATACATTATCTCTTTATTTTCGCCGTCTATCGTTTCATCAAATGTCACACTATTTACTATGTCACACATTATGATATTGTTTATTGTGTAATCAAGAAGAAAGTCGGTGATATTCCATCTACATAGTAATTGTTGTCTTTCTGACTAAAGTCACAAGCAATTATCATGACAAAAGATAGTCATATAGTTGATATAATGTACTTTGTCAAATATTGATAAAATATTTATTTTCTAATACAATAGATTTTTATTTGCTGTGTCATTCTGTAGGTGAAAGTCCGAAAGAAAATAATCAGTACGATATTCATTTATCATTATCGAAATCTCATTTTTTATACAAAAAATAAAATTGTAGTTTCTGTTTGTAAGATAAAAATAACCGCGTTTTACCAAATGGATTTATAAACGTACAGCTAAATTTAACGAAATATCATAAAAAATACATTATTTAACTAAAAAAAAGAACTAGCAATGAAACATGATAATAAAAACAGCTGGACTAATATGATGGAAATATAAGCAAAACGTACATTTCTGTATGTAATAACAAAACATCAGTTTTTTCAATGCATTTCAAAGCTGGTATATAGAGTAACGGAAAAATATTTTGTGAAACGTTTATCACTCTGTTTACTTATCTGTTTGTTCCCACTAATCTCTGAAGCGGTTAGACCGATTTTGACGGACCTTCGATGGCGTATAGCTAATGTTACGGAGCGTGACATAGGCTACTTTTATTTGATTTAGTTACTTACAAACACGACAAAGCAAGCTTTTCAGCTTATTTTATTATTTTTAAACATATAATCGGACTGCTACAATAAAAAAGGGATGCCATGATTAATAACGTCAATGAAAAATGTTGCAAAAAAGGGAAAAATCCTTTTCAGAGATTTCTTTGCGTGCGCTGCGTAAACGGTGATGAAAGAATGACTTTCGACAAATTTGTACATACTTAAAAAGTTATAAATAAAAGTCAGCGAGATCATCTTTTAAGGTTGGCTTATTATAATCTTTATAGATTAACAAGTTACGCTTCGTACACGAATTTGCGGCGGTGATCTTTATTAGAAGTATCCATGTATACTTCCAATAAAGATCACTAAATTAGATTATAGGCTAAATCATAATACTATAAAGTGATTGATATTTATATTTTTTCAGTTGAAGAGGTGTTAGAGGGTGTTTTTAGCCATGAGGCATACGAGAAGCCATCCGATGACTGTAAAGCTGAGGACTTGGTAATGAAACTACCAGAATGGTTTGATGAAAAGAAATTTAATCAGTAAGTCATAAGTATAATGTTATAAAATAGTAACGTCTTATTAAAAAAAATCTAACGTAATTCATTAGAATTTAGGATATTTCATATTCTTTTAGTCATCTGAATTTTCTGTAGTTGTCCTGAATAAACTAACTATATTCGTAATTTGGCATCGAAAATGGGCATTTCATTTTAAAGCTTTTGCAAGTAATATTCAATTATTATTTTTCATTTATATTTTATATACTAGTTTTATATATTTTTAGATATAACTAACCAATTTACACCATAGCCATATCATACCTATAGACGATAAGGCCTTGAGTGGTGCCCTGTTCCTTGCAAGATCATTTGGAAAGGCTTCAGAAAAATTACGTTTAATAAATAGCATAAAAAAAGTAAAAAGTATAAATATGTTAAACAATAAGACAATATGTTAATTAATTGTTTATTTCATCTATACAGAACTGTTTCATCGTTAGAGTGGCCTTTAAGGGTCCACCTACCTTATATGTACCTATAATAAATCTTATTGAACAGGAATATATTTTTCAGAGGACGCCGTTTCCAATTAGACTTCTTTCTCTCGACGTCGTATTCTATGATTGCTGGCTTAGTTACGGTTATGGCTATACCGTCGATACTTGTGGTCCTCGTCGGCACACGTCATTCAAATTCAGACTACACAGCTTTCAAACGATATACTTCCACGTACTTACACGTCCTATCCTGGATGAGCAATGATTTAAAACCGGGAAGTCTGTGAGTATAATTTTAAATGACAAAAGATTGAAAAAATATAAAACTTAAACTTAATAAATCACTTTCATTGTAAAAGTGTAAGAACAAAATATAAACTTCCATCTGATTCCGTGCTAAACAGTTCAAATTGTCGTAGTTATGTAAATAATTCAATAATTATTCACACAAATTTCTTGTTAGTTAATCATACATTTTAAGAATTTCGGATATAACTGCTATGGTACTATTAACAGGTTCGATTTCTAAGTCCCGGATCAATACCACGATAGTATTTTTACATTTTCAGTTCATGGCGATCGCTCCATACTGTAAGGTCACGACACGTTCATGCTGGCCGCGCTGCACGACTTAAAGATCACGGAACTATATCTCAGCGTGATGTGGCCCTTACTTTGTTTGGATTCATAGGCTTTTTAGTCCTCAAACCTGAAAAATTTGGTGTAAGACAATTAAAGCCTGGAGATTGGGAAGCGTACAATCATTTTTGGGCAGTCATAGGATCCATGTTGGGTTTAGAAGATAGGTATGTTTCCTTTAAAAGGACTTATTTTGCAATTACAAGTCTTTGTAATCATGTCTCCAAAATCTCTTAATTGGAAGCAGAAGCCATATATGAATTATTTTGGGTTTTAGATACAATATATGCCGTAAGCAATTTGATGAAACTCGTGAGATTTGTCGAATACTTCAAAATAAAATTTTCACGCCGTGCTTGGAGTACGTGCCCCCTTACTTTGAACATACTGTCCATGTAATGGCAGTGGGCATGGCCACAATGCATCCTGCCATTGATCATGACTCATTAGTCTTTTTCACTAGATATCTATCGAACGTACCAGGTTATATTTACACAGAACAAGATCGATTGATACTTCAATCAAAACTAAAAAAGCAACTTAATGGAATGGCACATACTGGTGAGTCTAAAATGCATTTTAATATTCATCTGACACTTTAATGTACTTGAGCAAACCTTAATCATGGAAGATCAACGATTAATCTACATTAAGCTTTAACGTTATTTAGTTCAAAGGTCGGTTTTGAAATGGTAAATCCCTTTTGCAATAACAGATACTATGAAATATTTTAGTAATTTGGCGATAACGTTAATTCTCTTAGTATCGCTAAATACCTTCGTAATCATTGTTTTTAATAAGGTAAGATAACAGTCTTTCTAAACATAATCATGCAATCCTGATAGCTAAGTAGTAGATAATCTTTAATTTACATAATTTTATGAAAAGTCCAAAATCGATTACTAAAATTTAGCGCAACAAAAGACGAAATATCTATGCATTTATTTTTAATACTTGAATGCTTAATAATATTTAAGAAACAAACCCAAATGAGTTTCATTTCAGGTGTGGATACATCGAAGCTAATAGAAGAATGCCCTATAGATTTTCTACCAAAGACACGACCAAGGGTCCTGTACCTTAATGATTACGAAACAATAGAAGAATCGCCGGCATACAAACGCCTACCTGTTAGCTCAAAATTTATATTGGCTTTTTTAGATATCTGTTTAGCTTTTTACTCCACTAATATCGGGCGGTATCTTTTAAATTTACACTTTTCTTTTTTTGTATTCATAGCAACGTACTTACCATATGTCGCAATGTGGAGATACGGAATTAAAAAAGCTTATGTGAATTTGTTTAAAGATGGTCCCGTGGACAATACAACTCCTAAACATAATTCCGACTATTATGATTATTACACAGAACTGGAAACATAAAATTTAATTTCTACAACGATAAAGTATTCTTATGACAAGTCTTATAATGCCATGAATAGTGTTTATTTTTAGTATTTAAAAATGTAGTTTTCCAGTAGTTTTTGTGACATACAATTCCGCTTCTAAAGTTAAATTTATGTATAGCTAAAAGAATATTATGTAAATTGTGCCGAACACAAAAACTACCTAAACTTTTGTACGTTTATTTTGAAAACGAAAAATAATGGTCTTTTTATTCTTGCGACTAGATTTTTAAATGATAAAGTTGCCGATATCTTGGAAAAAATATAATTCAAAGATTATTACTAATTTACTAGTTATTCATAATCATAAATGATTCACATTATTAACGTAATCGATTATCATAAATTATTCACATTATTCAAGTTATTCACATTCATAAATAAATAATTGTATTTTAAACGTACTTAAAGTTGTAAACCTTTCCATTAGTTTCAATTCCATAACTCACTAGATATAAGTAACATTAGTAGTAGCATGAAGTAATTTTTAAATTAAAAACTTCATAGAATTGATTTTCAAGCAGAAAAATCAACAAAAATAGAGATGCTTGACATCTAAATAATAATCTTTTTTAAGAAAAAAACACGTTTTATTGCAAAAAAACGAAATTGTCTGTGGTACATGGCACACCATTGCTTAAGCCTCATTTGCTGGGTTTGTAGCAAAAATACAACTAGGGCAGTCGTGCTCGCCCAAGCGTTTAGTAACATTAAATAATTCCTTTTGAAGCACTTGCGATGGAATATTATATAGGAACAAAGTAAAAGATCAAACCAGTTTAATGACCAATCAGTACTCTTTTGTAATGACTTGATATTTATATCTTCTCCACTACGTCAATATTCTAAGTTTACTACAATCAAATAGTGAAATCTGCATTCAAATCGGATCAGCCGTTTTCGAGATTAGCACAAACATAGACATAGACAAACAGACGAAAATTCTAAAAATCCTTGTTCTGGATTCTGTTACGTTAATAACGTCCCCCATTAATAGATTTTCTCAAATATCTTCAATGTACAGATATCGAACAATTCCATTTTTATTATATTATTATGGACAGCAGAAGAAGATACTTACATTATCATCAGCTAACCTGTGTCATTCAGGGTTTCAGGTATTTTTTACAACTTCCACTGCTGTAAGGCAATTAGCTACGTTTTACATTTACCACAGCCTTCCCCAGTGTGCGAGGACATGCATCTAACAGATGTTGGCTCGTTTCTACAAAGCTGTATAATTGCCTACATCTATTTGTTTCGAGCTAATATTAGCTAAGATTTTAAAATAAAAAACCTTAATTTAATAATCTGTTTTTCTTTCATAAATTGTTGTTCTCAGTTTCTAATCATGAGGCCTTTTGTACCTGCGATCAAGCAATTGAGAACAAGCGTCTAATTACAATGTTGCTTACATTATCCAGCCTCTAAGAAGTTTATCTCTACTCTAATATTATTTTTGTGTCATTTTACCCAATAAATAAAGATAATAAATATGTATCATTATTTATACATAGTAGATATATTATTATAAAACATATAATTAAGCACACAACAAGTTGACTAAAAATATCCTGTTCCTGAGTGCTGCAATTCTAAAAACGATGGCGAGTACAATTAAATGACGTCTATTTAAATTAAAAAAACATTTCACTTTTAAAAACGATTCATTTGAGTTTGCTTTTGGTACGTTTTTGAAGTGTAACTTCTAACGCGATTTCCAACAAGTTTGCGTTAAACGTTGAACGCTCCTGGGGAAAGGGGATGAAAAGAGACAGAGCAAGAACTCAAACATTTCTTATCTTACTTTAGTTATCATAATTCAATTGTAATAGTTACAGAATTAGGTATTTCACCACTCGAAAATGATAATTAAAACATGCGATCAATTGTGAATTATAAGAAATGTTAATAAAGTTTGTTTTAACTAAAAATCAATTTCTACCCCTTCCTATTTTCATTTCCACATTACGAAGTTTCACTTGTTCCGCGCGAAGGGACTCCACGCACTATCTTTTTATTTCTGCAATGTTTTAAAACATTAGCGCTTTATTCAAGTTACAAACATAAAGCTTTTAATCATTTTTATAATAACAATCTAATATAATGGCCGTACAATTAATAGTATTAATTAAATATAAAAAGAAATACTTATTTTGTGGCAATTACGAATATCATAGATATTACTATTTTCATGTTATCCGGTAAAATAAAGTCAAATAGTTAAAACAACTGTTTAACGACAACATTGCTTGGTATAATTCTACAGGTCATCGAAAATTTGTGAACAATGTAATACTTCCAAGTGCCTAATATTGAAAATATAAAAAATTTTAAAAAAATATGCTAGTATAAAATTCAGAATTTCTTTCAACGATCGTAAAAAATTACATGGTTTAAATTTTATTTCGAAAATCATCTAATGGGAATCAATATTTACAAACAGATAATCTGCCATTTATATAGTATATATATAATAGTTCAACTTTAGTAGCATTTCAAGAAGAATTATTATATATGTACTTCAAAACTGTTTCTCTTTTCTGTCCGATTTTTAATTTTAATTTCGTTTAATTCATTCTTATTTTATATTGGTAGCGATCATTGAGATATCCTTATTCACTATATTTGCTACCATCTACTGACATTTTCAACCAACCTTGGATTTCCATTAGTATTTCTAGGTACGTTATCAGGCTATTTAGTTTACATGGTCATAATTGTGATTTGTAATTACGAACCAAAAATGTCTCTCTATGTTAATACTGACCAGTTATAATGTCCAACGGAAATTAATAAGTCTTTATTGAAACAACAAATTCTGTCCAATACTTTTTCTAGAATTCACTAAAAATATGCAGATATTTTTAAATATCGTTTTAAATATCCGAATTAGAGATAAAAACCAAAAACTAGTCAAATTTTTCTATGATGCTTTTAATTCGCACTAGAACAATTTTTAACAATCTCTACATACCTATATCTGTAATACCTATTTTTATAATTATAGGTTTTATTAATAAGCAAAATCACGAACTTCGTAGTATATATGTCTGTGATTAAATATTTTAAGCATTCGGATTCTTATTAATTCAAGTATGCCGTTCAGAGGAAAGCCAAACCAGGCAACGACTCAATTTTTTTTTACTTAAGATAGGTACACATTATACACCTTTTTTTTTCATTATACACTTTTCAATTAATTTTTTATAGTTTAGATTGATTTGATTCATCCGTATAAAACAATGTGATATATTTGCCCCGTTTGACAGTACCAATTGACCCTAATTTAACAAGGTCGTTAAACTTTCAATGATGCGCATGACAAAACAGTAGAGTCATAAAGGCAGCGATTCTTTTATATGTTTAAAAAAATGTCACTGGAAATTAAAGTTACATTAATTAAAACAATTACGATTGTTAGAGATTACTTCTGTAATAAATATGATATCAACTCATTACACCGATATTAACAGGTCATTTGATATTAGTCTATTAATATAAGACAACACTATACTATACAAGACATTTGACTTTTGACGATAGGCTAGAGGTCCTACTACAACTGACAAAATTAAAATTTCTTTTATTATCACATATTTAATAAATACATAATAATGTTCAATAAACAATTAAAGTGCTTGTAAAACGTTGTAAAAAGGATGTCCCTCTTACAATAATATGACAAATTAAACATACAAGCTGTCTTTATTACGTTTTGAAGCTATTGTGGTAGATACAATATTAGTGAGAAGATACAGTTGTATGGATGTTCGGTCGTGTAGTAATACTTCTTTGTGGTAACCCAAGGACAGGCCTCTCTTAGAGAGTCCTTAGGCCAGCCACAGACAGATACCAGTGCTGTCAGGTCGATAAAAATCTATGGCTAGTTTTAAAGGCAATAGAGCTAAAAAAAGGAAACACAGTACACGGCGCGTGATAGTACCCGTACGAGTACTATGGAATAATAGAATTCACGTATTTAATTGGCCGTACAACCTAGGAATAAATTTAGTCAATTATTTTTCTCAACACATGGCATTATATAAACTATAAATACTTATTAACATACTAATATAGAGCTTGGCGGTAAGATTTTCCGTAAGTTTTACAAAAGTAGGCTGAAATTATAAAGTAGTATACATTACAAGTTAACTTAAGACATTGCGAAATGTCCATCTACGTAAGGGTTTCTACTCCGCAATGTAACGTATACGTTGCCAATATTAATGATAAAAACTGTCATTGCGGAATGTCATTGTACCAGAAAACGGCCAATGCCAATGAATAGTAGCGGTGTTTCATGTTCGTCTGTTGACCATTGTGCGCGCTAGTCGTCTTTTATCACACGTTATTTTTATCTCTTGTCTACCTGATATGATAATGAAAAATGCTAAACACAATAATAATGTGATTAGTATGAATTAAAATTTGTTGTCATCCGGTGTGATTTAATTTTATAATGGATTTAAGCGGTGAGTTCAAAAATAGACAAGATTTTATTATTAAATACATACACATTTTCTTATTTTAATAATAGCTGTTTATTATACTAATATTTAATGAGTAAATATTTCATAAAATAATATGCCGGGTAAACATCTTGCCTGACAGAGGTAATGGAATGTAATAGAAAGTTTAACGGGACTCTTTTATTTGGGTCGAAATAAGTTAACGTTCGAGATATATTTTGCGGTCATTGAAAAAATCAATATTCCACTTAACACGGACAGTAATAAATGTTCCTGTTCTTCAAAATAATCAATGAAAAATTAAAATTAATTTGACATTTGACATATAAACTGTCACAGATTGATTTCGCTAGTGATAGTGCTTCCATGTCTAAAATTGGCTACTATGCCAAAAAGAGCATAAATTATTTCGAAGCTTAGAACCTGAGCAAGAATTTCTTTTTTATTCAGCTAATTTCATCAAAATTAGCTCAAACAATCCCTTATTATTTATTCGTTTCTATCAATAAACTTAACTATTTTACTCATCTTACATTATAGTTCGTGACAAAAAGAAATCTTAGAACCTTGAGATCAGTTTCCAAATAGTAGTAGCATATTTCAGATGTTGTTATATTTTATTATTAAAAATTCAAGTCCGGACTATAATCGATACCCCGCTTATCTTAGTAGATATATATAATGATATAATAACGCCCAATTAGAAGGCAAGCCCGCAAGAACCTTGTTTAAATTGTCTACTATTTTTTGTATGCGAATTTAAAATTATTATGAATTTTGGCGACTAGACAATTAAGTTGACGTTTTTATTTAAAACTATTGTGAACTGGACGACCCTGAGCTTTTTTGTATTTATTTTAGCATTTTATATATACGAAATTTAAACCTTTTTATTTTCTTGTTATGATCGCATTTTAAAAATAGATGATCTGTAGTTATTAAGAGCTCATTAAATTTAACAATCCTTACATTACAATACACGATCTTTAACTGTTTACGACATGACATGGCTTGCTTACTCTTCGATATAGGATATCGATGATAATGCGAGAATATGTTAGAGATGCTATATAATTTTATAACTTCGAAATGATTTGTTACGCTTTCCCGCCTAAGTATTTAGTAATAAGTAGATGACACTAGAGGTTATAAGTTACATTTTTAAGTTATATACCATATGCATTCGGCAAAGAGCTGGCGAACCTGCGTTTAAAAGCTAAAAAAAATCCTTGTCATTATGCTGATTCATTATAAGTACTTACAGTATACAAAACAATACTGTTGATTACTTTTTTGATTATTTTCCCTTGCTCTTAATATTATAATAATTTATTAAAGCGACCTTGGATAAAGTAAATTAATTCCCTATTCATCTGTCAATCAACTTATTAGACAGGAAATATTCTTCTTTGAATATTTTTGTAGTTGTTAATTTGATTATATGTAAATATATTTATGGCAGTCATAAAAAATACCACAGACGCCTGTTATTTTTTTATAACTTTACATATATTACGTTGTATATTTTGTTTTCTAATATTATCCGGATAAGTAGTGCGTAGAAAATTAAGTTAATATGTTATATTTTTTTAGTTGACGAATATATCGCTGGCCTATTTTCCAAAGAGGCAGCACAAAAGCCTTCGGATACCGAGAAGCCTGAAGATATAGAGATGAGGTTACCGGAATGGTATGATGAAAAAAAGTTTAACCAGTAAGTACTCTATAAAACGTTCAATAAAAACCCTCTCGTAAAATAACATCGATATCTTCATTTTATTACTCATTTATAATATATTCACTTTAAGAAATCAATGTATCTTATTACAGAGCACGCCGTTTTTATTGGGACAACTGTTACCAAATGAGTTCGTCAATGCTGGTGGGTCTTGTTGTAGTATTCGCCGTTCCCTCAATACTCAAAGTTCTCATCAGTACAAGAAGATCGAATTCTATGTACACTTCGTATAGACGCTATCTTTCTACAGTACTGCACACAGTGTCTTGGTTTGAGCATGAATTAAAGCCTGGTAGTACGTAAGTAGCTTTATAAAGATAAATCAAAATGTATCATGAGGTCATAAATCATATATATGTATAACATTAATTATTCTGTGGGTATACATTTTTTGGAAATCTTATTAATATTAACAAAATAAGAACTTGACGCGAGAAGATTAACTAAGCACTTTAATTAAAATTGTCTCAGTGGTTTTATTGCATATAAAGAAACGACAAGAAAATGTGCAATCTTTTGAAAACTGTGCTCCTCTAGCGCAAGACCACCTTTCTCTAAAATTGATGGGTCACAGGTTCGTTTCTTGCCTGGTCCATCATCTTTATATTTAATTTTCCTATTTCTTTAAGCATGTACGTATGTTTGATAAACTTTGGAGAATAAAAAGGGTAGAAGTAATTTCTATAAACTTGTAAACACATCTATGAACGGTGGTATCTAGTGCAAACTTAAACAAGTTTATAAAATGCTGTAGTTCGCATTTCAATTTCAATCTATGAAGTTTCGAGCGCTCGAAATAAATATAAAGAAATATTTTGAACATTTACTACATTCTTCAGATCATGGAAATCCCTAAAAGCAGTACGTATCCGGCACGTAAAGGCAGGTTTAGCCGCCAAAATAAAAGGCCAAGGAATAGTTTCACAGCAGGATTTAGCCCTTACGCTATTCGGTTTCTTTGGTGTATGTGTTGTAAAGCCGGATAAATTTGGAATACGGCAACTACAAGCTGGAGATTGGGAGGCGTATAACCATTTTTGGAGAACTATCGGTCATTTAATTGGTTTGGAGGACAAGTGAGTAATAAAATTCGATATAATTACCTTTACTATTCAAATATTTTAAAGATGAAATATAATATAACAACTCCTACCGTGATTACGCAATACGTAATAAAAACAATTTGCAAATTTTAATAAATTAGCTTACTTTTTACAATGCTTTTCTTAAACTTAGAACATGCTGATGTATAACGAAAAATTATTTCCAGGTATAACATTTGTAGATCAAACTTTCAAGAGACTGTTGAAGTTTGTCAAATTCTCCAGAAGCGAGTATTTACTCCATTTTTGACTAACGTTCCCGAATATTTTGAACACATGTCTCGGACAATGCTAGATGCCATGTGGTGCGTCAATCCGACGATACATGTCGAAGGACTGCTTTTCTGGACGAGACATTTAATGGAAGTACCTGGTTACGATTTTACTGAAACTGAGAGGGCCAATACACAAAACACAATCCGGAACTTTTTAAAGGGCCAACCTGACGACATCGGTAATGGTTTCTTGACTAAGATTTAATATAATACATATAATAATAAAAGTCTAGTTTAAAGTCCACGTGATTTGTTCTAAAACACAAGTATACGTTCGAATATATGAAAACTGTATTGCAACATAATAATACATTGTAAAAAAATTGTTTCAGGAATTGATGTCAATAAATTTATATCAGAGCCAGCCATCGAAGGATATCCCAAGAAATCGTCACGCCGTTTGTATCTTCACGAATACGATAGTATAGAAACTATCCCAGAATATAAAAATTTGCCCTTCTATGGGAAATATAAAGTTACTTTTAATTCACTAATAGCTAGCTTTTATACAACGTACATAGGACGACTTTATTTTAACTTAAATTTCAGACTCGCTGTGTTTTTTATGAAATATTTCCCGTTCTTAGCCTTCCCCCGATTTGGCTACCTAGCCTCTTTTGCGCACATTTTTGAAGAGGATCCCATTGATAACGCAGAAGTTAAACCAAATTCTGAATATTACAAACTTAAGACACCAGAGCCTTGGTACAGGGCATATTTGCCGTTCTTATTTTCTAATGGATTAAGGAAAAATCAATAAGGATGATTATTTATATTTCAACATGTAACGTATCATATACAAAGTTTCTATTAACGATATTAAAAATAGAAAAATAATACGTAATCGAACCGGTAGTAGTCCTAAAAAACTTTAGGTTAAGATAAATTATAGAATTACATATAATAAGCTTTAAACTCTAGGCATTTAGTGATGTGCACAGGTTTTTATTCACATTAGGTAGACTAACATATACCAATTTTGTAGAAACATTTAAAAATTTGTCTCCAGGCTTGCGACAAAATGTTCCTCAATTTTCTTAACATACGAGCCACTGAAAACGGATTGTTAGATTTTAAACTTAAATTTGACGTATGAATATATATATAATTTCAATGAGGAAAATGATGTTCATTGTAGTCACAAACAATGAACCATTATTATTTGTATTTGAACCTGTTACATTTTACGTAAATATACACGGCGAAGCAGTTTTTAGCGCCCTGAATTGTTAGAAATGTGTTGTGTTGAAAACAAAGCATTCGTGCAGTATTATAATGTTTAGTATTGTTTTATTTTTATATAAGAATCTTGGTTTTTCATAATGGTATGGTTGTTATTGTCACCAGACAATAACACATTTGTAATCTGAGATTAAAGAATTTTTTTTAAATGTTTCGTCAAAGATTTCACGGTTAGTAATTCAGAAGATGAAAATTTTTTTTTATCTATCATTTTGAGAAAATAAATTGACGGGGCTTTTTAAAAATGTTCAAAATACATTAAGCGTTACTTATTTTATACTGTATACTCGTATACTAGGAAATTATTTATTTTTAAGTTAGTATGCTTATGCACTGGATTTGTATAACATTGTATATAGTCATAATACCAGTGTATAATGTTTTAAGTATAATTAACAATAATTATTTTAATAATTATACATATTGACGTATTTTGTTATCTTACGATCAGATTAATTTCCGTTTATAAAATGGATATTAATCTATATTTATTTAATAACACATTTCATAGATATAATATGAAATTTGTCCAAATTCAGTCAAAATTAATTACAATTGCAGATTACCTATGTGTTTAAAGTTACGCCATGTATAGCCTTTTGTAAAAAATATAATTTCTTTTAATATAAAAGCTAAGTATCTTTGAAAACTTCTTTCTGGACGTAATGCTGGTAGTACCCATATATAGCATATTTAATACGCTATCTTCATGATTGGAGTATCATAAAATGTTTTCTTTGTTTTTAATATATAATAATAAAAACGAATAAAACATCTTAGACCTTTTGTTAAATAAATGAAGTAGACAGTAATTCACTGTTTTATTTATTAAAAATGATCTAGCAAGAATAGTAATAAAGAATGGTTTCTGTCGAAATTTTGTATGCGTATAAACGTTAAAAACCTACATTTAAATTACAGTGTGGCTCTTAAAATTAAATTATTGAACTACTTAATTAATTTATATATATTTTTTACAGAAATAAAATAAGACGGACATAAATATACGTTTAATGTGCTAAATAAAGAAATCTTGAGCTTTTAAACGACTACGTTTCGATACATTAATTTGTAACAGATTATCTGTGATATTGTCTGGACTGGTGTTGCTGGCTTCGGGAGTCTGAGGGCCCGGTGTGGCCACGAGGGGACGTCGCGGCGTCGGTGTTTTTGGTATTGGATGTGATATACCCATATCGTTAGGAGTAAGTTTAAGACGTGGTGACAGCAAATGTTTTGCCGCTAATTTTCTAGCTGCAGGTGACATACTCGCTAAGCGCTCGGTGTTCGTTCTGAAACTGAATTAAAATGGGTATTTAAGGTACTTTTTCTTTCAGATTAATGACCATAAAAATATTTGAATATTTATTCAAAAATTAGTTAATACGTATAGTAAATACGCTCATTCAAATTATATCAATTCGTTAAAAGACTATTTTGTAAAATGTTATTATGTTTTACCACATATTTTTACTAAAAATAATTATAAAATATCACAATGCTTTTTACATTGTATTTTATTAATGTAATTGGACCCCCTATAGAAAGACTTGCACAATGGAAATTCACCTATGGAAATTCAATGTTGCCAGAGTGTATATAGATATGGGTATAATGACAATTATCAATCTCTATCGAACAGCTAATTAGTACCAAAGTAATATGTTACCTATAAATCGTTAATTAAAACTATTCCATTATTAACAGGTGTGCTATGAGTAAATATTCTTGACATGAATGAAAGCTTGTATTATATGACAGATATAATTTTGATTTGCAGTTGTCTATTTTTTTGAGGTCTGTGTAATGCTTTAGATAATTTTTTTCATAAGTGACGATAGGTACCTTTGGGGTGTAGGCATCCGTCGAGGAGTGGTAGGGCGCCGGCGTTTGGCTACTTGTTCAGCGAGTTGCATAGCGATTCGCTCCCGAGCCCCTCCTTCCAAAATACGGTACGCAGCTCCCGCTCCCACGCTGTTCAAATCATATAATCTTATGAATGAGGATGATATACCGAAGGATACTAAGTCGAAAAATTAATTGCAATTCCGCGATGTACCGATTATTGCAGTAACGTGCCAAAATATTAAGTGCATTGTAAATAAGGACATGTCAAATTCTTTTTTTGGTATATTGTTACATTAAAAAGACAATTAGACTTTTTTGCCTAAATTCAATAATATTAATGCGCACCGTGTTTTGAATATTTTTTTTGCACCTGCCAATATTTGTATCGATTTTACTTATAAGTTTTCTATTCATTCCACAATAACAGAACTGAAGCATTTTTTTGATACACCACTTACTAGTAACCGAATTTTATGATGTAGGTTACAGTACCTTTATACATATGTAAAGCGAAAATAATGCAAAGTAACGAATAATAAAACCAGAATTAACTTTGATCTAAAAATTCATAACTACTATTCCAGTATAGTGTTTGTAAACAAAGAAACGTTGAAGTTATATTACAAAAAGTACAAGACCTACCCATGCAAATAAAATTTATTGTTCTTAATTGTATTTCCTGAATGCTTATGAAATTATGTATGTGATGTTTTTTATTTATTTATTTAAAGATTGACTCACAAGCATAATCCCAAACGTAACAAGTGACATTTCACATACTTGAATAACTAATTATTTGTAGGTTCACTCAATGATGAATGAAATACATCTACAAATTCATGCACATTATTTTTACTATGTAAACATTTGATTAGTGGTTTTTTTCAGTAGATTATAACACAAATACTGTTAATAATTCTTTATAAGTATCAGTTTGTTTTGGTTAATCTTTAAAATTGCTGAACGGATTTTATGGCGTGTAAATAGGCATTTTATCTCATCATCATTGTCATGTATACATAAAATCGCCAGAAGTAAAACCTGTGTACAATGCTAGGTCATGTTATATACACTCACGCTGGGAGCGGCGTGTCTCCCCCGTCTAGCCTAAACGGGGTTCCTTCGATCTCTCCCCAAGTCATGAGCGGCGACTGATCAGGTCCAGCTCCGGGCCGTGGCGAAGGCGTCGCGACCAGTTCGTACACGGTTGGCAAACTTTCACCTGTTATACTGATACCATCCACACCAATCTTTCCTTTGTCATTGGATTCCTATAGAAACACATGCAATTTGATTAAAACAACAGTCACAAAATATATTACATTAAACCCTTATTTTTGATTAATCAAGAAAATAATAGAGATGTTTTACCTGAGACTTGGCAATAGCACTAATAGCCTCTTGGTTCTTAGCATAGTCAAAAGGTTGAATTTGTAGTCGGGTATTATGATGTAGCAGATCAGGTTTGGCACTTGGAACTTGAGATGCTGCTCCATCCGGAACATACATTATGAAGTTCTTTGCCCGATACCTCCAAGTATCTAGCTGAAATATAACCATATATAAAATCTTTAAGATTTGGTCAACAAAAGGGTGTATACTGTTTAGCTTGTACCATGAATTCTTGGTAATCCCATATTGCATTTGTTTTAAGGGTCTGCATAAAACTTAAAGAAAAATTAGGTTTTGTGGCAAATTAATGTATAATTGATATTGAAATAATATATATTATAGGCATATTAACAATTTTATAAAATATAAATTTTAATTTTTTTTGCTCTTGTAAACATAAATCATAAATTATACTAACCTCATGGGGTCTATTTGTCTGGTCTGCCTGTTCTTCTATGGAGGGCAGTGCAAGTGCAGAGTCAACCAATGCAGCTGAAGTTACTTCTGATTCAAATTGTGAGGCCAGTTTGGTTGCTTTTTTTCTATTTTCTAAAGCTATTACCCGGTCATAGCTAGCATTGTCTTCACTTGTGTGGCTTGCAAGGAATGAGTCTAAAAATAATATGTACACAAAAATTTTTACTGAAGAGAATTTTGTTATTAATGCTATGAACATAGATTATAAAATACTAACAAATGTTTAAGTGTATATGATGACTTTGAACTGTTACATAATTGGGCAATCAAGGGGTTAGTAATTGGTTAACATTAGTATAGTTAATTATTTTATAGTATCTGAAACTAAAGCAAACAATCTGTAGAGTAAGCAATTGTAATTTACCAACCTTCCAACCTTATCCATTTAACATCAATTATATTATAATAAATATATAAACTAAACTTATTTATTTTAAAATTTTAATTAAACATACCTAAAGTATGGTTGTCAGTAGCATCTTTTAACTTTTCCTTTATGGGGTTTGGATCAAGAGGTCTAACATCCCTATCCGATGGTGATGGAGGCCGATCTATTCCAGGTGTATCAAATGTAGCTGGTGTGTTATCTAAAACAAGAAATTAATAACACTAATTTCTGGGATGCAGAAATTAATATCATTATGCCTAGAATAAACAAAGCAAATTTTACTAATTGTCATATAAGTAGAAAATTTAATTTCAACCTCTATTGACTAATAATAGTATGACAATTTATATAAATTTTGAGAAAATTTTACTTACACGGCTCTAAGGGGGTCTTGTTTCCACTATATTTTCTTGCAATTTCCCGAAGTCTTGCATAGTCCTTATTTTCTGTAGCTTCCAAAAAATCATTCTGAGCTTTCAACTTCTCTAAATCAGGAAAGAAGTCTCTTTGTATTATTTTAGATATACCCTGCAAATTTAGACATCGTAAGTAAAATAAACATGGAAATAAATATTAATATGCTTAGTTTGAAAGCAGAATTATGACAAATAATTTCTCGAAGTACATTTAAACATGTGCCACAATACTCACCTCTACATAATCTTCTTCGTCTAATACATGAGTCTTTTTGACATTTTTCTTTTTAGGTACTTTAGGAACTTTAAAAACAGCACTTTCACTTTTTAAGATTTGCATATTTTGTAATGCAGCTTCACCAGGGCGGGACGGTGATT
The DNA here is from genome assembly GCA_025727935.1 of Hebomoia glaucippe. Lineage (NCBI taxonomy): Eukaryota > Metazoa > Arthropoda > Insecta > Lepidoptera > Pieridae > Hebomoia > Hebomoia glaucippe. The sequence continues at coordinate 23,975 of JAOSYY010001123.1, forward strand.
TATTTTCACACATTTTTGTAACAAAATTCCAATTTTCGTATACGTCCATTAAATACTGAATAATTGTTAATTACGTTACATTACATATTTTTAACAAAAATCAAAGTAAGTGGTAACTCATTTGACATTATAAAATTTATATATTATAAGGGGTGACCACTTTTCTTTTAAGAAGTTGCTAAAACCTACTATAGAAAAGCAAATTATAATTATAATTATCGATATATATAGTATAGATAGACTTAGAATTTAATTTTCGTCTTTAACTTTTTCGATTCTCAAATATTCACCAAAAAATTTCAATAATTTTAGCTGTAGCTGAATATTTTTATTAAGGTTATTGAAATCTACTAAATTCTATTATTAACTTCTAATGTTACTAAAAAAATAGAAGACTTTTTTAAAAGCGGTTACACTGTCTATACTAAACTAAACCATTTTTGTAAATGTCAAGACAACAATTATGCACTCTGTCAAGTTTACTTGACGTCACATTTATACAGGTTTTGCTTACGTCTTCGCTCGCGTTCTTCGTTCGCGTTCTCGCGTCTTCAACGCAACATCAAACATCAAATCTAATTGTCGAACATATTCTGATTAATTCATTGAACGTACACCATACGGTTGAGATTGATTTACCATATGTACCATGTGGAAACGAGTACCTGACAACATTCCTATTTCAAATTTACATTGTTTTGTACAATTGCACTGTTAACGTGTTACTAATATACTTTTACTTTCATATTTACTGTGAAAACTTAAATTAAATGAGTTGCAGATGTGTTTATATTATTTTCCAACAATATTAATAATACAACATAGACTAAAAATGTGTTATTATCACATTTTAACTGTATAGATGTTTAACGATTAATTCCATAGTGCAACACTGGTTAAGGAGGCTTGTTACGAAATTTGTACTACGAGTTTAAGCATGGGGACCATCTGTATAAATTAATTTAAAGTGTCTATCTGTATAAAGAAAATGTATCTAGTGTAGCAATCGGAAGTGTATAAAAGTAGCGATTTTATAAATAGACAAACAAATGCTAGGTTGAAAATTTTTATTTTTAATCACTTGTACATTTAACTAACATGGAATGTTTAAAATCTAAATAATATACTTTATTAAAAGTCATTTAGGGAGTAATTAATTATATATAACTTATGAAACTGGTTAAATATCATTGAGCGATTTAATTTTTTTTATGTTCTTTAGTTGATTACTTTTTGTAATTTTATTGTTATAAATGCAAATAAAACATTTAATACTTTTTGGCGCTGTTATAAAGTAAAACCACTCGCAACTAAGGCATATCCTTAGCTGGTTCCATCTCAAGGACATTTAATATAATTCGGATAAACTAATGAAACAAGAATTATAATAAATAATCCAATTTATTACGACTATGAATCACTTACGTAACTTATACTTAATTTTTAGTTATTTATTAATTTATTCTTTTCGTTTTTTCAATATGTATTCTTTAATGTAAAAGTTTGAAAAGAGAATTAAGATGAAAACGTTGTGAGGTAAAAACACGAAGGCGACCCATTTAGGGTACCCGCAGGACGGCTCGAAGATGATGTGCCCGAAGTGAAGAATAAGAAGGAGAAACTGCAGCTGCAATTTAAAACAGATTATTCTATAATTTCAATTTCCACCAAGAAGTAGGTTGTAATGTATTTTCATTTTAAATTATATGTTTTTATTTTTACTAGACATTTGGAACTTTCTCTTTAATTTCCATATTATATTATACATAAAATATTATTTAGTTTTTCTTATTGGTCTGGTGGTGTGTACCTAAACTCGTAGTTAAAAGTTTGGCAGGTTTGGTTACAATTATGTTTACATACGAGTAATTTCCGAGCATAAAATGAGTTTAGTATATTATTAGTATATAGACTTGTATAAATATTATAAAATGCCATCTTAGTATGCATGAAGAATACAGTCACATCACGTGATTAGTTATTTGTGTTAATTTATGGATAGCAGTTAGCATGCATACTTAGGCTTCGAATGAATTAAGTAAGAATGTTAAATAAACAAATATAGGTAGTTAAAGAAGTGATACAATACTGTTTTCAATTGTTATTTTAGAACTCTAATACAGATTAAGAGATTATTAAGAAGAATATTTAAACTTTATTTTCTGCCTCTTAGTACATACAAATAATAAAAACGTAAGTAAAAACGCTAGTACTAATCAATCCCCAATAGCTTATTAATAAACCATAAAATATTACTTCCTATTATAAGTTGTTTTTGCATGACATAATATAGATTAATATCGAATTAATTCGTAACTAATCCCTTACAGCAAACAAAATATAAAAAGGCGTCATTATTATTTTAAAGTACTATTAATTGTGCCTATAAATTATATTCACAAAATTATTATAAGAATTAAATCATAAACAGTTAAAAAAAAAGTAGTTTTTAAATAAATTTACTTGTTTGCTCCGAGAGGATAAGTTAATTTATACATTTATGATGAGAACTTTTAATTATTTATTTTCTAATCTGCGATAGATACTGCTTAGTAAGCTATCGTATTATCGACTTACAATTTGCAACTGCGTAATATATTTCTTCCACCATCCTTTGACCCACTGAGGCTTAGTTATTGAGATGAGATAATATGTGTACATTACTGCGTGGACCGCGGAGTTGATAAAGCCCAGCATTATACCGTGACCACCTGCCAATATAAATTAAATAGATCGGAAAACAATAATTGTTACTTTAAATGCAGTTTTCAGAGTATAAGAGGCATCGTAAATGAATAAAACTGATTTTCGTTATATCAAAACTTAATAATTTGTGTTTACAGACTTCAGTTTTTTTACAAATTCTGGTTGGATCGAATATTATTCAATAAACCACAACAGCCAAACTAAACTATTTTTAGTAATATGAATAAAGAGTAATCAACGCTCTACACACCTGGAACATATTTCGTGCCAATAAATCCAAGCAGACACATTCCCAGATGATGGTAGACATGCAAAAACGATACTTGGGAAAATTTCTTTCGGAGGATGAAAAATACCTGTAACGTAAAAGTTATACATATATATAGTAAAAGTTAAAATAAATACTTAATATTCTAATAGTAAGTCGTTTCAGTAACATATAGATATACATTTTTCCTTAAGCTTTCAGTTTTAAGGCTAGTGAATTTTGAATTTCTATAAAAAATCGGAACGTTATTCGATAGTTACAGTTAAATACAAATATAATGACACACATATTCCCAAATGATTTAAGGAAACTTTAAAAATATAAACACGATTTATTTTTTGCTGGCTTAAAATAAATAAGTACTTACAGTGTCGAGTAAATCAACAATTTTAATGAAGTAATAAAGCCAGACTCGACTTATGATCAGTCGTTCCACTTCGTTATCATGGTAATTTATCTTCTGGCACCAAAGACTATAATATCCAGGAATATATAACCACGTTATACACTGAAAATGATTGAAGATACTATTAAGTTTCAAACAATTAAAATAATATTGGAATGTAGCGTTCTTCCTCTACACATTACTCCTATATATCCACTTCATGGCAACTATCATCACTCATCACAACTTGCTACTCATGTATTGCTTCATGAAGTTAAAACATTAGCACCCTTTTCATAAATGTCACATGTGCTTAGGAGTGTCAGAATTAGCAACGACAACACGCAAAAGTTTATCCAACAACATGTATATAACAAAGGAAACTTATCCTCAGATCCTTCCAAAACATTAAATATATTTTTGAATAACGTGTGTAGTTGTTTTGTAATTTTGTATCCAGTATTCTGCTATTTCGTATTACGCAGCCGAATATATCGTACCTATCTAGATATTATAACAATACATACATACATTATTTTTTAATATATAATCTATGAAAAGAACATTACACATATATGGAATAGAATAAATATTGTACTTCCTTTTGACCTGAACGTGTAAGTATTAAATAGAAAAATTTACTCACTTGGAAAGTCATATGCGCGCATAAGACAATTTGAACTATGTTATAGGCTACAATAACCCATTTTAAATTATATGGTTGTCGGTTTGCCATAAACGCTGGACCCCAAACCTTTACAAATCTATGATATAAAAACATAATGGTCATGATTGGTATAGGATTAGCTACCAACCAGAATTTATTAGTACGTGGATCTGCAAAGAAACAAGATACTCTTACTCAAAGTAAATAGGAAAAAATACATGTTAATTTTATATATTTTAATTCTTTTTTCCGATCACTACGTACCTAATTTATAACACATAAATGTATAAAATATCAGTTTCATATTAACAGTTTCGTAAAAATATTTGACCTTATCTTTCATGAACTTAAAATCATACCATTAAAAATATGATACGAAAATTTAATATTTTTTGTGTGACGGCCTGCGGCCTGAGCACTTATCCAATTTTTATCTATGCATAATAAGTATATTTAATTTTAAATTGTGTTTCATTTATTTTAAAACATATCTTTCGACCAATAAAATACTAATAATTATAAAAGAATAATAAATCTATAAAGACTAATAAATCTATCTTACATTGAATTCATAGACCGACACCGGTAGGAAGTTAAACAATTGTAGGAACGTTACCACAAGCTACGATAAATATCTCTAAGTCTCTTTGGAGTAAGTACAAAATTCAAGTATACCCAAGGTTCATTCACGTAGTCTTTTGACTTGCTAACATGTTATCTACTTGTACAACAATATTCAAGCTATTTAATATTGATGAACATATAATTATGTATATTATGACATTGTTTAATTTCTCACCTGCTAGTTCATCGTTAACGTAAGTATAGTACTGCGTAACGTTGTGTATTAGAGTCCCCATTTTGGTGTATCCCACTGTGAAATAATACAAATATGTAAGAACAACTTTTAATAACACTCAGGATAGACCGTGTCTCAAGCTCCACGTGAAGAAATAGATGCTACGTAAACTACATGACGACATAAATCTATTACCCTGATATTGGACATTGTTGCAACAACTCTGTGGGATCGTGGACCTGACGCGGCAGTGTCAAATCTGCAGTAAAATATAATAAAGTTGCAATGTTGGGTTTTTTGTTTGTATCGTTGTGCGCCTTAATGTCAGGAACATGAAATTCGAATTTAAAAATTCTGTTAGTCTTGGATAACCCATTTATCGAGGAAGACGATTAATGGAAGTGGAGCACCAATTAGACATGTTTCAGAAACGAGGAAAATTTATTTCTTTTAAAAGCTTCCGTTGCGAGCCCCGTTTGAACAGTAAAGTTATGTCACAATCATAATTATACTATCGGAAGTAAAATATTCTAAACGTCTGCTTTTAAAGGTTGATGTATTGTAATCTATTAAATGGTTATCAAATTTGTATATAAAAAATGCACACGAGTTTTCACGAGGAAACAGAATATGTATTACTGACATACATAAGGTCCTTTTGTAATTCGTTCAAATAAATAATAATAATTAATTATCCAATGTAGTATCAAGACATATATTTCATATTTTTCATATGTTGTATCCGAAATTAATGTGCCTACTCCATATCCTTTTAATGATAGGAAGGCAAATGAGCATACAGTTCACCTATACTAAGCGATTACTGTCTTCCATGGACACTTCTAAGAACATAAGATCTAGAATACGCTGTGCCAACCTTAGCGCCTTAGCTATGGCTAAGGCCCCATAATTTGTGTTTCAGACGAAATTTGAAATACTGATTGAAAATCTATTATATACAGTACATATACAAATTGCATGTCACGGTGTTTGTTGTGTTTTTATATATTTGCTAGGTATGAGAACAAATTATAAATTAATTTCACCTTCCTATGCTACCTACGATCACAATTTTAATATTTATATACTTCTCATAAATGTGAAAGCTTATATGAATGGATGTTTATTACTTTTTTACGCGAAAACTTTTGAAAAAATGATAGTGAAACTTTATAAAAAATATAGATCATACACCGGAATAACACACTGGCTATCATTTATAACGATATTGTGACACGGGTGACACCGCGGGGTGCCGTTAGTGGCCAAATAATCTGACCATTATTAAACTTTGATAAGCTTATTTTATACTTATCGTTTGCCGGTTCATCTAGTAAAATATAAATATTACCAACCGACAGAAATAAAACCCACGTTTTAATGACTGTACAATGTAATTCTATTGTACATTTAAAAAACATATCCCAGTTGTATCGACGTTTTATCATTAAACTCAAAGAAAAATTTAAGCAAGCATTGAAATACATTAATGACGAAATGTAATACCGTATGACCGGACGGATATGATCAATTATAAATAATTAATTGCAAGAATATTGTTCGTCATTAACTCATTACTATGTAAATATAATTTGGCCTCGGGATGCCCTTGCCACCGGTATTGGAAATTTTTAACCTTCGATATTTAACACACGTGAAATATGTTCCTAGTCATTAGTTTCTAATATTACTTAATATATTACAAAATAACCTACATTAGGATTCTTTTACACAATATCTAGCGAATTAATAAAAATATATTTTTAATTAGCTTAAATGTTTACTGTAATTGTCTTATAAACATATAAATAATATTGAAATGTCTGTATAAATCTCTATAAATAATAATCAAACTAATGTTTTTCCCAAACCATATGAAAATATTTAAGGTAATTATGTATAACAAAAACACAATTTAAAATTTCCAGTGTGTATCTTTATGCTGACAAAAGTCCGAAACGGCTCGGCCGATTTTAATGGGACTTTCCCACGGAGATAACTACTTTTATTTCATTATTATCACCTTTAGGGCCAACATGAAAATATAGAATCTATACAAAAAAACTTAAAAAGATATTCTTAATTATCCCAAGCCCCATGCCATCCCTTTCTTCCCTTGGAAAATACTATAAAGAAAAGTTTTAGTTTCTCATCCAGCGCAAGATTATAAATCACAAACTACTAAAGATGAAATTATTGTAAGTGCAGCCACTATCTGATTATCAACGTGAAAGTCTGAAATCTGTATATTTATTTACTTAATTACACTGTTGTATCAAAATTATTATTTCTAACATATGGAACATATGGAAGGATTTTTTTAAATAATGAAATTTAAACCTCTTTTTTGACAAATGCATTTTTTAAAACTTTTGTTCCTCGGTGTGATATTAATTATGTTCCAGTGAATTTGGATATAAATCGGAATAAAAAGGCAGACATAATTTTTGTTTAATAAATTTTGTTATTGTTAATGGTACAAACTATTTTAAGCATATGGAAAATCTTATTATTTTGATATTCACATATACAGATCAATTTTATTTCTATTTAGAGATAAAGTCATTAGGACACAACAAAGAGAAGTTAAACTGGCTACTGATGTTTTATTTCATAGTTAAAAATCTGCAATAATTGTATTAAATGCCATATCTTATTACTGTGTAGTTACATTATAAAACGCAAATAACATCTACATTTCTTGTAACATCACTGCGCAAGCAACTTAAGTAATTTCGCATAGCGTAATGTTATTTACAGTATCTATTAGAACCTAGAAAACTTACATCGCCGCTTCTTATACACTATCAGCTTAGCGGCCTTCGTAGAGTTTACAAAAGTAAACAATTTGACAACGTAAAATAGGTTTTTATTATTTGCAAACACCATACCATGATGTTATTTAGAAAAATATACATTTTTGGATAAAGTTATTAAGATAATTTAGTTATGTATATTTATAGAATATAAAAAGAAGCTAAGGTTTTACGTTAACATAAAGATATGTTATTTTCTTCAAAATGACCCTACTCATAAGTAGCTATGTATATCAGAACATAGAAACATCGACTAAAAATTTAATTTCATAAATTATCTTTTATCAGCTTAACGCACATAGTTAGACTCATGAACATAACCTTAGCGAAATATTATTACTAAACTACGTAAAGAAAATACTTTACTTTCTTTTCGTTTCCCCCTTCGGGTCGGCGCAACTTGTTTTATTTTTCCAATCTACTCTTATCATGCAACATCTGGGCATTCACAACTTTTACACTCATATCATTCCTTACGCGATTCCTCCATACTTTAGTCGCCCTGTGCTCTTATAACCGGCTACATTCATACTCATAATTCACCTCGTCAAATAGCTTACATCCGTCCGCATGACTCGCCCATAACTCGCTGACCTATTACTACGTGAGTTTTAAAAATAATTATATATGTAAAAAAGATATTTAGCAGTTACGTGAGAATAAGACTTCTAAACATTGTGTCAGATTTTCTCACGGTTTACACTCAAATTGTCACATGTCACATGTGATTTGTTTCTTTTCCAATACAATAAGCGTTAATGATAATGATATAATAAGTATAAGTAACAGCATCGTTATCCTTCTCAGTTCCGAATTTAGCTTTCACAACTTTAAATTCGAAAATGTCTCTGCAACCCCTTGCTCTAGTCTATATTGTAAAAATTGTTACTATGAGTGACTTACACCTACAACGCATACCCTAGACATAATAAAAATATATAGAAGTGTAGTAAAATGAGTATCAGTTTCATTCTATGAATATCCAAATAAATCATATCATTATTGACACCTGTACGTACGTACTTTCAAGTTACGTCAGCTCTATTTTCATCTGTTGATATATGTTAAAAGTGATAAATAATATTACTATTATCTCTACCTACCTAAAAAAAGAATAATCGTAGATTTTATAATCAAAATATATTATCTCAATTTATAAAAAAACCGCAAAACGCAATATTTCATTTTGAGAATGTTAGGAAATTGTTGGTGGTCCTTGAGACATTATATCGCGGTTGTCATCAAGAATATTGCACAAAACAAAATGTATTGTACCTAAATGAAGCCTAATTGATGGCAGGTTTTTTCAACCATTGCTTCTGAACTTACTTTTGTTCACTTAACATAAAAAGATGAACAAGAAAGTCCGCGTAAAACCACAGGACTTCTAAAGAAGATTTTTTCACGATTGAGTTTTTCAAACATACTAACGTTTTGAATCACAGGCTCTCAGTGTATGTAGAGTGGATGAGCACTACAACTGTCGGTTTGCCGACTTTCTCATCAATTTCAGGGTACATGCGATTACGATTACATCTTAACGTGGCTGCTAGTAACGTACAAAAATTTCTTACCGTTCTTAATATCTCAAACGTTCACCACTTCGAAGAAATAGAAGGATAGAGAGACAAAAGCTCATCAAAACCTTTATTGCGTTTTGTATAAAACTAAAAGGTATGTGAAGAGAAAGTATAGTTGTCGTTTACCAAAAAAAGATAATTGATTAATTTATTTATTGTACTTTTAAAATCTGTTTTATCTTTTAATATATATTAAAAGGCATATTTTATATATTTAAGAAACAATATCAATTTATTACTACCAATATTATATAAATTACACTAAAAAAACTTACGCGTCATACACAAGGAACAACTAGTATTACTTTAATTAAAAAGATTTTTTTTTCACAGTCGGCTATTATACTGAAGTTACTACTATAAAATAAGCAGTGAATGTTTTAACCTGACTTTAAAATATTTTCCATTATTCAAACATATTCCAAATAGGAACTTCTCATTGAATTTATAGTACAAAGTTTGCTCTTCTGTTAACAAATGTTAGTTATATTTTAAAAACGCACCTTTGACCTGTTTTTTGAGTATTCTATTTAAATTTACGCTTGAATACTGAAAACTGTTTTAAAAAATTGAAACTACGCAAAATATTTTATACATAAAACAAATTCCTCATATATTCAGTTCACCTTGAACACTTATTACGTTGCTTGCCACCAGAAGTCCTAAAAAACTCAAATATGTTCTAATCTAAATTAAATTTCTTCCCAAAACTTACATTTATTTAGTAGCTTAATGCTACTCACTTTATTCTACTGAGTTAAATAGTTAGAACCCTTTTAATAACTATTCTTAAAATTACACGACTCCCATTTCACCCTATATCATATATTATTCATCTAGAACTGGCACACAATGATTGCCCTGGGTCAATATATGTTAACCATACAACAAATATATATTAACTATATAATACACTAAATAAAATAGATGCATATATTTTTTTCACTGTTTTTTGTTTCTCCTCAAGACAAATCCGGGATCTTAGAAGCAAAACTCGATACGTTTATCATTGACCTAAAAAAGCGGGACTTATATAATGTAATGCTGTAATAATGAACGGTCACTAAATTATGGAACAATCATGTGTCGTTCCCCGTCCGCTTGTTGATTTTTGTTTACACTTTTACAATAATTTCTATAACAAAAATCTAATATCCAAATTTTAACATCTGGGAATTTAAAAAAAATCTTTCATATAACCGTTCCCCAATAGATTACGAACGCAAAGGTATTACCTAAATCGGAAAAGCCTTTTTCAAGTGATAATCTTAAAAATATACAGTATCTGCTATTTATCGTTTTCGTCACATCATATAAGTATATGAGCAGTATATTTCTCCCACATGATAAAAATCATCGTGGAAACTTGCCCAAAATACACTTCACAACTGTAATTTGCATATGTTATTCATATCTAGATTTATTGTAGATTTCCCGTAAACAAAGAGAAGTTAGTACTCATAATGTTACTTTTGTTTTGTTGATTAATGTGTATATATATAATGAAAACATGACGTCATGAATCATTTCTCTATCACTATTGACATTTCTTACAAATATAATAAGATACAACACATTATTTACAATGCTTATAGCCAAAGCCTATAGGTTTGACTAGTGTTTTACGTTGGAACGGCATATTGACCTCTCTTTCTCTATACATACTGTAGTTACTATTAAAGATTTTTAATAACTGCAAAACTGTTTCCGATTACAATGTTAGTCGATTACAATTATAAGTTTATGACTTATAATGACAGTATCTATGTCAAATGCTTACTATTCCTTGAAATGTAATTGAACATATCTATTAAGAAAAACAAATACCAGCACATAAACTATTAAATTTTAATGATATTAAATTTTAATGATATCGTGACCCGCAGAGAGTTTTATTTTTTAATTAATTTTAATTTAATTCTTTTGAATATTTATATATTGTTTACATATTGTCACCCTTCAAGTCAGTACGCGTTAAATGAACATGAACAGGCGGAATCGGAATGTAAGTAAAAAACATAATTAGGAAAAAATATCAGTTTTTTCCAATAACTTAACAATTTTTATCTTGTAATTATTCAAATTTCGAATTTGGAAAATAACTGAAGTTGGCGTCCATTTCATATATTGCCAATAATGAACATCATTTTCAACAGTTAATCAACCGAAATGTAAGGTAGGCAAGTAGTACGTTATGTTATAAGAAGCAAACTTAATATGTAAATAATTAGCGTTTTCTTTAATTCGATCGAGTTGATATGACAATATAAAATTACGTTCCAGAATTCGTTCTTTATTACTCACACTTCCGAATGGTATGGATATTAATATACACCATGTTCTGTATATATTGATCTTTCAAAAATACAATGCCTCTGTTTAAGTATTCAAGAACATCGAGCTCGAGACTCTGAATATTTTTCGCTATTTCTCATAGTTTGCAATTTGTCTAGTCACACCTCCTTAAATATATACGAATAAATAATAATATTTATTGTATAACCATATTTTATAATTGAATATCAACGATATATGTCTATATTTTTTAATATATTGGTAGTTTTAGCTATGCCTACTAAAATATTTTGTATGCAACTTGTCTATCGTTCTCGATATTGAATGAAATTATGTTATCTTCAATCGTGGTGAAAACGAGGCGTAACAGATATTCTAACTTTTCCAACGGCCGCAGCAGCCTTCAATTATTATTGTTCTGGTTTCATTTTCAATAATAATACAGTATCATGAGGCTGGTCATGCTCTTATACTCTAACAATTTTGTTTTCACAAGCTTTCTTTAAGCAATTAAGTTTTATTATAATACCAACGGAGGCCGAAAGTTCCACCTGAATGTATTTTATGTATACATAATTATTATGATGATAAAGTTGGTGATGATAATAAAATAAAAGCTTATTTTACACGCCATAACATCCGATATCTACCAGTGAAAATCCCGTCAAAGTCAGTCCAACCCTTTCAGAGTTTAATGGGAACAAACAATCACATATATATATCACACATAACACTGTTTCTTTGATATCACAAATACATAGTGAAATTTTATTTATACACATATAGATGTCACTATAAGCATCTATTATACAAGGATTTAATATTTTTGACTTACGAGGAATAAAATTGAGCGACATTTTTTGCCAAACCATATTACACAGGATTTTGAATGTTATTATTGGCAAAAGCAAATATTACACATCTGTTCAGAACGGAGTTTCTGAATCAATGTTATAGTGTCATGTATTGCACAATTTTTAACCCAGTAAAACTTTTTACGAACTGCACTTCTAAGGTTACACAATTTTATTTACCTAATTATTTTTTAATCATAAATTTGTCCTTTAACATTCTTACTTATTGTTTATTAAATAGGGTCGTTTGTTAAATAAACGAAATTTAATACAATGATCTTAAATCAACTACGAAATTCAATAAATATATTTACAATTGAGAATGATTAAAAGAAATAAAGTTTCAAAAGCTCCAATGCGAATAATAAATTAATATTTTTGGATTTAAAAGGAATTATAGCCATACCCAATTACGGATTCTGTGCTATTTTACTTATTGCATTTTTCTTTGTAACTGTTAAATTAACCTCTTGTTAAAAAAAAACATATTACTTTTCTTTTTAGAGATGAGTTAGTGTAGAATCAATATATTAATTTCTGGTACAAATAATTGATCATATTAATGTTTACGTATTTAAATCATAAATCGGTTTAGCCAAAAAATGAAACGATATTTAAATTTTTATTGCACATGAATAAAGTATACAGGAATAGCAAATATTTACGAAAGAACATCGGAAAAGGTAAATATTACCTGTATTAGGCACGTGTCGGTGCACCACCTCCACGAAGATTGAACACTGATTTCACGTTTACACAGACAGACGGCTCGATTCTGAATACAAAGATTACACCTGTAAAAGTCATTAAACTTGATAATAATCCTTTGGTAGTTCAATCGTCCTTCTTTAAACTTCGTACAATATTATTGCGAGGGTATTTTATTAATAGTTTTTCAACATTGTATAGACGTTAATTTACAAAAATTTAGAGAATAATATATGGATGGTTTATTTCAAAAGTATTTTTAGAAATTCTTATTTGTAATTAGATTAAACGAATTACATTGTCAATCTTAATATACATATCTATTAACTATGATAAAAACTTTCCTTTAAGCAATATTTGAAAAAATAACAATTATTTCAAGTAGGAAGAAAGTTTTAAGGGAAATTAGGCTTTTAATTAATTAGCTATTTGTTTTTACCTCAAAGCGTTTGGCGAGATGTTATTATTAACTGAAACATGGGTATAATACTATAATAATTACTTAGGAAACAATTATTTATTGTCTCTGCCTGGGTTATTTTTGGAGCGATATTTGAGGAAAATACTATCTACATCCTGCTTAGTAGTAAATAGGGATGTTTAAATATTATATGTAGATATGAACCCACATTAATTGGAACATAGAATGTCAATTTTTCAATTATGGACTATACTGTATTAGTCCATTGAAAAGTTACATTTTGGGTTGCGTTTTTTAGAGGACGCAATTTTATTTTTTTGATGTGTAGGGGGGGTCAGTGTAAAGCTAAAACTAAGTTTGTGGGGTCGCCACCCTTGTCCCACGGCCGCCATCTTGAAAATAGGGGTTGAAATGGTATTTACGATATAACTCTTAAACTATTTATTTTATAAAAAAAAATTGTTAACATTTTTTGTTGCAAATTAAATTCTCTACAACTTTGCTCCAGTAACTTTTTGTTGTAGAACTATAAATAAAAAAGTTATAAGCGAAAATCTTCAGAAATTTGAGAAAAAATTTATATTTTTCGATGTAACTTTTTTTTATCATTTTACGAAAAAATGATATCTGACCATTTTTGTACATCGTTTTTTGAGGAACAACTTTTATTCGCATCATTTTTTCATTAAGTCAATAGCTAAGGTTTTACAGCGCCCCGAAGTGAGTACTATTTTTCAGTACTCTTAACTATACCTATATTATACGTGTCTACCTAAAATATGTCATCAGTTATTGTTTGTTTTTTTTTTATGGGTTTCACTGTTGACCAAGCAGAATCAGACGTAGACGCTCTTATCGTTCGTACTGCTCTTGCTGCATCTCTATTATTTAATACCGTTACTATTGTAGCTGAAGATATTGATACACTGATATTGCTCACAGCACTTGGCAGAAAACAAGCAAATGTATTTTTTTTAAAACCATCAAAAGGACGAACAGCAAAACAATTATATAGTGCGTCAGGTTTTATGTACGGAGATGTAATTGCGAATAACTTGCTGTTTCTTCATGTTTTTTCCGGATGTGACACAACTTCAGCTCCTTACAATATCGGTAAAATGAAATTTGTGAAAATCCTGGAGAAACATTTAGAGTTTGCAAGTGGAACGGCTTTGTTTCTCAACAAGAGAGTTGACCCTGCTTTGCTCACTGTAATTGGTGAACGTTTTTTTATCTCTTTATACGGTGGTAATAAAGATGATAATTCTCTTGAAAGCCTAAGATTCGCCAAACAATTCGCCAAGGCAGTGACAAAAAGTACATTTAACTTATCCTCACTTCCTCCAACACAAGACACAGCTCGCTTTCATACTTTCCGAGTCTACCATCAGGTCCAGTCGTGGCTTGGTAATTATAATGATCCTGAAGACTGGGGCTGGAAAAAATGTGGAAAATTATTGATG
>JAOSYY010001133.1:0-16253 GCA_025727935.1 Hebomoia glaucippe
ACCCCCAATTTTCACCCCTCTACAGTCAACCCCTAAATATTTATGTGGCAAAACGACGTTTGCGGGGACAGCTAGTAGGTATATAAACTTCTAATAATGTTTTTCGAATTTAGATATTACATCATTATTAACTTAAAATTATTTTAATAGGTTCCATATATTTGACATTTAGAATGTTTAAGGAGTATGAAATTGTCTGAGGTAAGGCACAGTCACAGAAATAAACTGGCTTTAAAAACACAATGTCAAAAAAAATCAACATTACAATTATATCATTCAAAATCCATTGTCTGGTTTAGAAGAGGGCAGAAAAAGGAAAACTAATAATTACTGCGTTCTATATTATTTTAAAGGTAGAGACCACTATTTATTACATATGTGGACACAGATGTATCTATCTATATACATGTACTAAATTTCAAGTTCGCCTTACGGGTCTGAACAAGTCGCAATTAAAACGTTCTGAGTTCACTCTGCTTGTTTCGTAAACTGTTCGAGCGGAAACTTGAACATATTTCCGTTGTTTAACATGTTCTACTAAAATACGTTATAGGCCTATTACGAGATTCTTATTGAGTGATTTAAAATAGCAAATTATTGGACTATAAAGTTTTTCTTATACGAAACGTTAACGAATATAACAGTGAAGAATTTCCGTATCTAAATCTTACCTAAAGAGAGCATAGTATTGTTATCTGTAAAAAAGATAAACACAAATATACAAATTGAACTTACAAAAGTATCTGACTTATGTGCTGTATATATTATAATGTTACCTTCATCATAGTGATTATTAGACGAGAGAAGTTCACAAAGTCTCATTACATCATACTTTTTCAATGATGCTCTGTTGCCCTACTTATCTTCATAGTTATACAAATTGTAAATTAATGATGTAATAAAGTGACTACTTAAAAAATAAGATAACATATCTCTACGAAACAGGTGACAAGACACAAGAGAACAGGAAAATGTGAAAAGCCAGTGACATAAATCGCACCAACGCAACGTTTCGTTTCACTATCTCATATTAAGATCTTCCTCACAATGTCCGCTACCGCAAATCTGCGTGTTTAAGCATAGATATGGGAATAATATTAAGTTCTCAAATAACTGAAGTAAATCTAACCGCCTCTGACACAGATGCTAAGTTAGACCTAGATACCATTCATAAATCAAAAGGAAAATTTATGCTGACTGTATGACGTATAACACGAGATGAAGATTTAAGATATTTTCAATATGAATGAAGTGTATTTTATGTGTATAATTTAAAATAGTGGTTTATCTATGAAACACAAAACCGCTTAAAAACACGAGACATAGATTTTTAACAGACTTTATTGATGAGACTTAGGTTTTGCTTCACAGTTTTCTATAATTCTATAAACATATTAACGATCTCATTATATATACTGTCACTGCAAACAAATATAATCTAAATAAAACATTGATTCATTTATTAAATTAAATACTTACAGAAAATACTTTATCGTACTTAAATCACTTTAAAACGATATTTCATTATATTAACGCAACGAACGTTATTAGTGTTCACTGGCATGCGCCCGTGTCAAAATTTCGTGACTTTGACATTTTATAAATTCTACTTTAAATACCAAGTTGGTATTTGTTATGTCGCGGTGTCTTTCAATATTAGTTAACTGTGTCTTCTATGGCGAAGATTTTTTAGTAACATATATTTTATTTAAAACTATTTCTCTCAAAGCCTTTTAAATTTTGGTTTAGTTATTTTGAAGTTAGGAAAAGCGAGCATTAGGTAATCTTGTATTTAATGGAATATTTGAATGAAATTACTGACAAAATACATCGTCTCATAATACACATATTTGTGGTATTTCGCAAATTATTTCATACCTCATTACATTAGGTAACGATGAAAAATCTTTTATGACATCGTAATCATACGTGTAATGTCAAGAGGCGCGTAAAAATGTCATCAGTATGAAACATGAAATTACCCCAATTTTAGGAGTCATTATTATTGCATTTTTTAACATGCTTTTATTAGCATTCCACGTAACTGACAAACAATTTATTATATTTTTACAGTACTATTAGACGTTTCCTAATTTTCATATCGAAATTAAACTTTGTACCAATTTAAATGCAGTTTAGTTAAAAAAATATCTCTACTTGGAAATACCAAATCTGAATTCGTAAATATATTCATGTCAAACTTTATATTATTATTTACTAATATAACGTTTGACATTAAAACATGTAAATAGATTTAAAAATGTCATTCCCGATTCCTCTTAGAGAAAAATAATAAATATAACAGACATATTCTATAGAAATATAGACCTATACTTTATCCAAGTCATGAAAATGCTCAATGAAAAACCATAGTTTTAACAATACTAACTTGAGTGTTAATAAAGAACCTCATTATTTCGAAGTCGGATAACAAAGCTAAGAAGTTATAAAGCGAAGTCCATTAGATGCCCACAAAGTTAATAAGCTGAACAAATGCGAGCAAATCTACCTGTTACCACGAATTTTCCAGAGTAAATAAGGGAACGTGACAATTATTTCAAATGATCTTCTTTAGAAGACAATGTTATCTCATGTAAAGGTCAAATAACTAATCCTAATTTTACTAATAAGACATTACAGACATCCTTTACACTAAGAAGTTTCTTTTATTACTAAAATATAATATCGTCTTTTTCCGTGAATCCTTAGAATACAAATTCCATACGGAATCGCTAGTTACATCAAAACTAGTTAGTCCCTTATCTTGTCTATCAAGTGTCACGTAAATCCAAGTTCATATAAGTGAAAAAGCTTTTGTAATTTTTGCGACGCATCTGCTTGTAAGCTCTTAATCTTCAATGCTTTTTGTATTCGTTTATATACAATATTAAGGTCATCTCATATTTGACAGATTGTATATTATTTGACATGACTTTTGATATAGCTAATATATATTACTGACATTTCTTTTGTCTATCAAGGAACTGAAAAGTAATTATTCTACTTTATTAAAAATGCTCTCCAACTACTTGCTTATGCATAGTACAAGAGTGAAATAGTAATAACTTAAAGACATACAATAAAACGTATTTAATTTAAAGCATCTTCGTCATTAGCTGGGTTTAAAAATAATACCAAGAATTCTCTCTTTAATAAGCTTTATTTACCTTAAATAAGGAAAATTCCAGCAAGAGGATTTAAATTTTCGCTACTTTAAGATTTTTTTATAATGCTGCAAAATTAGTTGTAACAGAGGGCTTATGCCGTAATAATTGTGTCAGCATTTTATGTACATTAGAAAATAAGCCTTATATAAGCCGACATTCGAACACCGGATAAGCGAAAAATACAGGAAACATTAAAATTATTTTATAACTGGCTGTTGCCTCGCAGTTTCCCTCGCATTAATTTAATGTTATTTACAATAATTTTGAAATGAAAGTACCATATGTTACGCACGCTTATATCAGATATCTATCAGTAGAAGTTACATCATAATTGGTCTAGTCGCAATTCGGATATTCCGGGTAACAAGCAGTTAGAAAAAAGATGTATAATCTTCATTTCTATTATAAGAACCGAATATATTTTGTTAGGCATTGCAATAAAACCCAATTTAATAAAGAGACATTTTAATTTTATTTATATGTATAGATATTACAAAAAGTGTCAGTTGTAAAAAATTAACTGGATATTTAAAAAAAACTCAAAATAATTTAATTAAATGAATAAATAGCATATAATGCATAATTTCTTATCTATAAAAAAATAAATTATTTCAATACACAAATGTGTAATGTAAAAATAAAGCTTATAAATAAAAGTACGAAAAAAACTGATTTTACGTTATAAATATAAAAAATATATCAAGATTTTTTCAAACTAGTGACTACACTTGAAATATCAATTATATCGCGCAGAATTTGAGGTGAAGATCTTTTTAATTCCATTTCAAACTGTCACCAGAGCTCTATAGAATTTTAAACTAGAATCGTTTGTTTTTTTATGCATGTAGCATTGAAATGTTAACTTTTGTTTACAAAATTGATGACCCCTTTTATAATTGATACGCGAGAAGAGTGAAAAAT
This sequence comes from Hebomoia glaucippe, assembly GCA_025727935.1. Classification (NCBI taxonomy): domain Eukaryota; kingdom Metazoa; phylum Arthropoda; class Insecta; order Lepidoptera; family Pieridae; genus Hebomoia; species Hebomoia glaucippe. The sequence goes on from JAOSYY010001133.1 coordinate 4,089, forward strand.
ATATTGATAAATTGGTGTATCAACACCGGAAACGTTGGTAATGTGTAATATAGTGGGAAGGTAGGCCAGATGCTTTCGTCATAAACTAAGTCGCATTACGAAAGACGAAAAATATAATCTTGTGTGTAATCTTCAGGTAAGAGATATAAGGTATTAATATACTTTCAGTATCTTCTCATTAATTTATTAAAATTTTAAACATTTAGTCTACCAGAATCTCACATAATTTACTAGTTCTAAACGAGAGCTTAATATCGAAATTATAAAAGTTTAATAATCAAATGTTTCATTTTATTACTAAATTATGCTTTATGTAGGAAAAAGAGTAATATATTATACATAAATCTGTGTGCAGTTCTAGTAAATGATAAGAAAATAAAGAAAAAAAAAGACATTCTTTTAGCGGTAAAAATAATTCTGATGTATACTTTAAAAAAAAAGGTAAAAATAATCTTAAAATAAACAATTGAATGTATGTATATTGTAACTACTCAAGACTTACAAATGTGTTCATAACAATTCAATAAGAGAAATCCTAAGTATATACTATAGAAGTTTTCCAATACATTTTCTCGTATTCAGGAGTATATTTGCTCTAACTTTACAAATAGTCTCAACAATACGTCGACAATGGCTCTTCTATATTTCTAACTACAGTCTTTGACGCGCAATCAAAAATAAATTCGAACAAAAATTTCTATATATATTTTCATAATACGAAAATCCTACGAAGCATCATGTCTTTTATAATAGTGGTTCATTTCAATTATCCCTATTTAAATTTATAAAACCTAGACATAACTTTAATTTTACGAATAGATTTATTTTATATGACGACTATCTTAATCTATGACAGCTTTTATAGATCTTCTACTCCTTTAATTTAGTATATTATATAAATATTACATAGAAGACACAATCAAGTCGTGTGTACTTTTGGATTTTATAAGGAATAAGGGCTCTGTTGCTTAGCGGTCGGATAAATCAAACCGTGACGACAGAGCACCGAGTTCGAGTCCCGGTCGGAACGCAGTTGCATTTAAAAAATATGTGATTTGTCTTCTACCTCGTGCAAAGGCTGCCTGTGGCCGATCGAATGTCAAAAACACAATTATTAAATGTGATGGGAGGAACTCCTAATAAAGTTCCGTTCGGGTCACGTGCCACCGTTCATAGGTGGAAAAGTCGTGAAGTGCAGTGTGCGATTCGATTTCAGTCTATAAATTTCTGAATACGCGAATTAAAAATAAGTAGGACCGGCAACAGAATGTCCTACAAATGCCAAATGATATAATATGGCTAAGGTCTTAAGGTTGGCAACGGGTCTTCCAGATCGAATGTCTTTGGAGGTGTGCATGGGCGACAGGATCACTTAGTATAGATGAACTGCACGCTCGTTTGCCTTCGTATCGCATGAAAAAAAAAAACAAAAAAGAATAAATAAAAAAATAATAATCCCACATTCATTTAATGCATAATAATACGTATTTTAATTTTTTCCCACAAAAATTTATAACTGCCGATGACTGAGAATTTTTTCTTTCGAAGACTAAAAGATCTTTCTCACACAAAGCGGTAGTATCTTTCCGTTAACTGAAATTCAACAAACGTCTTTACATATTAGAAATTAAAGAATAATAAGCATATACTTAATTTACATAACAGTGAAATTTAAACTGATAGTTAATTTGATACTTGAAAAATCTAAATATCTTAATATAAGTTTACGGGCATTATAAACAAGTGTACTCATATTCAAGCTACAATTTTTACGATGACATTTTATTATACATAATCTGTGCCTAAATGCAGTGCGGTGTAGGAAAACCAACCTGCTTTGCATGCGCAGAAGCTTAGGGGATTACGTGGAGTAAATTATGTTTTCCTTAACACATGGATGCAATATAACAAGTATAAATAAATTGAAATTATTGTGGTACGTTATGATTATTTAGATTTGAGACTATTTAAATTTAGCTTACGTGCTAAAACTTAATACGTTTTAAGATATTGGTATTTATAAGAATATGTATAAATTATCGTAAACTCCGACAACGTGTGACAAATCAACGTAAAATTTGTTCCATATAAATATTTTTATAGAGGTTTTTATGTGTTCATAAATTCAACGCAGGTAAAACCGCGGCGAGTAATGGGCAATATGCAAATATTTGGTTCAAGCTATAAAAAATAAACAACTATAACATTTAAATATTCATAAAATTAATATTTTGCACTTTTTTTCCAACTATCATAAAAGCTTGGCTAGTAAAAGTTCCCTCAGAGGAGTGTCGATATTATATTTCGAAGAACGTTATCATAAGTTAGTAAAAAATCTCAATAAATCGACAGGGGCAAAATAGATTTATTTTTTAAATTTACGTTTTAAAGCTTACAACAGAGAAACAACATCTTGAGTGATCTATTGGCCTAGTGGTACCCACCTGTCGCATAAAGACAGAAAGACAGATAATTTATACTGTCTTCTAAATTCTGTTAACATTCTTATAGCTTTTTCTGTATTTTACAATATCGATCTTCCATTCTTATTGCGAACCACCATACATTGCTATTTAAGGTACAATACAGTGCGTTTCAAACTTCACCCTATGAATTTTGATACTTGAAATTATACCTAATTACTTATCAAAGCACAGTTTCATATACTCGTACCTTATTTCCAGCTCAACTGTCGATGAAGTTTTAAAAGCTTATCGTATCGAGTCAACTTTAGTTTAAGATTACTTTGAAACAAGATTATAAGCAGACCAGGTTATGAACTGCACTTCGGTATTGCGGGCACAAAGTCTTGATGCGATTGCTCATTCGATATTCAAAGAGACCCCGTTTTATTACATTATATCTGATGTAAAAGATCTTCAGTCTAAAAATGTAGCATATATTAAAATAAATATAGCAGTTATCGGTAAACATGCGTACCTCTCGGTGGTAGGACGCCTTATACACGTGATACCATTTTGATGTAAGTATTTTCTGTGGTAATTTAATAAAATATGACATATTAAACTACGAAAATGCATGATTTCTTTGAAACATAAAGAAATTACAGAAACCTATGTATATTAAATACAAAAAATTATACAGATACTAATTTTTTTGACTTATATGCAATACATATAGGTATTTTATATAGTATTCACCGATCTGCCTTTGTCAAAGTTTGTCAACCTCAATTTCAGGGTGGTCCAAAAATGTCTCTAGTCTGAAAATATATGAAACGTACCAAAGTATTTTCTTACGCAAAGCTTTGACATTGTAATCACACATCATTACACATTTGTATAAACCACATTTTATACTTACAATTTGTACACGATTAAATCCAGATGTAGTATTTTGTACAAATATTGATCTTACGTTTCCTGTTATTTTAAGCTTTATATCGTTTTGAACTCGGTTAGCCGGGAATTTTTAGTTGTAGATGCCTTGTATATTAATTTTATAAGAAAATGAAATGTAGACGGCTTAAAAAATACGTAACCACCAACAACAAGTCTAATTCTGGAATAGAAAATAGCTGTTTCTTTCTTTACAAAAAATTACATCGAAAGTGACCCGTCCGTTTAGAAGGTACGACACCATACAGAAACAGGTAGATCTAGACATAAGCAAAGATGAAACTTACAAAACCACCTATGGCGTGATAATTTAAAAATAATTTTATAACGCTTCTTTAGCTAAATTGTCTGATTACCTTAAAAATATTAAATTATTGTTCTGTTATCGAAACTAACCATACAACATTTTATTTGGATGCAACCATTAGAAATACATTGAAATTGACTTTCAAGAATCATTTACCATGAGTACTTCTTTGTAAATCACAAATGAAACTCAGATACAAGTTTTTACATGACATTTAAAAAAGATAAAAAGAGATAAATTTGTCCACTTGTATGTCTATACTTGTGTCCAGAACATAATATGTATTTTTACCTATTACACATTAACTACATTAAACGTAGAATAAAGGGTTGTGACATAATAGAAATGCGACTTATTATTAAACTTGGGCGAAATCAGGTCGTGTCATTAAATATTCAATAAATATATCGGCTTCTCGCTTAAATAGGAGAATTATTAAAACTTGTAATCGCGAGACGAGAGGTGAAGTGAATGGGTTCCAACATTTCAAGCTATTTGAAATTCAGTAACGCGTTATTAAATCTACTTAGCTCCTCATATTTTAAAGATAATATGAATAATAAGTTGTAAAATATTAATTTCAAATTAAGTTAGACATTTTAAATATATTGTAACTTCAGTTTAAAGTTTTCAGTAAAAGTAGGAACTTCTGACAAGCTGAAATTAGGGTTAATTTAATTTCGGTGTTAGTTTTAAGTTGTGTTTTATTTAAATAGGAGTATTTTGAAAGTGGCTTATGCTCAGAGCAACGGCCGATTTATTATCTTAAAGATGACTGCCGTTGCGCTCGCGTTAATTTTGATTTGGCTAACCAATTCTAGTTATTGATTAACAGAGATTGTTATTAACATGAGAACAAAAATTTAGATTCAAGATCCTGTTCCCTTACAAATCGTTATTTCATAACAATTTCAACAAATATTAAAATTGACAGCTAAAATAATATTAAGGTTATATGTGTATTATTTGAATTGATTAAAATTGAATTTATTTTACGAGAAGTAATTAATGTTCAAAACTCAGACGTGGCTGCATTCGACGTTTTTTTAAATAAGCAATAAACTAAATAATTATAAGGAAAAAAACGCAAGAATGCGATACTTTTAAGTATACATAGCCTATATAGTATATGCTCTATAATAACATTGTCTTTTTCATCGGAATATGAAAATAAAAATGTCGATGTAATTTGAATTTAAGATCAGACGTCTCAAGCTACGAATATCCATTTAATTAATCCATAATTTTTACTGTCTCTGTTACTATCTTTTACACTCTTTTATTGCTTCATTGAATTTAATAGAAAAATATTTTAATTGTAAATTGAATATTGATTTTTCACTAAAATTTCAATAAAATTGTTATTTTCTTATTAAAATGCTTTCATATAAATTTTGTTGATAAATTGATACAAATGTACTTTAATCGGGCCTTTTAAAAAGGCATGAAATTAATTAGATCTTACTTTTATAATATATTAAATAGAATATTCTATATCAAAAACAGAATTAAATTGATATTATTTTATGTTCTACTCTTATCATTTCTACTTTGATTTAAGGCAATCAACAGAGAACTTATTTCTATAAATTTAAGCTACTCCAAACCCAACCTTGGCATTGGTTTAATAAAACTTCATTCACAACTTTTAGGGATTTACAGATAATCTAAACCGAAACCCGGCTCGATACTTTTTCAATTAATAATTTCCATTTAAATTACATTAAATCTCTTGTGAGTCAAAGTTTCATTTGAATTAGGTATGGGATAACCGTAGCGACAAATTATATCTAATAATATTTATTCTTCAATGTTGTCCGACGCTAGAATAGATTCGATTGAAAAAGAGAGTAATGAGTGATTAATGTTTGTTTTTACCTGACACTTAGACTGAAAAATTATTTGTAGTATTATAAAAATATATCTTAAATTTTTAATCCTGCTTATGGTAAATTTCAAATTGCATTTAATACCATTCATGCGATTTTGTGTAATTAAGTAACAAACTACCAAATATACAAAACTCTCATATTAATTTTAAGAGTAACGATTACTATCGCATTATTAAAAATGGACAATGCAAAATTCTAATATTTAAAATTCATCAATATCTTAATAGGGAAGAACAAAGATGGCGGATAGTAACCGCATCATACAATTGGTGTTTTTTTCAAATTTAAAAATGGCCAGGTACTTCCGCCTCCGCAGAACAACCCACAAATTTTTCATCACAATCTAATGAACATAGATAATAAACTAACTTTTATTTTGATTTATGTTGTAGACGTAGAAGAATAAGGTACCTTTTTTCTTTCAGATAATGCAAGATGGATGATTACAATGACAGTCTGCTGTTTAACGAAACAGAGAGTTATAAACCATATTCACAACGGCCTGAAACATACATTGTGCCAATTTTATTCGCATTCATCTTCATTATTGGAGTGGTCGGAAACGGGACCCTTGTTGCTGTTTTCATCAGACATAAGGCTATGCGCAATGTACCAAATACGTGAGTACCTCATCATTCATTCTAGTATGTCAATAACTATCACAAACATGTCATTCCTTTTTCAATCGAAGGATCCATGGACAAGTCATACAGTTAACAACTTTTCAACCTATGAACTATTATTTTTATACACAATTTCAAGTTCTATATTTATATTAAATATTTCATTTCAGTACATACACCTATAAGCAGTATAAATTACAGAAAAATATGTCAGTCTAACCAGTTTCAATTGGATCGCATGATCATCTTTCCATAACGTAAATATCTTTTTGAAAGTATTAATAAACAAGCCTTTGCTTCTGGTTCTAATAAATAGATGTCTTCAAGATACAAAAATTATCATCCGAATTACTTCTGCAAACGAAATTTCAAATCGATACGACAATAATATAATTAGCGGCAGATCACAATTTGACTTCATTATTTATATTATATGTTAGCTAATCAAACATCGAAATAATGTTACGAAAAATGGTACCCAAAACGGGTGAAAATTTGTATTAAGTAGTTAACATTAATTCTGTTGGCTGCAAACAGAATAAGTTCACTAAATAGAATTTATATTCAAAACCCCAAAACATTTTCAGCAGTGTTTATTTCCTTAATGTCCTGTAATTATGAATCATTAACATTTTATTATTTGCGTGTCAATAATCGTACAACGTAAGGAAATTGTTTACATGAAGAGTATAATTTCGTGATAGCTTTTTTTTAAATTAATTTACCTGTCTAGTAATAGGTTTCTTTACGATAACACTTTTTATAGGTATCTTTAAAAGTTGGTCAATTATTTAGTAATACATACAGACTACATTTTGGCTTTTATATGTAATACTTTGGGTATTGCTGATAGTGAACTAAAAATAGCTATTTATAGCATTAAGTCTCGTCAAGATCGGTCCGGGCCTTTTGGAAGCTTAGAAAAACAGACAGACAAAAATTATATAAATTGTTTTTCTATTTTAAAAGGCCTTTAGATATTTAATAAAAGGTTCTGAACTTATGGAATCATACAATTTAAAAATAATTTCGATTTGGTAATATGTTTAATTGTTTATATTTTACTAATTATCGTCAAAGTTTGTCTACTGTTTCCGATTAACATAAAGTGAAAATTGTCTGTAAAGCCTTCCACATTTTAATGAGTTTTCTTTCGACGTATAAATTTCATAATACCGGGCGATTTTCTGCACGATACCTAATGGTCCATTATTAAAACTTTTGATTAAATTTTTAAAATTACCTAAGGATTTGTATACTGGAACTTTTATTTATTGAATCAGAATTTTTATTTTTCATTTGATTTTGTTAATAAAGTTATCATTATTTGTCAGTTTTATTTTTTTATGGTCGATAACAGTTAATAACTCGATCAAGATTAAAATTTAAAAAGAAAATCTGCTTTAAAGAATCTTTCTTTACCAGCCTTGTTTAATAAAAGTTAAAATGATCAAAATTCTATGTAAGCTATGAGACTCTACTTAAACTGTCATTTTACGATCTAGAAGGCCGTTCAAAGGATCTTTGGGTTTCATGTAATATTTCAAATATTATTCTTATCTTGTAAAGCCAGGTCTTGTTGGCAATGCCAATAATATAAGGCCTATAAATTAAATATGCGACGTAGGTAAAAAGATTTATGCGACAGACAATATGGAAAAGGCAAAAATAATATTTTTTATTTTTTTATAACACGAACATGAGTTTCTTAAAAGTATATTATTACTTCAGAAAAAAACGGAATGAACTTTAAAGTAAAATTGTTAGCAGAGTGTAGAATATCTTTCCGAACAAAGAAGAAAGAATTGTCTAATTAAGTGTTGGGTCTTCAAGAATGCACAATATATTATATTAATATGTTTTCATGAATTCTATCCCGCAAAGAATACAATCAAATTTTAGGTAAATTTTGACCTATTTTAATTATAGCATCGTTTAAAAAATTATTTTATTCCGCATTCTCAACGCAAACATTCGCTTCTCTAAAATATATCACACATCCTTTGTGCCCAGGAATTTTTATCTAAGATTCTTTTCACAATAACTATATTTTAATAACGTCAAGATGTATATCATAGACATAAATTACAAAAGATTTGGTAAAAACACAAAAGATTTGGTGATGCTTGTGAATATATTCGATAAATAAATCAGGTAGGATTTGGGAGATGTATCGTTGAAATTAATCACTTGTATATTTTTTTTCTTGTTGGAAATAAGATGAATGTTACTAATATTAGTAACTGCTTCAGACGTTTGTTGTTTGAACAAAATGATAATACATGGACAGAGGTAATAAAAACGCGCTTTAACCCCCCATAATATTAAAAGAGCTCGATCATAATACGCTTATGACATGTAAAAATTAGTTACGTAAGAATTAAAAGTAGATTTTCATTTTATCGCATTATTGTTTGAAGTGAAGCTAATAAAGGTGTAAACACTTGTTACAGGTATATTCTATCTCTCGCGTTAGCTGATCTCCTGGTAATTATCACGTGCGTGCCTTTTACGTCAATCGTCTATACGCTCGAGTCCTGGCCGTGGGGCGACACGGTGTGCCGTCTATCAGAAGCCGCCAAGGACGTCAGTATTGGCGTATCAGTGTTTACCCTGACAGCTCTCTCGGCGGATCGATACTTTGCTATTGTAGATCCTCTAAGAAAATTACATGCAACAGGTCAGTAATATTTTAGATACATGAATATAAGACTTATTATTTTTCAGACAATATTTGATTAACAAGCTGCTTGTAATACATTTTTATATTTATATACATAGAAGGGTTTCGGACATAACATTTTTATTTTCAAGCACTTTTTTCAGTGGAAAAATTGTGTATTTCTGTATATAATTTCGATGATTATTAAATATATTAGTATCTTGAAAATTAGCTTTTCAAATCAGCACCTGATATGTATTTTTTAGTGTTAGAAAACTCAGCAAATTCTTACAACCAACTATGTCCTTCGTAGACTTGCATGAAATGATGGCGAGTACAATTTATTTTCGTTCCCATACATTTATCTTACGCTTAAACCACGCCGTCGTTTTGAGTGATAAATAGGATATTGTTTTCATCTCTCCTCTGACTTCACGAAGCTTAACAAGTTTTTTCATCGGAACTTTAAACTTCAGTTCGCTATCTTTTATGCTGATGACTAACTTTTTAAATAACCTAGGCCATATGGTACTCCAATTGCTTGTTTTATGAACATGTATTTTAAGCATTTGTTAACATATAGACCGAAACTGAAACGTGTATTTCAAATTTTTACCACTTTCCCTGTATGAAAGTGGTTCGTGACCTGGAATTTCAATATGGACGCATTTAGATCGCAAAAAACACGTAAAAGTTCATATTTTTACAACATAATGACCTTGAACTTTTTGTAATATCAATATAAATCTAATACTAAACATATAAATATATTGTTATAATTATTACATGTAAGTTCAAATAATATCATTATATAAAAGTAACTTGCATTCTGCTTAATAATTAAGAGATAGATTTACTTTGTACTCATGATTTCATAATCCCATCAGTCATATTACTGAAGTGAAACCACGAGACACAGGGAGTCTTTCAAGAACTCGAAAAGTTATTTATAAACATAACATTGCATTTTAATACGAGATTGTTTTTATATACTTTTTATTCTGATGTTCCTCGAAAAAGGTAAAATTCAAAAAGTTTTTACAGATTTATATAAAAACGTTATATTGGAGTTAAGGAAAGAAAAGCATGCCAAATTTAGCTAGTGTTTAAAACTTAAAATTAAGAGTCTAGTATAATTTTACGATAAAAGCTTCATTTTAAAACATGCCAGTATCTCTCATTGGCGTGGCACGAGTTAATACTTAGTATATATAGTCCCTCGTGTTTTCACTTGCATTAATTTATATATACATTGTTTTTAAAGGTAACAATGATGAGAATAGCAATGTCCAGCTATTTCAACCACGATGATATAATATATATAAGATTATGAAATTGAAACCATAGCATGTTCTTACGTAGATTAAACTATACACAGGCAGTAAACACGGCATAGTCGGTTAAACTGCTTCGGAGATTAATCTGAACAAGTAGACGTACACACAAAACTCTCATATTTTATATTATAGATACCATATACACTTTCATATAGTTATATAAAGGGATTAGTTTGATATAACAAAAACTTCAATTTTATTTTTAATAACTATTATATAAGTTATAATAAATATGTAACTAAATACCAGTAAAACCTAAGAAGTTATTATGAGTCATCATTTGTAATGAGTACGTAGGTTTTTAGTAAATCTAAATCTGGTTGTTTCATCCAGTATATTTTAAACCTACCCGGTGGTCCCTACGGGAACGTGTTTTACCATAAAAGTGAAGTGAAAAGTGTGGTTCGTAACAATTTACAACGTATTGCGGACCCTAATTTTTCTTGAATAGTGAAAATTAATTTTATTATACTAAGGCTATATTTTATAATTGCCTACAAGAATATAATGTTTACATTTTCACTTTGCAATCACTAAAAGATTGGCTGAAATACAAAAATTATACTAAGCTTACAAACAATAATACATATTGAAAGGTATTTAAGTGTCATATTGGAACAACAAATACCCAAATGCTAGTGTTAAAAGTAAATAGTATTTAATAATAACAATGCAGTATTAAAATTAAATACATATTTTAAAGAAATCAACTTAGAAACGGTATTAATAATTTTATATTCTTATATATACTACTTTTTGTATTATCGCTAAGATGTGATTTCTTTTAGGTAATCATAAATACATAGTTGAATTTAAACAATATACAATGAACTAAATACTTTTCTATATATTCTAGTTATCTCGTATACTACATCTAAGGAAGTTACCTAATAACGCATTGCTTTGATGTTTCTTTAACACGTAGATGCTCCGAGATTCAATCAATACACGAGACTGTTATGTTGAATATTTCAATAATATTATATTGAAATGTATTGCATACAGAATTTGATGCGTTTCTTACTGCCGCATACAGTTCGATTGAAGTATATTTGCTACAAATTTTTTATTCAGTTTGTTAACGTTACGAGTGTATAAGCTTATAAAAGCTGCTTCATGTCACAAAAAAACGTATTATATTTGTATTTATAACAAAAAAACTAAGGAACAGTTAAAAAATAAACCAACATCAAACTCTGCTCGGTGAGCGCAGTGATTCTTTTACACGTGTACTCGTAAGTTTTAATATCTCTTAATGTATTTCTTAAAGTTAGCGTAATATTAATTTCCATAATACCAAGAAACACGGAGCAGATATATAATTCTATGTCTAATTCACTGATAGTTTTTATTTACATGCAATTATTTCACGTATTATTCGGGACACCGGAACACCACTTAAAGATATGTTAATATATTCAAACATAAAAACGGAGTCGCACATTTCTACTTTTTATTACGATTTTCATTATGAAAACAGTGGTTCGTGACGGGACGGAATTTCGATATTTCACCCATTTGTTTATCGCCTATTTATTCGAAAACTTTTAGTACTGTAAACTAAATAGGTAAAAAATTCAACCCAAGGATATAATGATATATTTTATCAAGTTATGGAGCTTTATGCCCGTTTTATTATATTTTTGCCCACATATAACTATTATTACTTAGCTTTAAACTAACATTCATTTTGTAATTAATACTCCTTTATTTAATTACTCTATACTAAGGCAATAAAGCTGAAGAGTTTGATTATTTCTTTGCCTAGTTGAATGCTCTGGAACTATTGATTTCAATTAAAAATTATTTTATTATTAGATAGCCGATTTATCAAAGCAGGCTATATTCTATACAACATACTACGGTTAATAGGAGAAAAGTGTCAATAAGATTGGTTGCTAAAACAGGAAGATATTAATACATTTGGGAGCTACTGTTACGTGCATTACGTAAACGGATAAAGTTACTGTATAGTCAAGTAATAT
>JAOSYY010001133.1:16353-34230 GCA_025727935.1 Hebomoia glaucippe
AAGATATTAATACATTTGGGAGCTACTGTTACGTGCATTACGTAAACGGATAAAGTTACTGTATAGTCAAGTAATATTGAATTGTTCCTCTGAATAACATCTAAAAAAAGTTAGTGACGGCATATTTTAAGTTTGACTTAATACCTATTTAAAGTTTATCTTGTGTAACGTAAACGAAGCTGCACGGCTGCGTTATGTATATATTTACTATATGCCTCATGAATTTTAACCGTTATACACTTAAGTTCAAAATGTCTTCATTACTGTAACAAATATGCCCCAATAAACCGGTTGGGGTTCCAGTAAAGTCCAGTTATCTGTGAAGATTTGGCCACAATCCAACAACCTGCTACTAAAAACGTCATGCGAAATACTCTCTCAATAAACATCCTAACCAGATACTCACCTCAGTTTTGCATGAGTGCAAAGTAGTTGTTTTGTATTTGCATATTTATAAAAAAAATCTTTACAATATACGAATAAAATTTAGTGCAGGAGAAATATTATAATTTAATTTTGGTTTTTGTCTCCTAAGCCCGATGAACGATGTGTTAACACTTAGAAAAGATAAACAAACATCTAGGCGTACATTTATAATAGTAAAATATACGCATCTATTAAAAATATAAGCCGGAAATAGCTATGAATGTCGTATTAATATCCGTTACTGTATAGTTAGATCTTCGAATGTTTGTGGTTTAACTGGGCTGAGGCGATTAAAGCAAACCAAATGTAAAAATATATGAATTTCATGAGCTGAAATATCATGTATATGATAAATTTATCTTATATACCAACCAAACGAAACCGTAGTCAGAAACTATTATTTTATAATAATATTTATCGTAAAAACAGCGGTAAAACGCGAACAAACATTCATTGAGCCGCCTCAAAACCGTTAAAAGAAACAATTTGTTTCATTTGTAAGCGTGTTTTTTATTTATTTCGCGCTTAATAGCGATTACTGAAAATTAACAGACAGCGAATATATATATTTTTTATTTTCAATGCATAGCTGAAATTGTTCTTGTATAAATCGTCTTTATTGGTGGTGAAAATAGAGTAAGTAAGTACATACATTGCAATTACCGGTAGATTTATATCACTGACTGAATATTTAACGTGTTATACTTATGTTGCTCAAGAAGATTTTCATTCTGTAAATTTTTGACAGGTTTAAAACTCGATAATATTACATCACTTTTCTTTCCATTTTTACTTTCGCATCTTTTATTTTAAAAAAAACGCAAATTGCCACGATTATGATCCTATATTATAATGATCAAAGCGTTAGTATTTCCTTTTATCCCAAAAATAACCAATGTTTGACTGCTATAAAACATTTGTCAATATTTGATATTCACATTTGAATAAAATGGCCATTGCGAATAGGAAAAACTAAATCCACGGTCACGGAACGATGAACTGATAAGTTTAACGGACCGTTATAACCGAGGGAATAGTGACAATGATTTTTCTAATTCAATAATCGTGCGAAAAAATATATGGTTATTTTAAAAAAGATATGGTTGCTCTAAATAATTTAAATAAAAGTACCTGGATTCTCTCATTTTAGATATTCATATCACGACCACTGAATAGCCATTGCAACGTCAGCATATGAAAACACCGAGTTTGTTTAAACTTGTTTTATTATATACCTGCTAAGTTTGATATTAATAATAACATAAATACGCTAGACTACGATATTAGAAATATATTACTAATTACTATGAAGATATCTATACTAATATTATAAAGCTGAAGAGTTTGTTTGTCCGGAACCGCTGGTTCGATTTGAGAAAATATTTCTGTGTTGGATTGTATATTTATCGAGAAAGGCTATAAGGTTATATTATATTTTCAAAAAAAAATAGGGATCGTTACTAAAAGTCCAATAATGTAACCCAAAGTGTAGAATTGGAAGAGAATGCAAGCAAAGCTGCTGACAAAAGCTAGTATGGTTATAATTTAATGATTTGCCGCTAGTCTTTCATTTAGTTATATTAATGACTTTGTTAGTCGCAAGTATTGGAGTAGAAGTGAATAAAATTCCGAGATAAAATCTAAGCTATAGTCACGACAGATTCATCTTAGGAATTACTGTAGTTTGAATGGAACTGAATTTTGTTAAATGTTGTAAAGAAAGACTTTCTGGGAATCCTTTGCTGTCAGAAATAACGTCTGCTAATTAAATATTTGTTTGTAGACTAAACAGAATGCTATTAAAATAAACACAAAGTTTGATGTCCAAGGTTTGTTGTATCCGTTCGGAAACGGATTTTAAATCTTAGTATTTCTAAATATCAATAGGAATGTCTATTACCCGCTTTCTATGACGACCTTATCTATTTTTAGGGACCTAATTTTGATGTTCGATGCTTCTCATGTTTTAGAAAAAATTGCAATTAAAATTTTAGTTATCATAATTTCCTATCTTTACCTAAGATAGGAAATTATGACTACTTATTGATCAACGCCTAAATAATAGTAATGTTGTAATTCTAATGGGACATTTATATGTAATGCATTTGTAATAAAAATAGTATATAAAATTATTGGATGTATATGTCTATGTGTACCAGCTAATCTCGGCAACGGCTGCACTCAATTTGACGGAAGGAGACTTCAAAGACAGATCACCAATGCTATAAAAATAACTTAGTTTATATTTATTTCATAAACGTTATAATCGCGATATATATATATATGTGTACTTAAAATCATAGTAGACTAAAGTACGAGACTGTTACACTAGTACGATATTATTACTAATTGTAAACTTTCCTTTATTTATATATAAAAAATCATTCAATATTCGATTGAAGAACATATATTTCTTAAATATTACTCCTATGAAACAAAATTTGAAAATATGAAATATTTTCTCTGCATTTTGATTGAAGATTTAAAAAGTACCATTTTATTTAGCTCATTCAAGAAAATAACTTTAGAACAAGTCTTTGAAGATCAGAACCTTTCACAGAAAGGACGCTAAAACTTTTTACATCCCCATCAAGAAAGTTCTCAAGAATAAGTACTAAAAATAAAGTGTCGTATCGGGAGAAATCTTTAACTAGATGCGTTACACTGGCGCTAATGAAATTACTAAATCTATTAAATATTTGCTTTCATTCAATCTATTGTTGGAACCTCATTAACAATATTATGACATTGGCAATTTGCACAATCCTTGGTTTTAATGTTTATCTTCCAGTGCTGACTCGTCATTTCACTTGTGTAAATTTTATCTATACCTACAAATGATGTTGAAAAGTCGCCAAAGTTTTTCCTTATAAATGCTTAGCAGAAAATGAAGCAGAGCAAAAAAGATTTGTTAAACCTTATATATAGAATATCGCTGTAATTTTGCCGCTACAAACTCATTTTAATTTTATTTACTTCTATGTATTTAAATGATGGTTAGTGTTAGGTCATTTACAAACACTAACAAATGTTAAAAATATCGGAAATGTGTCTTCTATTCATTCGTAGATGGAAAAGCTGTGTACTGCAGAAAAATACGTTTTCTGATTTGTGAACACCGGAAAATAAATAAATATTTATATAGGTACTTAGGTAGATCAGTTGATGATAGATATAATATATTGATCATAGAATATGTTTCTATGGTACTCTAGTGATCACAATCATAGAACCTATGCCTTATTAATAACTACTATATAGCTTTTAATGTTACTGATTTTTATATGTTATTTATATTTTTAATGTTTCCATGTAATAATAAAATAATTCTAAACTGGATGATGTTCGCTTCTAACTTTTCTAATAATACTATTTTAAGGTTGAGCAATCGCTTAGGAATTCTATTAAAAGTCACACTATGAAGCTCTGTTGATAATAAACTCGGCATTTTATTTCTCCAACATTGATCGGAATGAAATAAAAGTAATGCTCACTAATTGAACGGAAAAGATATATTTTTAAAAGCATTTTATAATAATCCTTGACTTCTAAATCTTTTATTAACATATGAAAATATCTTCGTTAGGACAAAAGTGTTTGGGCTATTTGAGTAATATATATTTTATCTTTAATTCTAATCTATAAATGCATCTAAACAATTACTGTTATTTTTTCGAAAAATGTCATTGTTCTTGTAGGAGTCATAAATATATTTATAAAAACAAAGCTTTTCGTCATTAAATTTATGTATAACTTTTCTATTTCATAAACTTAGGTTTAGCCTTACAAAAAATGAAAAGATTTTTACAATAGAATATATCTACTTAAGTGTAAAATTCAGTTTATATGATAAGTAAATATAAAAGTCACCGGTGTGAGTTACTACGTTGCTGAAATAAGTATATTATGTACGTAATTAGAAATATGCACATTTCCAGCATAACTAGGTAATTCATGTTTTTTGTCTAGATGTCGCTGACACTAGCTAGTGTATTAAACAAGCTATTAGCCTTGGGATTGAAGCAGTAAATTACTTCAGACGTACGTAAATACTCACATATAAATTGATTATGTCACATACGCTCCAAATAATACCGTATTGAATAGATATAGTGTCTATATATACAATAAATCAGTAAAAATATCGTATTTGTAGATGAATTAACCCAAAAATAATATGATTGAGTACTTGAAGTGGTCGACAAAATCGAAACGAACGCGAACGAAGTCGCAGGCAATCGCAAGTGTATAATATGTATGTATATTTAGTTTTTGTCTGCTACCAACACTAATTACATTTTAGAAAGAAATTATTTTGTCATGCAATAAATTATGGTACCACAACGTATTTCCGATCGTAATTTATCACCGAGAATGGAGAGAACGAGACGGTAACGAAGTTCGATTGAAATGAACGAAAAAATCTTCATAATTTTACAAAGACACGTTTTTTGATGTAGACATAACTTAAGGGCACATTTAAGCCAAAAATTATTTTTATAAATAATATCCTTGGCACCTACACACATGTCATATCTTTCGATGTATCATTAAACGTATTACAAAAAATATAAATAATGACACAACACATGCAAAATACTGCCGAAAAATGTTCATTTATGAAGATTGACTAATAGCTCAGCGGGCATATCAAATTTATTTTCCCCTTGTATAATATTGTAAAACGATACACTTATAAGGCCTACATTCTGATTTATCGATGGATTAACTAAGAACTTGAACGAGTAGCTTTTATTTAGTTTTATACTCATTATTCAGTTATTTGGGAACATTTTTTGTCATATGTACTAATATAATAATACTGAAGAGTTTATTTGTTTTGTTGAATGCCCTAATCTCTAGAATTATTTATTCGAAATGAAAAATTGTTTCAGTGTTAAATGGCACATTTTCCAAAAAAAATTAAAAACTATTGAATATAATTATTCAATTGACGGAAATGGAGTGTATATAATGTTCGATACGTTAACGGACTATTCATATAATAATGAATTGTTCCTCATAAATAATCTTAAAAAAATCATTTAAGGTTAGCCCATCTCTTTGATGGTTTTCTTACATAATCAGTCATCTAGTATTATATACACAGAAAACGATTGTTGCTTTTAGAGGATTAACATCTAAAATGTATTAATCTAATTAAATATGAGTATTTCCCCTTGGATAAAATCATCGTCTGAGATCTCCATTACTGTTAAGAATTTGAGTACTCATTTTCATTTGAGGTAAACACGAAGGCTTATGTTGCGGAATTCGTAGCAACACACTGGAAAATTGAAAAGCTCAGAGGAAGCTTAAATCCTATGTAGAGCTTCATGTTTTAAACTAAGTTGTTTGTTCAAGCATCTGTTAACTTTATTCGTGTACGAATTTCTATGATATGAGGGTCATTTCCGTTCCATTACATATCCTTTATTGTTGATTGTTTGAACACATTAAAACTTATTCACCGCGGATGCTTGCAACACAGCATTCTATGTCTTATTGAATGGGAAATCTAAATACCATAGATACATATTACTTTCCAAAACAATTTAATTGTAGATTAAATTGCAAGACATGAACAACGTTTTGTACGGCGCTTGCTTTTTATAGATATTTGTATAGTATTTAATGCCTTGTATATCATAGTCAAATATACAATATTCAATAAATTATAAATATTTATATTTATAAATATTTATATAACATATTTTAAACATATTTGATGTTATTGAGCGATTTATGCCGCCTTTGGAAAGCGTTTTCATGTCTAAAAGTTTTCATGTACTATACGTGCGATATTTCGCATTTGAACAAATAAAGTTTCCCCGATGATGAAAAAAGGTCTCAACTATAATATTTTTAACAAAATATAAAGATAATCATAATGAGTATTAAAATTTTATATCAGTGCATATAATAAACGTTTCATAGAACCTTTTATTAAATATTAAGGTACAGAAATAATCTTAAATATATCGAAAAAATAAACTTTGTCCCCAAACGGAGGTCGTTGAACAAAAGCATTGAAATTTATTCCAAATGCTGCAATAAGTTTCAATGAATATAATAAGAACAAGACGTTCTTTTTTACATCATTAGCGTATTTATTCTTCGAAAATATCTCAAATTAACTACGTAAGCAATGCGTTTTTAAAAAGTAACTTCAAGTGCTAGTTTTATTGGAATGTATTTTATTTATCTTGTTATATCTTTTATAGAAAACACTTACAATGAAAACGTTTCACAAGTCTAAAAATACTTAAACCAGATGGAGCTTCGTAAACAGAAACTCGGATTAGTTCGCTACATTACAACATTATTCATAAATAATAAAATTGTCTATGGATAATGCAGTTAACAAATCTGTCGCAAATGTTTATTTTAAAAATCCGAGCTCTATAAAATTTGTTAGCCCATTCAGAAGCTATCAGATGTCAAATTTGTATAAACCACAGATAAAACCACCTTAAGTCTAGTTTATAGTATAAACAAAATATTATTGTAAAGCAATACATTAATAATTAATTTTGAACGAACAGATAATCATACTTTTAATATTCACGAATTAATATAGTAATGTTTACATGTACTGGTTGCTATGTTTCATTTAAAAGGTAGTTACTCTCGTACAACGCAGCATTCGGTTTTAACAGCTTGGCCATTAGTGAAAACAAGGCTACCATTACATTTAGTGATTATGTATCATATATATACCTTTAACACAATTTTTGATTTTTAGTCTCGTGTCAATTCTAATGTTATTAAGAAGATTTCCAACCCTCTATGAAATGTACCATTATTATAAAGTAAATTATAATTTGATATAAAAGGTTTGAGTACAGTATTTAAAAGTTACAAGTGCAGATATGAAAGTTTAAAAAATATTAGTCGGCAATATTGTAAATTAAATAAATATGTCATTTGGCTGACGGTCTAAGGACGTGTCAGTCAATCAAGTGTGTTTAGTTAAAAAAGATCAAATGAAGAACACTTTATTCTAACGTATTATGCAGAAACCTCTACTCACTTTTTGGCCTCTACGTTGCGAACCGCCTGTGAAAAACTGAGAACCGTTTAAAAGAAAATATATGGCAAAAATAAAACAACGTGAACACTCGCGTAGAATAATAAATCCGCAAAAACTAAACGGGCAGGCTCTTCGAGCATGTTGGAGGTCGTAGCCCGGGCATAATTCATTCTAAATCAATTGACAATTCTCAAGGCGTTCAAATTGTACGCTCTTTTACATAAACACAGTATTTTTCACGTTCACATGTGAGAGTAACTGGAAAAAAATATTTTGCGCCTATGAATATTATAAAGCGTAAAACTTCGTAGGTATATTTGTCTCGTAGCATAAATTAAGCTAGACGAGATTTTGCGAGTTTGATTCGGGCTGCTTCTAACAAACATATTTATTTAAAACATTTTATTCGTATGTCACGTTTGAACCCTTAACGATTTGTAAGATAGGAGTCTCAGTCATAGACTGCCTTTTATAGATATCCAGGTCAAGTCTAATTGAATAACTAATTCTTTTATTGTAATTATTTAACATAAATAATAAATCCTAAATCAATTTTATAACCAAAATAGCATTCAGAAATAAAATCACCGTTATCGTAATTAGTAAATAGAACGTATGAATCTTATGAAAAAAAACTATAGTGAATATTCTACAACTCAGTTTTACCGGGCCATCGAAATGTAATCGTTATAAATCCTAACGCTTTCATAAATAACATGTCCGTTGGAGAAAAACTGCCTAATTGGCTATTGAGACACAATAAGGTTTTAACGATGAAACTCAAGTGGTGTGCACTTTACCGTTTTAGTATTATAACGAACATTGAAACTTAGAGCGTGAAGAAGTTTTTAGATATATATCTCTTCGAAAATCGTTTAACTTAAGTCGCCTTTGTTTGCTTATTTTATGTGATATTTTTAACAGACCTGTTTGTTGTTGCAGCGGTAAGTAAATCTTGCGCTACCATCTCACCTTACGAGCTCTTTTTCCATTAGGATTGTCAAATGCATAAATACAACATATTGTACGTAAGTTTTGATATTTTGACCTATTAAATACTTGAGAAGTAAGTATTACAATTCCTTCAGGTACATGAACCACGGCATAGATATAACGTAAAACAAAACACATATACTGCACACTTTTAGTGATTATAGACAATAAAGTAGGATGACAAAACAGTTATATGAGACGAGTGACATATAGTTAGAGGTAGTCAACCTAGATGAAAGTAATTTGACCGCGGCTGATTAAGATGAGGCCACATCATTAAAAAGCCTTAGTCTTATGGGATAGACGTGATTTTATGTATGTACGAGTACGCTCGTATGCTTCTAAGGATAGACTTAGGAAACTTACAGAAAAATCTAATCAGGCTGACATGATCATAATCAAGTGCTTTCACATACTTTTTTGTGTGACCTATATAATATTAAAAGTATCCTATTTAAGGTTTATATAAGAGCTGTTTTATCGAAACGTTGTTGATATCGGAAGTATATTCTCATAAAAGCTTTTAATAGAACTGAAGTGTTGTTTGTACGTGTAGTTGTCTATCAATATATATTTTACATTACTAGCATTAAACAGGTGGGTGGAATATCGAAATTCCGACCGGTCACGAACCACAATTCATAAATGGAAAGGTCGTGTTGTGCAGTAATTCGCATTACGTTTTAGTGTGTGAACATTCTAATGCTCCTAATATAATATAAAAATAGCTTAATAAATCATAAAATAACTATCTGACTATAATTTTATAATTATACTATGGGTCGTAAATATTCTTGGCTCTAGATTCGTGTTTACGTGAATTTACTAATATTACAAGTGCATTTTCATTCAAAGCCGTTATATGATTTATTGCATCAAATGCTCTTGAAAATACCACACGTTTTGACGTCATAGGGCATCATTATCTTAAAACACATCGATTTGTTTTGAGGATCTGTATTATTTGAAATTATAAGTTTATTAATCAAAATGATATAGGTTTTTAGAGTATAATTTTAAAGTCATATATATTATAATACAATATAATATTTACATTGTTGAAAATCCAGGAAAAAAATAATTTGGCTTGACTGGGCTATAAGATATACTACTGACGTCATTAGTTATATGAATATACTTTTAAATTAAGTCCCTAAGATGTAGAAAATTAGAATAGCAAAGGTCAATACCGATTTATAATAAAAAAAAATATAATTACCTAAAAAGGGTTTTATATGTTTTATATTTGAAGTGATACAAATTTGAAAATAACTACTATTGTTCTTTGTCACAACCAAACTGCTATAAAACGGACGGCATTAAATATAATTATATAAAGCCTTATCTATGGGTTCATTTATTCAGGTATTGGCAATACACTAAAGACAGGAATGAAACTTGGCAATTTTTCAAACAAAATTCTATTTTTCGGTTTGGTTCCGCTCTGTGATTGAAAAAATTGTTCTATAAAAATCCGAGTATAGAACTATTAAAGACGAATACGTGTTTTTATCCTTCAAATATTTTTTAAAACTTTATTACAAAAATGGTTTACTATTATATTATTGAATCTTTATTGCTATAGACTTATGTAGCAGTTATAACCTCTCAATTGATCCATTTTAGTTCTATACTATTTCGGAAACCTTCATACACAAACTGACTGTTGATTTTTTTTTATATAATAGGAAGGCAAGCGAGAATACAGTTAACCTATAGTAAGCGATTCAGTCGCGCATGGACACCTGAAAACTAGTAGATCTAGGGGAAGCGTGGCTAACCTTAAGGCCTTAGCCATATTACATACTGCAATTCAAATCAAAATGTTATAAATAGCGTGCGAACTCGTAAGTAACAAAATAACCATCGCATTTTTGCCTTTAATATCTCTAAGCCAAATTGACATAATAAAAAGCATATAGTTAAGTAACTGAGTTTAAGAACAGTTGGATCAAAACACAGCATTTGTTTGATGAATTTTTTATAATTATACCAATTAAGGTGACCATTCAAAACATTGGGTCGTATATATCTTTCATTGTTTTTGCAATACCCCAATTTACTCTTTAAATAGCCAGGGTTGTAATAAATCAGTTGAAATTACGGCTGCTTATATTTCTATCGGAGTTTTGTTTGCCCTGCTCTATTTTATTACCGCCACAGTATTGTCGAATCGTACTGAACGTTTATGGCTTAGTTCTATATTTACTAAATAATGAAGAAAAAATTGTTACATATGTTTTTGTAGAACTGTTTTATGGCAGACAAAGTTTTCGATGTCTGTTATATAATAAAAGATATTTATATTTGCATAAAACAAAGGCTACTTTCCAAATATATTTATTTTTTTTGTATATTACTGAATACTCAAACAAGTATTCTCATAAATTTTATCTACAAACGAAATTGACATCAAAGTTGACAGGTTTATTATTTGAGAAAAGCGTAAAACCGTGTGATACAAAAAATTTGTTTGAATTTAAAATAACTATGTTCTTCTTTCTAAATCATCAAAGCAAAAAATCATCTAAATACCTATATAATATTCATAATTTACTCAAAACTCTTAACTTTATTGATATATCTACTACAATGAGTGGAAAATAGACCAATATCCTCAAATTTAATAATTAAAATCTCGCTCAAAATAACTTAAGAAAATTAATTCACTGAATGCGTTTCCTATTCACTTAATTTTTCATAATCGTCTTTGCATTGCTTCAAACCTGCGCCGAATGGCTTATTAATTCAAGATTATCGAGGAAGATACAAAAAGCTCTTAACAATAAGCTTTTGATGGAACTGGATATAAAGGAAAATAATAGGGAGGTGGTATTTTATGATAATATAAATCAAGTGTTAATTAAGTTAGAGGTAAAATATATATTCAGAAAGGTTAGAAAGGCTAAAACAAACTATTCACCAAATATGTTATTCACGACATAGAGCTCTAACTCTTTTTCTAAGAAGTTGTTGATGCAATGCAAGGTGTTCATGGCAATAGTATTATAAATATAATACTACAGAGTAGAGTATCCCCCGAAATACCTATCTTATAAACAGCACTTATGACACATAAATAAGTTAAGATTATTGTGATATTGAACGATTTAACTACAAGCATATTTTATTTCAATAAAAACGAATAAAAGAGCATTATTTACAGTACTATTTTTGATACTTCCGAATATTTCCATATTTTACTCATTATTGTTCAAAATGACGAATGAAACGCATTTATTACCCTTTATACACAAGACGTTTCCATATGATTTATAAGTATCGCTTGATATGATTGATGTTTGTATAGTACACCCATTCACTTAGAGATTTTTATATAAATTTCCATTTACAAAAGGATAAACCACACCACAAAGATTCGACCTTCAAGCAATATTGTCTGTACCCGACCCGCATTCGATGATAAATATCCAAATAAAACCTTATAGATCCAATTCAGTGTCCTTTGAACAAAAACTAAAATCTATTTGATTATGAAATAAAAGTAATAAAGCTTTAAAATTAATAGTATATTAAACCATTCTCTGATAGGAGACTAACATAATTGAAAAACCCAGTTGAAAACTATTCTAATCATAGACCTCCGAGATATTCCTCCTTCTGTTCTAAATTTAAATCGGTTAAAGTAAAAGTACAGTAGATTAAATTGTAGAAACAGATGCAATTTTCTTTTACCGCATTTTAAATTTAATACTACCGACCGGAAGGAAGTGCGCGTGATTTGTGACTAGTATACTCGTATATAATACTATCTATATACAAATTAAGTGTATATATTGACATTTTTATCGTCTCCCTTATGGAATCATAATTAATATGTTAAATAATTCATTCTTTAGTAACATAACTTGATTTGTATTATATATTAGTCAAAGGACTCATTAACCGTTAAGATGACATATATTTTTAGAATAAAGGTTAAAAAATAAAACTTTTAACGACGATATTAGGTACCTGAACTTATTATTATATGCTCGTAATTCGTTATACTTTTTAATGTACACTGACTTTGATCTTGACGGTCAGACACTAGTTACAATTTTTGGCCAATTATATTAAAGAAGTACATTCGGAAATTAAAGTATATTTTCAAGTTTCATAAATCATTAAGTGAATTTAATAATTTTTTGTTGAGCTAATTGTGGTTAACCAAAACAGTAAATGATAATTAATTAATCTGGAAATATGTATATACTTATACATATCTATATTAAGGACATGCAGATAGATACTATCTTATGAATTTTGTACACCGATATTAATATTTTAATCAATTTATTTATTAAGTTAAATTCTGAACTTAAGATGAAAGCTATTTGTTGCGTCAAACCTGATAAAACATTTTATAGCTGACTCTACTCGCGCTTCGTTTCAACCTTATTCATTGATCGTTTGAATGGAATTGGAGCGAAAATGGACTGATAACATTGGTTTCCTAAGCTAGACTATTGAATTCTAAATTCAAATATATTATTAACCTTGTGCAAAACCACAGATACAATAAAATAGTACTTTCTTTATTAAAAGAAAGAAATTTCTTTTGGAGTAATTTGTGCTTAATATTACTATATTATGGATTATATTTCAAATATTATTAGATATACCTGGAAACGATTGAGGGTCTTCTTAAATAATTTTATAAAAAAAACGCAACAAAATGCTTTACGACCTTTTTGTCGGAGATTAACATTATTTTTACCAAGTAGGTAAAAAAAATGTTAATACCATACTACTGTATATACAGCAGAATTATGAAATTGATAATTATATATTAAGTTCATTGATATATGAATTTCAATGATAGTAGAGAGTTTAAGATATTGTCACAAGGACTTGCATGTTATTTCTAACATAAATTTGTGTTTTCAGGTGGCAGCAAACGTGCTACAAGGCTAACTGTTGCTACAGCCATTGGGATATGGTTATTAGCTGCAGCAATCGCTACACCCGCATACATTGGCTCGTATCTAAGAGAATTTATCGTGAATCCTACGAAGAAGGTTAGTTTTATTTGATTCTTCATTATTATAGTATTTGTAGATTATACTTCTTTATTTTTATACGTTTTTCTTCTATTTTTCACTTATTACTCGTAATAATATGAATACTAAAAGCGTTGTAGTTCGACCCGCATTCAATTAACATTTACACCTGGTTTTCACGGTTAACACGGCGCTAAATTTACATACACATAATAGTGAAATAAATCCACCATTTACCCCTTATAATATTATCTGTCTTCCAATTAATATTATGTTAAACTAGCTGCAGTTGTTCCGAAGACTAATGCTTGTGAAGTTGTCGCTTCGATTTTATTATATATATATATATATATATATGTGTCTGTGTGTGTGTATGTATATATATATAGACACCTCAATATTTGATTATCGGTGAGTGGTTTTGGATATGGAGCCAGAAATGTATTATTAAATTTCTTAATAATTTTATTAAAAAATTTCTAACCTAAAAAGGTATTTCACTTCAATTGAATAATGTGGTAGACTTATAATAAATTAAGTGATATTCTTTTCAATTTCACCGCTTCTTTTCACGACTTTTATCAAATAAATTTAATGGAAATAAGATTACCTTTTTTAATATAATACGCGACTTTTATGGATATTATAAGGTACCTAATCGCCTTAATATTTCAAAGCTATCGCAGCATTTTATGTATTGATCTTTGAATATATTTTTTTTATATTATGTTTAATCACATGTATGTATGACGATTCAGAATGTTTTCGGTAGATAGATATATTAGTACGTATAGTAAATATTACTCAAATAACATGTCACACTGCCCACATTTTCATGGAATCCTTTTATGTAAAACAACAATTTATGTTCGGCATCTATATTAAATTCCACAACAAAATTTCAATATATACAAAATCATAATTCGGTTGCCATAGCAACCAGATTAATGATGATGAAAGCTATTATATACATGGCCTTTTATCGTAAGATCGTTCTTATATTAAGGCGGACAAAATAAAATAAAGATTTCAAACAAAATTGCCTACGGCTTCGATCGTGTTAATGTGTGATTTTTCAAATATTTCTAGTCTTATTATTTTAGGTGATTTTATTCAATGTGGACACGCAGTACCTACAGGCTTATTATATGTATCAATAATTAGAACTAATCAGTTATTTTGACATGAAAAGGTAAGGTAAATACTTATATAAATACTGAAAAAATTAAACCACCCTTACACAGTAACCCTAAAAAATCCTTATTAAACGTTAACTAGTGTGATTGAATTGTTTTTGTTGTTCTATTTAAAGTGAAACTTTTATTACATCGCCTCAAACTTTTTCGTCCAT
Organism: Hebomoia glaucippe; assembly: GCA_025727935.1. Lineage (NCBI taxonomy): Eukaryota > Metazoa > Arthropoda > Insecta > Lepidoptera > Pieridae > Hebomoia > Hebomoia glaucippe. Next base: position 31,160 of record JAOSYY010001133.1, read on the forward strand.
CTATTACATTTCGCGTGACGGTCGGTCGCGGATTGGGGTAAAGTGAAAAGTGCTCGACAGAGTAGCCGAGGCCGATACGACGGCGCCTATGGTTCGCATCAGCTGACCGTGTAGTGACTATTACTCATTTGTGCTAGTGCTCCACACTATTTATTTCACTTTTACCGTGGTTTTATACAGCTCCACAATATGTTTTTTATTATTATTATATTTTGAGTTAATTCATGGAAAAGAAAAATGCGCTTTATTAAGGTTTTCATAATATGTTGGCAATTTCAACACGGATCGCTCTTAGCCACAAAACACATACAGATCTCATTCCCTTCCATATTATAACTAAAAATAAGTAAGTTTGTTACATTTCTTTGTCATGTCTGCCCCGCTCGTCAGCAGAGTCCCACATAACCAGCAAGCGGAATATGTAATGTATTTCCTCCTCGATAAAAAAGAAAATGTACTTGTCTAAGAAACATAAAAAATCTGTTCTCTGTGTAATGTATTAAGTAAAAAATAATTTTCAGAGTTCAATATTTAAAAATGTATCACACAAAAAAAACTAAATGTTTTTGGCAGACTCACAACAATTTCCTGTAATAAATTCAAGGCATATAATTCGTGTAGCTTGAAGGATTGAACCCAATTTGATTTGAATTACTTAAGTTTTATTATAGTCTAGACGGGAGCAGAGAATACTGAACTAAGTCACGTTACGAAATTAGAATTTGTTAGAAAACTTTGCTTACATCGCTTTTATTATGACTAATGGGCCTAAATGACTTTCGCAACCTTGATTAGGTCAACTATTCGTTAGGTATATTCTGACATTTAAAAAACTATAATTAATCTATGAATTTCCGAATACTCGAAATAAAAATAAGTAACGCTGGCAGCAGAACGTCCTAAAAATGATGTAGGTATGATGTTAATATGGCTAAGGTCTTAAGGTTGTCAACGCGTATTGTAGATCTAATGGTCGTGGAGGTGTACATTGGTGACAGAATTCGCTTAGTATAGGTGAACTATTTGCTCGTTTGCTTTCCTATTGCATAAAAATAAATAAAATATAAAGATATTTATATGAAATATTAGATTGCCCGCGAATTTTTGCATAAGCATGTAAGTACATAACTTGTTATAAGTACAAAAATATACCATGCAAATATGACTATAACATAGCTCCGTCAATTTGTCGAGGCATCAGGCGAATAATTTATATCTACTAATTCGGGTATCGGACTAATAATATTGCTTTATTGGTCTGGTAATAGTGTGCGGAATGTGAAAACTGTGCGATTTCTTTTTATTTAAATTCAATAAAATATTATTTATAGAGTTTTTATAGCTTAGAAAGGCAAATGAGCATACATTTTATTCATTATACACTATACATACGGTTACCGCAAGCATAGTCACTTCGTATAGTGTAACGGCACAGTATATCTGCATAAAACTTTATTGATCCCTTTCAATAGTTCAAAAGGTGCTCCTGGCTGCATCATCAAACCATTAATTATGTTTACATAATTCAATAATACTTACCTGAACTACATTTCATTTTGATTCACTTATAAATTGATTAAAATGAACTTCCAAGATTTATCTTTGAAATCTTTGTTAGTTCCTAGAAAACCTAATAAAAGCTTGTTAATAAAAGCAATGAAAGAAGGATCTTAAAGGCTGTATATTATAACTGATAAGTAACACGAGGCCAATTAGTCCTAGAAGGAATGCTATGCCATAATTTATGAAGTAAAACGATTCGTATTACGAGTCTTATAACTGAATCATTGCAGTTAAAGAGTTATTAATTGGGGTTTATCAGACATTTTTATGACATCGACAGACGAAGTTTTGGCTCACTTGACGCAAATCACAGACATAGGACATCATTAGCTATTTAATGATACGCTGTCAATCTATTTTTAGTCCAAGCAGCCGCAGAGACTTAAACCGATGCACTATGAACTAAAAATATCAATAAAATTTAAAATTATTTATATAAAGACTTATATTATGTTTTTATGTATATTGAGAAACTACTCCTTCAAAAAACTACTTGAAACTGACCTTTTGTGCAGACACTATCGCTGGCTTCAATTTAACTATAATTTTGTTTTTACTTAGTTCCTAGTATGCTATCCGTATCCAGTGGAATGGGGGGAGAGCTACGCACGAACAATGGTTCTCATGAAGTTCTTGGTGTACTACTCACTTCCACTTGCAGTCATTGCATTGTTCTACATACTGATGGCACGGCACCTTGTGCTGAGCACACAGAACGTACCGGGAGAAATGCAAGGAACACAAAGACAGGTCAGTTTATCTTAAGATTTTGCTTGATTTAAGCCACAACTCTTCTCGTAGAGTCAAACACATTAATACATCTGTACTTGTAGCTGCAATAGCTTCGTGAAGTTAAAATATTGCTGCTATTTGCATGAAATACGAACAGATGTTATTTCAAAATATAACTTGTCTAGATTTTCTCTATTTCATCTTTAAACCTACTTAACTACAGAATGAACCTAGAAATAAGGTAATTAACAAATATTTTCTTATCTGATTATTCACATAGAATACTTGTTTTCTGTTAGTCAGATGATCAAATGTAAGAAACAGATTTCCGATCGGCCCGTAATGAAGACAAACGCAACCCTAATAAAGGATCGTTGCAGGAGCTATTTTCTTCATTTCCACTTAGGATAAAAGTCACGAACCGAATATCACCAAACCGTAAAAGATTAGATTTTTATCTCTGTCACACGTGTTTTTGAAGTAGATATGTTGTTTTGGTGATTTACATGTTGTTCGGAATTATCGTTGAATATGTTTAAGTTAAAAAAATAATTGAATCTTTACGCAATTTTTATATATTTTCTTTTTTATAAGGATCACATAATATACATAAGTCTACATTGTATATCCCCTACTACTGGACCACAAGAAAATTGTCCTTGGCATTAAGTAAAAGGGAAACACTTAATGTTCTAAGGACTTGTTTTGTGTATGTATCTAACCTTGCGTTATCTTATTATTACAAATATGAGTTCTCATGCTTTATTTATCGATTT
>JAOSYY010001197.1:0-23209 GCA_025727935.1 Hebomoia glaucippe
ATAATAATAATAATGCTTACTAATTACAATTTAATATAACAAAAACCTTAGCCACAGCAATGCGTGGCCGGGTCATCTAATGTTTTATATTAATTTTATTATAATGCTATTTCTAGTTCTGGCGACAAACGAGCGATGTTCTCGATTGCAAAGTTCGCGGAAAAGTACAACTTGGGTGTCCCAATCGCAGGAAACTTCTACCAAGCGCAGTATGACGATTACGTTCCATTGTTATACAAACAACTCGGGGCGTAATAATTGTTAAAAGGATCAATAAGTACGTTTACGTTTTTTTTTCTCAAAACTGCCCTTTCTTCAAATATTCTTGGTAAATGATAGAAATTTAGCATGTTTCATTTGTTATTCTGTCCATAGATCACTAAATGTATAGAGCTGCAAATATACCAACCAGTGTTAGATGCGTCACTGTTGATATAATTATATTATAAGGATAAGGTATCCTCATAAATATAATCGAATAAAGTACATTGTTTATTATTTTTGTATGTAATAATGTCCTCGTTTAATTAAAACAACGACATCGAGGCATATTATTTATTGTCTCCATAAATTCAATTTGACAAAAGCCCTTAATAAGAAGAAAAAACACACAGTAAATATATGGTCATCTGCTAGCAGGGTTGGTAACGGAAATCATTCGGATTATAGCTCTCAAATAACGGGATAGCGACGGTAGTTATATAGATAATATTTAATTTTATAGCGAGTTTAAAATCCCTTTGAGAGACATGGTTCATTATAGGATTTATGCAGTGGTGGATATACCATTAGGTGGCCTAGACTGGATGTTAGAGCGGCAAATTTGACTCAAAATTTCTTTTCTTCATCTTTACTTTAACGATCATGAAATTTTAAAATATTCCAATGTATAAAACAATAACACTACGATACTTAATAATCATGCTAATAAGAATCATGAAAACCTGAACCTCAAAGGAATAGAGCGTAAATCTTAAAGTTTCAATTTTATTGATAGAATGATAAAATAATCGTAATTAATATAATTGCAAAATACGATATTGAAATTAATTTCAATTTCTAAATCCGCTACTGGGTTTATGAATCATCAAAGGCTTTCAGTAGAGAGTCACATAGTCTTTCAGTATACGTGTCCTTGATCAATTCTCGTCTTATTGTTCAGCTTGCTCTATCACGGTGAAATTATGTCTATTTCTTTCTGTTAATCTGGAAGCGGCTAGTGATAAATATATGTATTCTACATAACGTCAAAATTTATTCAAAGTAAGCTTGCATTAGCAATACACAAATCGTGATTTCACTCAGTTTAGGAAATATTAACGGATGATGTGTTGCTACGGTTAGATCATTATTGCAATTTCATTATAAAGAATGTCGCCATGGCACTGAATACCTGAAATGAAATTATATTGAACTATAGCTCTTTGAATATTGTTGAAATTCAATAAATGTCTACTGTCTTGTTGTGTTTTAGTCTTTGGTATGACACATGAAATACAGATAGAGTAACTTATAAAGAATTGTCTCGAGAACTTCAATGTATACATCATACATTGTAGGGTACTCGCCGAATTGGAGTTGATAAAAAAAAATTCTCAATTCCTTTATATTATACTCGTATAGGGCTTAATAGTGGTAGTGTTAAAGATTTATTTTTACTCAATATTGATGAATACTTCGGTCTGAAAAATCCACTGTCCACATAAATTCCTCTCCAGTTTGACAATGGGACCGGAAAACTTACAGTGGTGACAAGGGTTCTGCTCAACGTGCATATCCCGAAGCCAGTGTAGATGGGTCTATTAAAGTGCAACTGCTTCAACAGTAGTCGTAATTCGTTCAGTTCATTGACATCGTTCCTGTCCAGTGCCTGGTTCAGCGCTTTGCTTACGAGTAAGCAGGTTTGTTTGAGCTGTAGATTAGTGAAAAATATTTTCGCCTGCAGTTCGGTTTTTGAAATTAGGATAAACATTTAAATAGGTCTTAGTAACAAAACACTAGCTTTTTTTTAAATCAATATGAATGTATAACAAAACTTATTAAATGGTTTGTCTGTCTACCGACTAATGTCTTCCCTTAGGTATTTTTTATATTTTATCATCGTTTTTATTATTCTAAAAGTAAAAGTATGAAGATAAACCTCGGTTTGTGCCCTGTGTAAAGGCTCAACCAGCATCCACAGCAAAATTATGCTAAACAGCGTCATGACGATCGTGTATAGACTGTACAGAGTCCAGTTTAGTAATGGAAGACCTATTAAACATTTCAAATTTTAACACATATTACTCTTAAATGTTAGGCCTAGTAAATTCTCACGGTGCGTTTGGCAAGACGGCAAGGTAGGAAAGGAAAGCCAGGATGGTTTTAGTGGGTATCCACATATTAGAGTCGACTTGGTTCGCCAGCAGAGTATATATGGAAGGAAGACCTAGTTCCGCGTAACCTCAGCCGGTATGCGCAAAATAATTCCTCCTCGCAAAAAAAATCTAGTCAAATAAAAGTATAGATTAAGCTGGAGAGGCTTATTGAATGCTCAACATAAATAAATACAGGGTGTTTTTGGACTTCTCCCGAAAGCGAAAACAGGTGATAGTAGTTATGACACCTTTGATGATGTGACGGAAAAAAATTTGATCCTGACGATAAAAAAGTCATATTTTTAAAACGTTATGAAAAAAAATATGACTTTTTTATAGTCAGGATCATATTTTTTTCCGTCCCATTATCAAAGGTGTCATAACTACTATCACCTGTTTTCGTTTTCGGGAGCAGTCCAAAAACAACCTGTAGATCACCTGCGGATCAATATAATATTAATATACTAGCTTCTGCCGGCGGCTTCACTCGAGTTCATGTCGATTTTGTCAACCACTACATTCTAATGATTCTTTATATGTATAGAGGAATATAAGAAAATATATTGTATACATTGTTGTATTGGGTCTTATTACGTTAATAAGTTTATAAAAATAGTTTTTCACAAAAACCTTCAATGTACAGACATCGACCAGTTTCATTTTTATTATATTATAGATAGAAGAAGAAGATAATAGTTTGTCGTCATTATAATATCACGTGGCTAAGGTGAGGAGTGTAACATTGGAAAAATCTTCTTAGGTATGGAGACTAATTAGAAACTATTAGCAATCTAACACTTAAACAACTTTCGCAAATAAAATGATAAAGCAAAATTCATGCTCACACTTACTCCTAAAGAGTTCTATTAATTCTATGCAGGCCATCAGATTCCCAACGACATGTAAAGTTACTTTAAAAACTTGAACTATCAGGGCGCCGTTCTCACTATCATTCCAATCCCGGACAAGCATGCAATATGAGGTGTAGGTACGCGTGATTTCACGAATTTTCTTGCACTTTTTATCCGTTCTTGTGCTAAGTTCCGGAATGGCGTCTAGATACAACTTCTTATTTTATTTTAATATTAATTAATTAATTACTTCCTGCCTACGTTAATTAGTCAACTTACTTTATTACGCTAACGTGGAAGCTGTATGGATTGTTGAGAAAATAAAAAAAATATAATACTTTTTCTTTTATAATCGCAAAAGGTATTTCTTTTATAATAACCAAAGCCACTCCTAACTATTGCACTAATCGTTTCGAAGTGGAATAATCGTTTAATTCAAATTATATTGACATTATACATTATATATTTATGGGCACTACATTGTGACTATTTTCAATTTAAAATCGTCGACTTTTTAATTTTGTAGTAGCATTTTCTTACCACTGAGAATATTCTCCAGACCTTTATTAACTTTAAGTAGCAAACAATGAATAAGTAATCCCACGACAACAAACTGAAGTATCATCAAATCACTTGCAGATCGCATGATGTTTACTACAATAAAATCTTTGTAGTTCGCTGAAATTAAGATTTTAAATTACTCTCGATTACAGTGATGCTGAAAACACAGGCAATTTAATTCTATATATATTCTTATTATAATGATTTACAGAAATCCAATCCGTCCAATATACAGATATTGGACGTGAAATTTCCTTTTTATGGCGACCATAAAGCTTTTTATTTTTACTTAATTTATCTTAACACCATACAAGGTTCTTAAAATACACCGAGTAGTCTCTGACTTTGCTAGCAAGCAATAATTAGACTAAACTTATATTATGTGTATTATGAATAACGTAACTGTAACTAGAGCTTTAGCTATTGTATCGAATATATTATATGATGGCAGATTTCAAAGTCGTTGTTACTGTTTTACAAAAGAGACGTTTAATTATGTTCCTGTCATAATACATAGATGGAAAGCAGAGCTGGACGGGCGCGTCTTTAATAAAAATATTATAAAGCTCATTATTAAATAATAATTAATGAATGATGTTATGCTACCTGGAGTATCACCTACTAACTAGCGAAACTGACCCTATCTGTACATATATATCGTAAAATTCTACCAGTTCTATGAATTAATGATAATAACGTGTAGTAAACCTGCCCTTACAATTATATTCGACAAAGTATATGTCTTCGAAAGCTATTTCGATAAATCTCAAGCCGAAGATTAAAAAGATCATCAACGAACTGAAATAAAAGAAGGTTTGTTTCTCTTCAAAACTTTTGTTCTTTCCGTTTATCTTGATCTGTAAAAAATATCAATAATACGAAGATTATTCAGATGTAAAATTTGATTTCCCTACCTGTTATCAGAAATTTAAAAACAAGAAAACTGTTACCTATGAATATACCTATAACAATTAATATGTATATATAATAGAGAATTCTCTAAGAACTGGACTGTAGGCGACAAATGATAAATCACAAACAGCAACTAAAACAATTTGCTATTTATTACATTTAGTGTGCGTCTGTCTCTTCAGGATAGTCTCCGAAAGTATTCTAATGATTTTTCGAACACTTGGGTTTTAGTTTTTAACTATAACTTAATGGTAAAATATTAAACAAATGCAAGAAGAGATATAATTCTCATAATTACATTCTCAAGTTTATCCGTAATTCTCAAGATCACATTCATTCTTTGCGTTCCCCATAATGTACCAAACCCATACAGAAAAGTCTCGCACGTTTTATTTAATAAAATATAGCCTTTATGTGCTTCTATGTGACCTTGCTCTTGAATCCAATAAGAAATGAATATTACAACATCTTTTATGAATATGGTACCTGAAAGTTAAAAGGGTAAACTTTCGTGTAATGTGTTCGATATGCAGTAGTGACGTCACACCGTGCTTACATGGAAATTACTTACCTATTAGACCAAATAACATAGCCCCATAAATAACCAAAGGTAACGAAACTCGGCGAGGATGTGATGACCAGCATATAGGGGCGGTACCCAACATCCGGCTTGAGAGTAATATAATATTCAGGGAACGCTCTAAAGCGGAGACTGACATGTTTCTTTTGTTATTTTCTTCTGTCAATTTAATATGATTCTATTTATACCATTTAAATTTTATACGTGTAATAATTACTAATTTGATATGTCTCGTATTTATAAGAAAGTAGTCTAATAAATTATAAATTATGTCATTATGAACGAATGAATCTGATATTACGAGCAAAAAATGAGTTCATGTGGTGTTGGAATCATGAAAGACAATTATATATTTTATTAACAAGAGACATGAGTTGACATAAATCAATGGATTTCTGTAAACAATTTTATAAAAATAAGTTGCAGTGTTAAAATACCTAATGCTGTGGTAATTTATATTTTAGTGGTAATTTATGTTTTACGTATTTAACATAAATATATAAAATACTTGCACAAACATCTACAAAGTAAAAAAATCTTTATTATAATATCGTGTTACCATCAATATCGATGTAAACAAAACAATTTTCGTACGAATTTCAGAAAATCATAGTACTGTTATGGTACGTTATTAATAAATTTTAATTGATGCAATATTGTGAAGGACTTAAGGTTTGCAATGCATCCAAAATATAAATCACGGTCACGGAGGTGTCCATGAGAGACAGGAATCGCTAACCAATCGGTGAACTATATGTTCGTTTGCCTTAATATGGTCTAAAAAATTAATAATCATTTAAAGAACTAAAAAACCAAGTCCTCCTGACTCCATAGTACTGTAATTTTATCCGAGCAATATTATATTATACAAAATTTCATTTTCATGTGTAGCTTAGAATTCATTTTAACGACTTGGTTATATTTACGACGAATAGTGTATTTAAAAAACAAAGTGACCCTATGAACAGTACCTGAGCGATATTGTAAGTCTAATCCGTTAGTCCCTCCAATATAATTAGGAATTTCGTATTACAAGTCAACCAAAGTCACCGTTAGACGGACATGTCCGCTATCAAGATAATTGGATGTATCGGTTCTTTTAGAAAATGCATTTTATATATCAAAGAGTACTAACCAAGATAAATATACATATGTATTAAGTAACAATGCATTAGTTATTTACAATTTCTTTTATCTAGAACGTGTCGTTTTGATCTGGCGTGCATGGAATAATTATATATTTTTAGTTTTCCTACCAATTTGATTGCATACAGGAATAAATCAGATATGAATTTTCTTTATTTGTAGCATTGACAGTATTTTGTATAAAGCAATTTACTGATTACAAGGTCAAGACCTTAGATATATATTACGTATATTATTTTTATGTTTGATATCGGGTTTAGGGTGAATGTCACAGGACATAATTGAGAATATGCACTGCCAATATAGTATGATTAAGAAATTCTTATTTAGAAAACGAAATACTATGCCTTATATCCGTATGGATAATATAGGCATAAGGCATGGTTTTTGTAATGTTTGGGGAGACCTTATTTTTAAAAAAGTCATAAAGTTCATAAGAGTTTTAACATGTGAATAGTTAAAGCCTATTATTTGAGGTTTTTATGAATAAGACCGATAAGGTTGGGTATAAAAACTGTTATATATTAATTTATATACATGTTTTGATTTATAAATCCTGCCCCATATATTCTATCCCAAAATTAATGTTAGTACTTGAATCGCCTAGTTTTAACGTCACTTTGTTTAACTATAAAGGTTCTTGGATAGACTTATCCTTAAAATATTTAAAGCTGCATTCAATAGGTAAAACACTGATTAGGATTAGGAAGATATTGAGGAATAGGTGGGAGACTATGAGACGAAACAACCATTCCGACAATAACGGTGAAATTAATAGGAATTGAGACTCCATACGAGGCGTGAATTTAAACAGGCTTCTATATTTACTTGGGAACTAACAATGTAATCGAAATATGATGCTAAATATTAAACATTAATTATTCATAACTATTAATTGGCGTATCAAAATGTTTTTTTTTTCAATGTTTTTGTAATTTGGATAATTTATACGATTACATCATTTGGCATTTTAAGACTGATATAATGTTTGATAAATTACTTACAAATTTTCACTATAAGGAGTAAAACGATACCGTAACTGATGGTAAAGTATTATATATTTGGAATATATCATAGTTTACCATACATATAATATAATATTCGTATATAAATGTTCCAAATAATATTTTATTCTGTAATGATGTTTACAAAGAACGATAAAGTGTTCATTTTAGTGATTATTCATTCAAACAAAGTTCCTGTGTGGTTCAGTCAGAAAAGCAATCGACCATCAGCGAAGGTACTCGTTGCGCATACCCGTTATACTGAACCAATTTTCTGTTACAGAATAGTTACGTGAAAACTATTCCCAGGGAGAAATGAGCAATATTCTTGATCGCTTTAGTGAAAAGTAAGGCGTTTGAAGGATGATAATGATAATAAAGGTGATGATGATTTTGAAATAAAAATACCCTATATTATGCTCTTTAATACCTGCCGTTTCGGAGATTAGCCGGAACAAACAGACAATTAAAAAACATGTATAAATTTGAAATACATTACAAATACTTTTACTTATCGATATAATGTTGTGTTGAACGAGTATTTAATACTTACGTTATTGATATTATGATGAGCGGTTAAATTATAAAGCCCTCCTTAAAATAAGTATAATTTAAACATATATTATTGTAGTTCATATTATTATTTAGATTGGGAATAAAAAGGAAGTAAATTTAAACTCATGTATTTATTAAGCTGAAGTAATTTATTTATTATCCTTATTAATCTAATTCACAAATTAAGTACTTTATGAATAGAGTTCACACCGATAAACATTCAGAATTAATATTGCAATAAGCTTAAACAAGGGCCTCAAAAACCATGGCACAAACGTCCTGATGGTGAGGAATTTTGGATTATCTATAAAAGAATTCGAAGGAAGCTTATATAATACTATTTTGTAAATTTTGATGTTTGCTTAAACCGAGTCAAGTTTAATCTTCATATTAGGCAGATTTATTTCACAAGATATTTCCAAAATCGTACGGCGTTGTAGTAACTCTGTAGTTTATAAATTTCTACGTAATATGATTCATTAGGTGGATTCTTGAATCATAACTTTTCCAGTGCGAAAATGTCCTCGACACATACTTCACACATTTTTCATTTTCCTCCACAGTGTTTGTTTGTCAAACTCAAAACTTCTAGAGATAAATATAATGTGTGTAATTATATATCATAGAAATATAAATTGTAATAAGCTTGCTTTATTAACACAGAAATCGTGATATCACACAATTTGAAAATCTTTTTAGCGTGTAGCGGTGTTCAAAATTACTTTAAAATGTTTATTGATATTTCATTATCAAGAATGTGGTGATGGCACTTAATACCTGAAAAGAAACGAAATGGATCTCTATCATAGAAATACGAAGAAGTGTCCTAACATCGAAGCCTTAATGTGAAAACATGAAGTCAAATAGTATTCCCATAGACCGGGGATGGTGAACCACTGGCACGCATGCCATTAATTGCACGCGACACAATATAGGCACGTCACTGATAACTAAATTCATACAGCACATTGAAAAAATTGCGAACAATAACAGATACTAAATCATATACATATAGTATTTATTATTTTGCTTATGATAATAAAGTCAAAATTATTTGATGGCATGTCTATGACCTTATTAAATATTTATTTAAAAAGATGGCACGTTGGTAAGCGAAGGTTCGCCATACCTGCAACATTTTATGCCTACATTTTATAACGTAGCGAATTTGGGGAAAATAAATGCTGTCCTCCATACTCAATATGGTTGAATTATGCTGATTGATCATGAAGCCTTTTTGATGAAGAATTTTACTGATGTAGGTGGATATAGAAAATAATACTCTATAGCTATTCGTAATCTTGAATAAATTAAATTGTATTAAATTGCCTTAACGTAAAATACAGTAGCATCTGAGTTGCTGTCCGTTTTGACAACAAAACCAGAAGACTTACCGTGGTGACGAGGGGTCTGCCTAATGTGCACATCCCGAAGGCAGTGTAAATGGGTCTATTGAGATGCAGCTGCTTGAACAGTAATCGTAGCTCGTTCAGCTCGTCGACAATGTACCGGTCCAGTGCTTGGTTCAGCGCTTTGCTTGCTAGCAAACGGGTTCGTTTGAGCTATAGATTAGGATATAAAATCTAAAATCTTTATGTCAGAAGTAAGGGGTTATTATAAATATCCGTCTAAGTAGTATGGTATAATTATTGAATTTTATGACCTTCTATATCAAGACAATTTTAAGTTTTGAGTATTCGATTTAGAGTACAGTTAATAAAGTCATAAACCTCGCTCTGTGCCCTATGCAAGGGCTCGACGATCAGCAGCAGCATAATTACACTGAGAACCACGTTGAGGATCGCATGTGTGCATGACAAACCCCAGATTACCAAAACAGCATCTAGTAAACAGTTATAACATTATTGTAGCTCTACACAATCTGGTACAGGCACTAAATATCTAATACGTTTATGTAACATTACATGAAGAGTTGAAAAATGAAGTGAACTGTAGAGATTTTCTTCGACTTTAGTCTATTACTATCTGAATGCTCGATTTAAAAATATGAAGGTGGAAAAGGCCATTGAATAAATAATCGTTAGAGGTATTATGTATTCATGCTTCATCATCAATTATTATGCAAAATAAGACGGCTAAAGTCTATTGCAACATAGGGAATGGTGGAATACTTCAGGAGTATAACCGAGTAAGCAAAGGTCTATTTATGTTTTATATTATTTATTGACCTAATTCCCCAAAAACCTTCGTAAATGAATTTTTAAAGTTAAATTATTGTTTATTCTCTTACTGTTATAGAGTCCCAATATATTGATGAGTTTTAGCACGTTCCCAACAATATTTAACGCCACTTTTAACAGTTGAATTATCAGGGCGCCGCTCTCACTATCATTCCAATCCCGGACAAGCATGCAGAATGAAATGTATGTATGGGAGATTTCACGAAGCTTGCGACAGTTTCTATTAACCTTCGTGTCTAGTTTCCAACTAGAATCTGGTTATAAGAATCAAATAAGGTTAATCTTTACAAGGCGATTACGGAAACTATTATATTCTAAGGAACTTTCGTATCCAGATCGTATAAAAGTTAACAAATATATTTTAATGCGTGTTACTAAAAACATTTCTTTTTTAGCAGTATCTTGTGGGAAATTATAATTGATAATAGTAATTTTACAGTGATAATTTTTTATTTACGTCGAGAAGGAGCGCAAGAATATTTTTATTAAGATTATTGGAGCTGGAACAGGATATGAGGAGAAAAATTAATTAAGTATTAACTGGATTTATCTTTTGAGGTACTTTGGTATTAGAGAGGTTTTGAAAAACAGTATTTAAATCATCATGCTATAAAAATAATGACTGATATACATATAAGTAATTTTTTGAGTAGGATATCTTTAACCATCGAGTCTTACTGAAAGTGTAATTAGTGACAAAACCATAAGAACCGATAGCAGGGTCGACATCTTGAACTGTATCTGTTAATTGATTTTTAAGGCTGTTGGTCAACATGGAAGTAGATACTTTTACTGTAAAAGAAATTATATCTTAATTTATTTTCGTGTTGTTAAATTAATTTTAACAGATTAAAACATTATATATTATCTTTATTTCTTGAGATTTCAAGTATAAACACAACAAGGACACAACATACATAACACATAACTTGATAGTACAAAAAAAAATTAATCTACACTGACTACAAAAAAATGAATTTTTAAAACGTTTTACTAGCGTTTTTCGCTCCATGATGTTAGTCCAGCTGGTTTTGTTATCATGCTTTATTGTTGTTTTTTTTTATTAAAGTATTTTTTTATGAAACTATTGTTTTATTTAGTTGTACTAGCATGATGGAGCGTAAATAATGTTAATAAAACGTTTTAAAAATATATATTTTTTTAATCAGGATCGATTCTTTTTTCTTCCCATCATGTAAGGTGTCATGAGTACTATCATCTATCTACGTTTTCGAAAGCGGTCTCCTAACACCCATTATAGTAAACATGTCTGAATATATGGGTATACTGTCATTTTATAAATATATTTTTATTCAAATCATTGGTAAATGATGAAAATAAAAATAGGTTGAAGTGCATTATTTTGTACATATCAGTTTTATTTTATGAGTTCATGTACTATTTTAGAATCTTCCTACCGTAGAGATGTCGTTCCAGATCATTGTTGACCTGCAGTAGCAGACTATGAATGACCAATCCCACGACGACAAATTGAAGTAACAACAAAAAACTTGCCCCTTTCATGGTTGATACTACGATGAAATCTTTGTAGTTTACTAGTTTTTTGAAACAATATTGTCAGATCAGTAATATGGAAATAATTCTGCGTTAGTTTGCACCATAAAATCGTAATTAACTTAGGCATAAAAATAGAACAAATATTAGAAGATAGTGTATTATTATACAAACAGACTTGTTAATGGGTGAAATAGGATATAAAAGTCTACAAAGGAACTAAACATGTTTAAAGTTATTTTAGCTATATTTAATTTTTTTTATAATTATCTAATATTGAATAGCAGGTCATTTTTAATCTCGATGTCTAGATACAGCCCATATTATCTACTGTCAGATCGTGATACTAGCAAAAAGTAATGATTATTATTAAAGACTTCAGTAACTTACTATTATTTAAAACTTACCAATACGTTCTTCCACGTAAGTGAATCCCAAATATATTTCTAGAAATTTCAAGCCGAAAGTAAGTATTATCATTACCAATATGAGATTAAAAAAGATCTGTATCTGTTTAAAACCATTGTCCATCTGGTTCTTTTTCATCTGTCAAAAAGCACGGCACACGTTACAATTTGTAAATTAAATTTGCATATCTGAGATGAAAGATTTAAAATCAAGATAAGCATTAACTTTTAAATTTATTTTTTAAGTCGTATGTATAATAGATAGTAGAAATGACGTGTCTGAATATTACATATTTCTAATACATATGAAATGAACCGGGCTCGATGAAATTAAAGTACTAAATAAAACCTAATTTAATTTCTCTATATCACTTCGTATGTAATGTGTTCAGGTATACGAAGTACTTCGATAATATAAACGATGCTTGTACAGAAGAACAATTTTGTCATTTGTACTTTTCACACCACGAATTTGAATACTTGAGGGTTAATATATTTTTTCTAGATTGATAAAAGGTCAATGAATATGCAAGTAACAACAACAATGCAGTAAAACTCCCCAAATTACCTCGATCTGATCCATAATTCTTAAGATCACAATCATTCGTTTCGATCCCCATAAAGTTCCAAATCCATATAGAAGAATTTCACCCGCTCTGTTTAATATGTAATCAGCATTTAAGGAGTTTTCAGTACTTTGCTTTCCCCGTTTTTCTGACCATGTTGAAAATAGTAATACGATGTCAATCATGTATACAGTACCTGAAGAGTATCATGTATACAGTACCACAAGAATATAACAACAAATTACTCACACAAAGGGGGCATAAAGCATCTCAGTTACTCATAATTTTATCGTGCAGTCATTTTGAACGTGTAGGGGTAATATTGGCAAATTACATTTTTAGAAGCACACCAAAATTTTATTGCATAACATTGGGATTAATAAAATAGCATTCTTTTTGAAATAAACTCGCTAAACGGAAGTCCGTTAGGTAATGTAGTTGGAAAATACTCACACAAAAGACAAAAAATTATAGCACCGTAGATGACCATAACAAGAGAAACATGACGGCGCTGTGGAGCCCAGCTTATTGGAGCTATGCCTAGCAGCCGCGACCAGGAAAATATAACGTCGAAAGAACGCTTCAATTCGTAAATAGACATTTTACCTGTGTTGCATCTCCATATTTAAAACCTAATATATACTATAAAAGTAACACACTTTGTGCGTGATTGTAAATTTTTCATTCTTTCTATCTAGTAATCACATATTATAAATATAATGTATAATACCAAATGTATTTATAACTCGTTTTTGGTCTTCCGTGACTATTCGAGATGGTTTGTCAAAAACACGTTTACTCTCCTGGCTCAGACATCTCAATCAATCATGAAACCGAGTTCTAGATAACTTATTATCATTTACATTTTATGACAACGCAACAATGATAAGTAAGTTACTTTCAGTTTTTACTTAAAACTAACAAAAGAGTGCTAAAATATTATGTATAAATTTATTGTTACCTTCAGGTTATCTTCCTACCATTTACTATATTACATTAGTTAGTAATTAATTTATTTAATTATATAAGTATTTTTTTATAACGAATATTTTAGCGACCTGACCTAATCATTGAACTGACGGGTATGTTATAACGATACAATTGAATGTATTGATTGTTCTAGTATTTGTTTGCTTGTGATTACAAGCCAGGATAAACATAGATTTGACATGCTTTTTAAGTGTACCTATAATTATGTTATGTATAAAATTTCGTTTCGATAGTGTAGCAATATATTTAGGTATATGTTTACTTGAAAGTTTCAGATATGATCATTTACGCCATAGGAAAGGTTTTTAGTTTTAATAATAGCTTAGGTTTACGTTATGAAATTACTGATGTACCTACTCAGGGAGGAGGACGTATATTAAACCAAAATAAGGTGGTTATGGAATTTTAACTCATATTTTGATAGTATTGAGCACCTCAACTCATCATTTACTAAAAATTATCTTTTTGTCTTTGACTCGAACGACTCATTTGAACGATAAGTACAACGTACGTGTACGTATGTAAAACGAGAGATATGATACAAAGTAACGATTAATCGATTATATCTTAATTGCTTTAATAAATTAGATAAAAGTCAAGTTATTAATTATGTTTTAACAAAAATTTTTGATATTTTTCTTGTAAACATTATTTTGGCTTCAAATGGAAAGTTAGACCTTATTGGAATATTTAATTTTAATTTCTGAATTATCTCTCTCTTTAATTTTAATAATCTTATAAAATAAATTTGCAACATTGATGATACTAGAAACGTTTTATATTATAATATCTTTGAAAATACTTCATAAAAGATAATGTTGTATTTTTATATTTGAGTAGCTAGCTGTCTCCTGCTGTATTTCGGAGATTAATCCTAACAAAAAGAAAAATGGATTGACGAATAGTACTTTCATATATTTTTAGTAAAACCTGTTATTTTTAATATTATAAAGAAACACTGCACGCTCACACACAATTTATTTGTAAAGGTCATAGCTCTGACCGAATGGAAACATCACATGGACTTTTCTAAGTTATTATAAACGAACAGTGCTGTACAAATTTCGTAAAAATCTTTTTATCGCGCCTCGAATCACGTGACGAAATATTTTTTCCGAAATCGTGAGTTATCACGAACTTGAGAAAAGATTATTTTCATAGAACTATCTTCACTTTTTACAAACGAGTTAAGTTTTATTTTCAAGATATAAGGTAATATCAGGACCTAATTTTTATTTCAAACCTAAATAGTATAGTTTTACGTTTTACATTTTCACTGATACAAATCAGTGAAAACGTGACATACAGTTAGATGTTCGCATATAACATAAACAAGAGTATTTAAGTGGATTTTGTTGATCTGTATGGATTCTAAAAATTGACTTATAATAACAATTTTCCACACCATCTATAGTATTCTTACAATACGACATCCTACGATACTACTCACTGTTATATGTAAAATAATTTTGAATGCGTGTGCAAAGCCAGGTAACATTATAGATTTTAAATCAAATATTTGTCCTATTTGAAAATGTGACCACACAGTACGACAAGGTTACAGATAAATTATGAACTTCCGAACAATCATAGCGGGTCGTCTGAAATTATTTTTAAAATTAGTTTATGTCAGTAAATATAGATCAGCTGCAACTTCCCTAATGAATATATTTAAACTAGCTGACCCAGCAAACATCGTTTTGCCACATAAATATATAAAATTTAGCAATGAAAATTTGGGATGGTATGTATTTTTATGTGCTATATATATCATTAAAAAAATGGAAACAAAATATATTGTCTAAAAAATAAGAAAAGAAATTTAGGGGTGGACAACCTTTAATATTTAGGGTGATGAAAAATAGATAGTAGCCGATTCTCAGACCTACTGAATACGTTTATAAACTTTCATAAACATTGGACCAACCGTTTTAGAGGAGTATGGTAACTAACATTGTGACACGAGATTTTTATATATTAGATTGTCATACACAATCATGCTAGATATGTATACGAAAATATGTCATATAAGTATTGCATTTAATCTTGTTTTTGTACGTCACTGAAAATATAATTGATATTGTCTTCAAAGAATTGATTAAAGTTCAGATTTAGTGAAACTGATAAAAGTTTTATTAAAAAAATTACTATTTAATTGTGAGTTGCTTATGTTCTTTATTTCAATTATGCTGTATTGAAAAAGTTTTCATTATTTGTGGACTCATATATTTTGGTCACAGATGTAATTAAATTGATAAGATTGATAACTAATCTGAAGAATATCATTGTACGATTTTAGTGTGTTTCTAGCATTTGATTGTGATATATGTACGAAAAATAAATAAAAAAGAAAAGTAATAACACACAGTAAGTAATACTTAATAATATAAGAATATAAAATTGATTTTATCTTTTGTCAAAATTTTATATACAATAACATATTACCTCTTTTAACCCTGCGAAATGCAATAATGATAAACAGAATGAATATGGATATTGAATAACATTTAGTAAAGGATTATATTGAGCCATCTATATATATCTTTTAACCTTTACAATCGCGATGATTAGATAAATGATCGTTATACAAGATACAAGGAGACGCAAGTCTTATTGAAAAGCAAAACTATGGTGCATCATTTACATAAAATATTTCAGACTTGAAGTAAAACATGGTGGAATTGAAGGAGTTGTCGATAGAAGAAGAGTATAAGAAAGGATACGTAACTCCTCAGGATGTCGCTAAAATACGAGAATGGCTTAAGACTCAACCACATTTACCGGAGAAATATATCACAGGTATTATGGTGTCATTAATTTTTTTTTGCACGTAACGGAGAAAAGTTTGACTAATACACATGATCTAAAAAATACTACCAAAATAGCATTGCCTGAATATGATACGTTTTTAAAAATGGTGTATTTGGTTTTTAGCGGCTGTTAGTATGTAGTCGCTTCACAAAAATACATAGATTTCATGGTAACAAGTATATACTATACTTTTAGATCTGGATATCGTCTTGACGTATCATTGCTGCAAAAACAGCATCGAGGTGACGAAGCAACTCCTGGACCTTAATTATTCATTACGAACATTATTTACACCGTATTTCAAAAATCGTCGTTTTGACGCTACTTTGGAAAGAGTATTTAAAAATCAGTACGTAGTGTTATTTAAAATTTATGCTCATATGTCATATTATTAAAAAAATCGTTAATTTTTGCACGCAGAACTATTTTCTGCATATATTCAGTGGTAATACGTATCATCAAAAGATACAGTTTCCCTTAAGTTTTGTTGTTGCCTGTTTTTACTTGTTAGTTCTAAAGTGATTGATTAAGACAAAACAGGCTGAAAGAGAAGTAGAAATACGAGAAAATAATTTATAAATGAGATTCACTAACTGAAAAAATATAGTCGGTAAAACATTTAGGTTGAACATATCAAACACTTACTTAATCGATTATGTATTTTTTTTTACATCCACTTTTAAAAAACCATAAGGCATTATGGGAAGTAATGATAATATTTAGAAAAAGTTATAATTTTAGAGTTTCAAATTAGCAAGTCTTGGGAATAAATATGAGATTTAATTAAAAAAACTATTCTTGTAAAGAAATTTAGTTTTTCGGATTGCGTTTATAGTTCCTAACGTTAATATGTCGGGATTTCGACATTGCTATATTATATAGTTCGTAAGAAATTTATGGATTGTAATTATAAAAGTTTTTGTTTTTAGATTATTTACACCACTCTCAACGTGCACAAAGACAGGCAGCATGGTGTTGTATACACACGGACTCAACACTGATCCCAACGAGTTTGATATCGAAAACTATATCAAGTTAGTGGCATGAAATAACTATGTAGTAAACCTTACCTACTCAGTTATGTCGTTTTGTATATGTTGATGATTACAAACTTTTGAAATAAAATCCATAAAATCAAGAAGTGTGATATTGTTTATTCAAAGTAAATTTAAATTCATTATTGACATTACTTAGTATTAACTTAATTCCAAATTAAACTAAACTAAATGAGGCTTAAAATTAGATGATAATCTCAACGTGTTGTCATGATTAATATCCAGCAATATTTTTCAAGCCAGTCTTCGCAACTTAAGTTAAACTTTTTGGTAATGTAATTATTTGCTTAACACTAACGTAACTTTCTATATGGTCAGGCTTGTTAAGATTAAGAGTGTGGATATGAAAAGTGAAGTTATTACAATTTTAAGGGCCTTTCTGTTGAGTATCGATGTATGGCAGCACGAGACAGGCACCTGGCCCGGTCTTGAGGTGGTAATCAACTTCGAGGGCTACAATGTAGGACATATGCCGAAAATTGATCTGCGAAATGTACAACAGATTCTGTATTACTTACAGGTATTTTTATTAATTCAGACGTGTATTGTGAATACAATTTTATTACGCCCACATTAACGAAAAATTTCATCGGGTGCAACCACTGAAGGAAGCCGTTATCCCGTTCAAACATGTCTAGAAGATGCAGATATTTTTTACAGTTCTAATTCAATATTACAAGTAATTCGTATACAATTCGTTATTTACAGGAAGCGATACCAGTAAATCTAAAAAAGCTTCACCTACTCAATGCTCCATCTTTCTTTAACCATTTATTGACGATAATGAAGCCATTTATAAAACACGAGATGTTAAATGTAATACAGTTTCATACAGATGGATTTAAGAGTATATCTGATCATATACCTATGGAAGCTTTTCCTAAAGACGTCGGTGGAAATAATAAAACCATGGACGAGTTAAATGGTAGGTTTATTTAAATGGGCTTTTTGGTTTAGCTAAAATTTGAATTTACGCTGGAACGATGGTACGTCGTTTTTGTATCGCGAATAGATTTTTTTTTCATTCAAACAATACAATTGACATATCATTTTGACTGCATTATTTAAATCGCAAATAGCAATTACTAACACAATTGGTAAAACAACGGCTTTAGTTTCATTAATTACAATTAATCTCTGTTAATAATTTGAATAATTAAGATTTTTTTCCCACTGCCTATTGTAGTTGTTCTGTATTTATCGTAGTTATTTGAACTGCTTCAAATAAACGTGTACGTAAGCATTAGAGACTCGAAGTTTTTACTTGATGTATTAACTAAGTAGATACTGATGAAACGTGAAGAAATGCACATATCGGATCTCACAGATGTAGATTTTCCTAATAATATCAATAATAACTAGATAATATTGTAGAAAGTCAATCTATTTATAAAAAAACATACATTTTGTATCCAGAAAAAAAAAATAAACACATTAAGTATAATTATCTATATGAATATAGATATTGTAAATAAATAATAACCATTATTGTAGAAAACTATACTCGCCTTAAACTGTTAAGTAGGTTTATTATACAAGATATACAAATTAGACACGACATCATGGGATTCATAAATATGTTTCAGATGAAGTTATAAAGAAAATGCGAGCATCTGCATCTTATTTAGAGCACGAGAACAAGAAGCGAGTGGTAGAAGAACTGAGGCCGGGAAAGCCAAAGAAGTACACAGATATCTTCGGCGGTGTTGAAGGGTCTTTTAAGTCTCTGGATATCGATTAAATGTAGTCTACAGATAGTATAGGAAATAGTCAGGGGACATACATAGGTATATCTATAAAATAATCTATCACCTATTTCCTTAAACGTGCCTAGATTATTCATGTTCGCTCTAACTTTATAACATAAATAAGTTTTGTTGCAAAATATAAATCGAATATCTTTAAATATATTATAATATAATAGTTTTGGTAGTTAAAAATAAACTTTTACAAGAACAGATAATGATTCGTTTATGTGAAATGCTTAAAAATTGTGTCCTAAAGTTATTTATTAAAAATCTATTAGGAAATAATCAATAAAAATTATATTTAAAATGTACGGCGTTATGAAATTTTTCATTCAACTATTTATTTATAAAAAAGATTATCATTTTCACTTGACACTTTATAGACAAACTTCACTTCTTAAATCTCAATTTAAGTCCTTCAGTTTAAATTTTGAAATATTTAATATTTACCTTATTATTAATTAACCCAGAGACAGATACAGGTGCTCTGTGTAGATTATCTTATTATGTGAATAAAGATCCATTACCGTAAAAATTAATGGACTGTTTCATATCTTTGTCCATAAATATTTTATAGCGTTAAAATAATAATAATAATATTTTATAACTTAACATGACATAAGGAAGACTGGAGCAGTTACTTGTTTAATGTAATAACGTAACATCTGTAACTATAAAGAAATTATATTTTATAACAACTCTTGACAGATTAGAATAGTAAGTTGATGTTTTTATGTGTTGGTATTTAATCTATATTGACAAATTAAATTGAAGTATCTATAACATCAATTATTTCTAAATGTGTATACATATAGTAAAGTATATTGTAACACAAACACAAATATAAAAAATTATTAAGATATTTCTTTTTCCAATTTGTATTTGCCTGTTTCTTACGGAAAATTTCCGAAACGGCTTGACTGATTTGGATGGTGCACTAGCAGCTGACGTAACCTTTTAAACCACCAAGTGATGGTAAATTAAAAGTAGCATATGTTATATTTGAGATCATCAGCAAATTTCAGCATACATACATTCTACCCGAGTGAAACTGCGCGACTGTATATGTTTTTTTTCACTATGAGAAAATTCACACTTTGTCATTAACAAAATTTGTCATTAACATGTAACGGTTTACCACAGATTGAAATTTATCTACGTTTATAAGTATAAAAATGTATATAATTGAAATACAGCGAAAAATTTTAGAACGTCAAGGCTTTTTTGGAAAATTTCCCGGGAAAGACGCATAATCAATTTTTTCTGTTTTCTCATGAAAATAATTCGTTGTTGTCGTTTTAAACGAAGTCAGCAATATAATGTACTAACTTTACTGGCTTATAATAAATATGAGAATAAAAACACGAAGTACCATACTACAATATATTTTTAAATAATATCTTATATCTTGGGTAATAAATTTTAATACGTGTGGCGTAGAATTTTATTACCTGGTAATTTTGATAATTATCCATTACCAGCTATATAATGTAACGGCTGCCTTTGCGTATTGCCATTCCCTATTTCAAACTAAGCATTTGTTTTACGAATCCCAAGTTCTATCTATACTAAATAGTACTATATATTCATGATGATGTGTGTGGCGGTAATTCTGGTCATTGTTTTCATGTAATGTATATTACATTAGCCAACTTTTCACGTCCAGTAATTCATTCAAATTGATTTTTTTATTGTACTGTTATTTTATGAAATATTAAATTCACTATGACGGTCGCTGAATTTTGTATTTGTTTAATAAATGAGTAATCCACCTATCCTTCGGTAAGTATATTTATGACTATTTTATTGAATAGATTATGGTCTATAACTTAGTGGTATACCTATGTGATGTGCCCAATTCATCAGGGTTAGTTCCTTCAAGGTCAGTCTAGACGTTTCAACCGATGAAACAATTATATTTAATGGGAATACTTATTATTATAATTTATTTTTATATATCGTGTGTATTTTTGTTATAGTTAGAATATATATTGCATTTCGAAGTTTTTATTTATTAGTGTTAAGTAGCTGTTATGGATGGATGTGAAGGCGAAAATAATTAAAGTACCTATAATACGCGATTCTTGGTTCACCTTGAATGATTAAACTGCCTTTGACACTGTTATGACTTTGGTGTCCGGTAATATATAAAGAATGAGAATAAATACATTTACCGAATACTTATAAAATGTGTATAAAAATTAGTTTCTTGCTTAGACGGCTTAGAGTTAACTGACGGCTCAGTTAAAGTATAGATATTTTCCATCAAAATCTTTTTAATTTATATTAAAATTTAAAATATTTTAGACGATGTCGATAGTACAGCAGATATCTCTGGAAGAGGAGTATAAGAAGGATACAGGTATCTCACCAGAGGACATCCGGGATTTGCGCCAATGGCTAAAGACCCAACCACATCTGCCTGAAGAATATATCACAGGTTAATAGATTTAAATTTTATTTGACTATTATTATTCGTCACAGTGTCACACACGTAGATTTCACATAAAAATGAAAATTGCGAAATAAAATTGTCTTGTTAATTGATACAAACGTATCACGCTCTTTTTCGGTAGGGCTAGGCAGAGACTAGGGTTTTCCTCCAGCTACGATCCTGACAAATTCCTTTCGCTTCGTCTACTCCCATTAACGCATTCATAAACGTTTGCCGATTATCCACAGTCTTGACGTGGCGTGTCCTCGATTTGGTGTTATTACGTCCATTTAGGTTGAGTACCTCTGAAAAAGTGAATAATTATGTTATATAATATTTTCATGTATTGATATTGCTTTAAATATGTGTGAAAATACTATACTTAATAATGTCCGTTTTAAGGAACATTATTAAAAGTCGATAAATATTACATACTATGTTAACAAACATTCATCACTTAACATACGTCACTATTTTTCAAATCAGTGATTGAGCAATTGTGAGATAAACAAGAATAAATAATAAATAAAACAAACGGGGTGAGCTAAATAAAACCGTTTAAAATAGTGGTATATTAAGAGCTTCTATGAGATGGTCCGCTTTATTATTTAAATCTATATGAAAAATATAATTATAAGGCTAAGTTACTTCTTATAATTAAATATATATCTACTAATGATAACATAAATTAGATACCGTTGTCTACAATACATTGATTAATTAATTACAAGCTTCGTAATACCCGCGCGATGACATATTTGATTATATTTGATTGGTTGCAGCGAGTTGTGGCGTGAAAAACTCCAATAACATAGTGATCAGTTTCATAAAACCGTATCATCTTCATATAAAAGCATGTTACCAAATTCCTGCAGCAAGGAATGATCCGTAGCGGTATACAAAATTTGAAATAAAGTCAACTATTTTAAAAATGGACAATCAAATTGTGAATTAGACGAATTTTCATAAAAAAAAAATAGTTATAATACCTAACCTAAAACCTCAGATTTGCTTTTGGTTCCTTAAGTAATTGCATTGACATTTATACTTTTAGATCTTGACCTGATTCTCGCTTACCACTCGTGCTCTAAGAGCAGCGGAGTCACCAAACAAGTCATAGATCTTCACTATACACTTCGGACACTCTTCACTAATTTATTTCAGGATCGAACAGTTGAATCAATTGAAGCTATCTGCAATGCCATGTAAGTACCTTAATATGTACTCAAAATAACGAAGCTAGGCAATTTAAGTGATGTAATATAGCTAAGACCTTAATGTTGGCAACGCCTCTCCAAGATCAATTACTATACTGAACTGCACGCTCCTTGCCTTCCTATCGTAAAAAAAATTATCAAAGGTGTAACCAGTCACATGACAATAAATAATAGATACTAAGAAACCGAAGACCTTTAAATGGTTCCAATCAGCCCACCAAAAAAGGACGTTACACAAGTTATTGTTTTTTTCTATAGAACTAATGGTTTATTATTACTACTTGTTATACAGTTCTAAA
>JAOSYY010001197.1:23309-35495 GCA_025727935.1 Hebomoia glaucippe
TTATGTGATTTCTATTAAGGGAAACGTTTTAATTGTTCTATGAATTTTACAGGTTGCTCACCCTTTTACCAATGCGAACTGAAGAAGGTGATGCGGTGTTCTATGTCAACCTATTAAAATATGACCCTAAAGTATTTCAACACAAAGACTGCGTAAAGTAAGTGTTTATTGATCTTAATTGTTACCATTATCTACCTTATATCGTTACATCAAACCTAAAAGATTTAACCATACCCATACATTAAAATCATAACTAGTTAGTTGAACGGGGAAATTAATTATGTAATTATTAAAATTGGCATCAAAAATTGAATATTCAACGTTAACTTAGACCCACTTATGTGCTTTATAAAAATATTAATTTCAGAGCGGTGCTTATGTTGATTGATCTGTATCAGTACGAAGAGGGTACGTGGCCTGGCTTTCACCTGGTCATAGATTTCAAAGGGGCCTGCCTGGGCCATCTGGCGAGGGTTGAATTGCAAACTCTACAACAGTTCTTATACTATCTTCAGGTACACTCACTATTTGTCTAGTGGTGCCCTGCACTTTAACTTGTTTCAACTTCATAAATGCACTATTTTAGAGTCTATGATGAGGTTATAAAGTTTGCTAATTTATTTCTGTACAATATTAGTTTTCTGGCGATTCTGTCCCAATCGGTCTAGCAGTTACGAATTAATCCAGTCACGGGCAAACATTTTATGCACTATTTCTGTCTTTACTTCGCATATATATGCGTTGCCAAAAGTTTCTCATTTTCGAGTCGTGTCATAGGTCTCGTCGTTCGTGACACTAACATTTTTAAATAATTTTTGCCGATTTGAAAGTTGAACATTAATGAATTTTCCCAGGAAACGATGTTAGTGAAAGTTAAAGCTCTCCATTTGATGAATGCGCCGTCCTGGATAGATAAGGTACTCATGTTGATAAAGCCGTTTTTGAAAAAGGAATTGTTGGAACGTCAGTATGTACATACGGCGGGTTCAGATAGTTTCGAGAGACACATCCCGATTGCAGTACTGCCAAAAGACTGCGGTGGAAGTTACAAGACATCTTCAGAGTGTCGAGGTAATGTACTAAAATGTTTTTCGGGAGCTTTTTCATCAGTATAAAATAGCAGTAGCAAAAAAGGTCAGATCGCGTCTTTACTCCATTTCTAAACTAGGAAACGGATTTTGAGATGATTTTTATTGTCATTTAAATATTTTTCACAAAAGTTTTGTAAGTATAAAATGCTCTAATTAATCTTCTTATATGTATAAATTTCAATTAATAAAAAGGATTGTAGAATTTGTAAACCTTTATAATCATTATCAAATAAGTAAATTTACTTTAATAATAATTTTCAATTTTACAAAAACTGTTTTTGTACTTTATGATTTTTATCAGAGAATTTTGGATTATCATTATAATTGTATATCTAAAACGACATTTTTGCAGATGATATCCTTAATAAGCTGAGAGCTAATAAGGATTTTTTCAAAAATGAGAGTAAGAAGCGTGTGGTTGAGTCCCTACGGCCTGGAAGACCTAAAACTATCTCTGATGTCTTCGGTGGTATAGAAGGCTCCTTCAAAAAATTAGATATTGACTAACAACTAAATTCATATTACTTCGTTAGTGGTGACTCGAAATTAATGAATTTGATATTTAAATGCCGATACATAAGCATATAATTTATTAATTAAATTCTTAATCAAATATCTTCCTTGTTATATACCTATATTAATTACTAAACTCTTCCATTTAATTCTATAAATATTTATTTATATTTATCTGACTTTGCTTTGTTAGAACAATGTTCATTGAATTAATGTTCCCTTTTCAATAGGCACGTTATATATATGTTTCATTCATACATTTTATAATTGATTATATATATTGAATATGAAATAAAATAATATAGGCCATAGAAGCATTGCATAATTTACAGTTGAGAATGTAAACGAAGAAATAAACTATATTCGTGAAGTTCATTTGTTATTCTTTCTCGTATTCATTTTAGATCGATATATCTATTATGCTCATTTTGCGAGATTTTCTTATTACCTTTTTTTGGTATCAATATTTTTAGTTGTCGATAGTAAGGCAAGATTTCTTTTGCTGTCAATACTATGTATAGTCAGCATTAATAGAATAAAAGTACCGTTTCATCTTAACGTTAACATTTATTTCATAATAACAAAGTCACCATCGTGACACAAAATCATCAACGCGAGTGATACTACTAAACGGCACAAGTAACATAATAATAATAATACGTATATATAAGTCACTTACTTGTTGTTTATAAAACAAAGTAGGCAAGCCAGTTATCGAAATCTCTTGTCATGTTCTATGTGTAAAGTACGCGGAGTACAACGATTATTTTGACGAAATAAGACTCAAGGTTTATGGTAACCTGTTTACCTATTAATTACATTTTAATATGGGCATTTAAATCATTATTTCCTGTCCTCTACCGTTGTTATTCTGATGGAAGGCGGTAACCAAGCTATACTATTACAGCTTATTATTTCTTGTCATATAATTTAAGGGGAAAAATAATCATTAAATGTGGAAACTATAAATAATTATTTTATTCTTCTTGTGACAGGCAATTTACCTAAATGATCCAATTTATACATGTTCTTAAAAATAGGTCCAGGGATTTTTAAATCAAAACGATATATTTAAATCTATAACGAAACATACGAAATAATAGACAAAGAAAGTTTGTTGAAGTTTAAAAAGACGTTATTGTTTTTATAAATATCTTTTTAAGATAAGAAACGTTTAAAACAAATGGCTGCCTGGATTACATAAAAACATTAATCTTCGTATGAACTGTAACTAAGCCAAATACATATAACTCCTCGTGAGCGCAATATTAAAAATTAGGGCACACGGGTTAGTGCTCCATCTCAATAGTAATTTAATAATACCTGCAAGGGTTAGTATTCAAAAAATTAATTTACTTATTTCAATTAGTCTCGTTAAGTCTTGTTTTATACTTCTACTGTTTAATAAATGCTTGTAGACTGCGAACGTACAAGTTCAAACACCTCCAGGTAGCGTAAAGTTTGATATCGCTGTTCATTTCCAAAAATGTTTGTAGATTTAAAAAATGGGATATGAAAATTATTACGAACACAAAATTACGTTTTCTGGTTAAGAGTTTCAATGATAATGACATTCATTCAGAAGGTCATTGGCAATTATGATAAATAATAAAGATAAAAGAATATATTACGATGAATATGTTGATGTGGTGACTTTTTAATATATTGTATTTAAAAATGATATGTCAAGCTTATTTATCAGTTTATTCAATTTTTTTAATCAGAAATTGCTACCTCAACATGTGATACACTATAATGACCTCTTAGCTGTGAAATATTTAAAAAGTTACATATTTTATTTTAAATTAAATTTATAATCGCATATAAGTTATATTTTATATAAAGTTATATTGTTATTGTATTTATATGTTTAAAGGAGTTTTAAAAAACACGATGTACTTATTATGTTCTCCGCATTGGTAATTGCATCAGCGTTCTTAAGAACAATAGTAACGTGATAAATATATTTTTTATTTTAGATATTTACTTATAAGGGGAGTAAGGATAATGTATAATTATAACCCAATCCTACTGTCAACATCGCCTGCAGGCGGTAGTGTTTCTTCTCGAAATAACTAGCGGCGCTTACTCCCTGGATGGCGTCGTGCTCCCTGCTAGAAACGAGGCTCTGACAACTGAGCATGGCGATATATCCACGCATCTGGTTAGAAGAGGCTTCACTAACCTTAAGATCTAAATAATCTTTAAAAGCAAAAGACAAAAGTAAGACACTGCACTAAATTCCTTTGTAGCTAGCTCATGCGTAAGTCATGTATAATCGTTACTACGGCTCCGAATATCCGGCGTCCCTTGAATGGGACAGGGGCGCGAAGAATCTCCGGGCGGAAACTTCTTAGAAAACGAACTTGGACCGTACGATATTTAGAACAAAATAGAAAACTCGCCAACGCCATCCGAAAGGTTAAACGGATGTAACTTGATTATTTGGACATTAAGGATACGAAATGCCCAAGTCAGAGGAAACATTTCACATTTTAATACTATGTTCTGTACTACTCAGGAGGTGATCAAATAACAGGATCATATGGTGTAGCAAGTCTGCTCACAAACGAAATTTCCAAAGTAGTTAATAATAAACACGACAGTTACGATGCGCACAAACATGTCAGCGAAATGGTAGATGGAAAGCAAATACCGGTGAGTTCTCTTACGGACGTATGTAAGAATCTTGTTGCAGACGTCGGTGAATAAGAAAAATGTTTGGAGTGATTATGTTGCACAGATGTAAACTAGAAGTTGTGGACCAAAATAATATAAATGAACGCAGGCGAAGGCGCGGGCAAATGTTAGTAGTA
This sequence comes from Hebomoia glaucippe, assembly GCA_025727935.1. NCBI lineage: Eukaryota > Metazoa > Arthropoda > Insecta > Lepidoptera > Pieridae > Hebomoia > Hebomoia glaucippe. The sequence continues at coordinate 27,730 of JAOSYY010001197.1, forward strand.
AATAAAAATGAATTACTGTACGATTGTCTTGCTAAAACTTGAGAACTTTCCTCTTTATAATATTAGTAATGATATTAATAATTAAAAAATATTGTTCTCCCTGTCTTTGCTAATAAAATTTCATAACAATATTTCTACCTAGGAATCACGCGTTATTTACAACAGTTTACAGCTGGACTGTATATATATATATATATATATATATATACACAGTCCAGCTGTTGTTTGTTATCATACTTCATTGCTGGCTCTTTTTTTTTAGTAAGAAATGTATTTTTATGAAAGTATCATTTCATTTAGCTGTACTTACAAACTGGTGCGTAAATAATGCTGATAAAAAGTTTTAAAAATATGTCCTTTTTTAGTCAGGATCGATTTTTTCCATTCCTTCATCAAAGATGTTATTAATACTATCACCCGTCTTTGTTATTGGGAGCAGTCCCCATACAGTCTGTATACATATAAATGTCCTCTCGAACTGAACTCGTAGTTTGTTAACACAATTAGCGCATAATATAACAATATACAAGGTACAACTCAGTTTCTAAAGTAACACAAAGGTCGCGGCCGGTACACGCGCACTGACGGTTTAAAAAAAGTTTTCTTTATATTAACTATTAGGCGGAGTCATAAATAACAAAATAAAATTATAAAATAAAAATTGGAGTATATCGCTTAATTTTTGAATACATATAACTAAGCGCCAAAGTGCTGAGCAAATTTATTCCATCTGATTTTGAAAATACGGCTTAGGAGCACGTAAAACTGAATAAAAAGGTAAAGCGACAAATTTCAAACAACTTTTGTGTGATCAAACAAGTCATGGAAAGGAAAATATTAAAATTTAATATTATTGTTATTTTGTTTACAGGCAACGTCGATACAGAACGAAAAATAACAGACCTAACCAGATTTCGTAATCTAGTTTTCGTCAATTTACATCTATGTATATATAAAGTATATAAGTATATAATTCGTTACTTCCTGAACGTAATTTGCTTCCTGTTCCAGTGTGGACACCTGAAGATTGGGAGTTCTCTGTATTACTTTCGCTTCTGGTACTATTAGATCCAAGGTACTTGATTAGGTATACTATTGTCACCTGTATGTGCAAAGGTAAATATCAAATAAATTTTAAAATCATATGCATTATTATTTTAAAAAAAGGATCGATTTAATAAAAAATAATAAATAATCAGTGGAAGCTTGATTGTACTCCTCGCTACTTATATAACTTGTCTTGGTATCAAGACAAAGCCAGTTTTGTTACTCATTCTTGTTCTGTTCGCGGAAGTGAAACCTTTTCATGATATTAGTTGTTTTGACGTTTAATTTATTAATTATTTAGATATAACGTGTATCGATTTGTTGTAATTATATCGTCACTATAAATATATACCTAAAGGTGAGTAGAAAATTTATATTTAACAAAACACCGTACAATTTATATTTAAAAATTACTTATGTATTTAATGAGTTTGATTAAAAATTTTCTCACAATAAGAAATTACATAAAATTTCGAATTACGGCTTACTTATGAAACAGAAAGGGCAAATGGGCTATATTTTAAGGTGAATAGCTTAATAATATAAGTAATGATTGATATCTATATCCTTAAAAACAGGTGTTAAACAAAATTGCTCCAGCCATTTCGGAGATTAGCCCGAACAAACAGACGTTCTTACACATATTTTATAAAAATGTATTTTTGGGAAAAAGAAAACATTAATTTTCGACATTACAAGTAGACATTTCAATTTTTCGTAAGTGTCCCTACCTATATGTAAACCAAAACTATTGACTCTTTTTTTTAAATATTACTAGAGCTAACATGAGATTTGGTTCATTAAATTTATTTGAAGTTCTTTCTACCTACCTGTATATATTCATAAGGTGGTACCATATGTAAAGTTTAGATATCCACTAAAAAGTTAATTAACATAATCCATTTTGGTCGTAATTTAAGTTAACCTTGGCTTAACTTCGCTTGGTTAAAATAGAGACTTTTTTACATTTGCAGACAATGCTTGCAGTAAAACAAATACCTCTAGAGAAGGAATATAAAAAAGATACCGGCATTTCACCAGGAGACATTCAAGAGCTGCGCCAGTGGCTGAAGACTCAACCCCATCTGCCTGAAAAATACATCACGGGTAATTAGAATGTTGCGAACCTCGAAAGTATAAATGTAACTTATATGACTTCTCCTTGCCATGTTGCCATAACATTTGAGCAATTATATAAAGAACAATATAATTATACTCAATACTTAGTGACTGCACGATTTATTAGCCATCGCGTACAAGTCTTTGTCGAAAATAAACCATTGTGAAAATTGAAGCCTACCTGCTAACGTTTTTATTTAAATATATAGAAATATGAAATAATTTTAAATAAAGGTTCACTTTTTACTTCCTTTCGTTTTTATATGTTGAACAAATAGATTAACGCGAGTCTCTCTTGTTTGTAAGCGCATAATTCAGCTACTGGACATTAATTTTATAGATATACTGCGCTATCAGCATAATCTAATTAGGAAATTCAGGCGCTGAAGCCGAATCGAGTACGTAGGTATATAAGTACTGCATGTCACAATCCTGCCATCCAAATTACGCCAATAGTGTTTTGTGAACTGGTTAGAAATTTTTAAAACAGTATCTATACTAATATACTAAGTTACAATTTAACAAAGGTTATTATTACTTTCAGACCTGGACTTGATCCTTGCCTACCACTCGTGCTCCAGGAGCAGCGGTGTTGCCAAGCAAGTAATAGACCTCCACTACACACTTCGAACGCTTTTTACCAGTTTCTTCAAGGACAGAAAACTGGAATTGGTTGAAGACGCTGCTAATACTGTGTAAGTTTTGAGTGCTAACAATCTATCAATGAAAATTCAATTTAATTTCAAATTTAAATGTGTCTGGTGATTTTTTTTTCAATTTGATCATTGTTAAAGACAAGAGATATGTATAAATTTATGCGTATCAAAACGCACTAGTTATCGTCAAAAGATGATATTTGAGATTTTAAATTTCTGCTACAAAATACAATAAAGCCTCGTCGCCGACCCACTAATCTATTTATCATTTCCTTCTTCTATAATATAATAAAAATGTACTAGTACATTGAAGATATTTGAGAAGAAGAAAACTATTATTAGGGAAATTTATTAAGAATGTTTGTCTGTTTGTCTGTGACTATGTTCGCTCTAATCTTGGCAACGGCTGAACCGATTTGAATGTGGTTTTCACTATTTATCGTTGTACTTTACTTATTGTTAGTATTTAAATAGTAGGTACAAACTTTAGTGTTTGTTTCATTTCAATCGGTTTAGAAAAAAAAAGTTAAGGAATAGCGATGAATAATCGGTCGATAAAAGGCCATAAAACAACTGTGCAGGTACATTGGCTGAAAGTTGATCAACAATATATTATTGCCTAAAATTATATATTGAGAACAAATTGTTATATTAAGTAAGAGAAGAAGATACGTTTTGTATAAATTGCAATGTAAGTTGTCCCTAGATCTATACCTATGATGAATTATAACGAAAAGACTTGCCAATGCTGGTCTTGTATCGGTTTTTACACGACCACATTTTAAAAATCGCATGTCTGTACATTCAATAAATTTATGCAAAAACAATCGTGGGCGATTAGAAAAGAGCGATAAAACACGAAAACTGTCTATATCTATAGGCTAATCTCCGAACGGACTCAATGAATTTTTCCTCATTTAAATATATTTTCATTTATTTTTATATACATATAATGACTCAGTAGAAGGAATCATAGATTAAATGTAATTATTTATTTTAATGATGTTAGAACGCGAGTGTAGTCGCTGGCTGAATCTATAGGAACAATAAAAAATTATGGTTATAATGTACGATTTTTTCACTCAATCTTTCAGTTTGCTCACTGTTTTTCCTACACGAACTGAGGAAGGCTATGCGATTCTTTACACACATTTTATCGACCTCGACCCAAAATCATTTGTTTTCGCCAACACTGTTAAGTAAGTTATATTGATCTTAATTTTATATTTTCTTTGAACTTGCAAATTGCAACTAAAGCCAGAAATAACTTATATAACTGTGTGTTGATTCGAAAAATATATTGAATTAATTCTGGTGCCTAGTAAGAGGTAAGTATATGTATTTGTATATGCTAATCGCATTTATATTTTTTTTATTTAAAATAGGACATTTGCCAATATATGCCCTTTTATTATTTGTTTGTTCAAATGTTAGCACTGAAAACTGTAATTGTTCTTTCATGTTTCAATTTGTCTTTCATGTCTATCGAAGATAAGCTAATTTGCGCACTTTATAGTTGATACTTTAATCAAATTATAATATGAATACTCTAATATGCTTTTAACCTATGCATTACCTTTTATTACAGGCTTTTAATAATGATCTTAGATTTATATCAATACGAAGAAGGGACGTGGCCTGGTTTTCTTCTGGTGATAGACTTCGAAGGAATGACTTTAGGACATTTAGCTAAAGTTGATTTGCTTACTCTACAGCGGTTTTTGTATTACTTGCAGGTACTGGTATAAGTATTTTATTGGATTATTAGTTTTTTATCATTGAATTCCCATCCATCTTGTATGTATGTTGCGTTGAGTTCAAACGCCTGTAAAAAATGTAAGCAAGGTTTATGAAGCTAATTTTTAAAACAACAGTTAATGCTGATAAATTTAAAATGACCGGTGCGTTTTAGTAATAAGTATTTCGTTAATATTTCACTGTCAAGCTTGAATCTTTATGCAAATAGAAATTAATCATAACATTTTCTGAAATTGTAGGAAAGTATGTTAGTACAAATAAAAAGTATGCATTTTCTAAATGCTCCGTCTTGGATTGACAAGCTGCTGATGATGATAAGGCCTTTCTTAAAAAAAGAGCTGCTGGATATTCTAAACGTTCACACGATTGGATCAGATACTTTAAAGAATTTTTTCTCAATTGAGGCTTTACCAAAGGAATGTGGTGGAAGTTATAAGAGCCTTTCAGAATGTAGAGGTAAGACTTTAGAATGTACCAAATGTTCCGATCTTGTACGGACGTTCCATTCAGCGTGTAAGGGGTTAGCTATATATAATAAATTTAATTTGAAGTTAATAAAATTGAACGTAATATTTCAGTATATCCCCCTATTTAATTTGTGAATTCTTTTCTAACGACTTATGATATTCGTTATCTATGACATATTGTCTGAATAAATACTCTTATCTAATTATTTTACAGATGAAATAATACAAAAATTACGTTCTAATAAGGCCTTTTTCGAAAATGAAAGCAACAAACGGGTCACTGAGTCGCTGAGGCCAGGAAAACCAAAGACAATCACAGATATTTTCGGCGGCATCGAAGGGTCTTTTAAGAAGCTTGATATTGACTGATTGAGATTTGATACAACATTTAAGATACATGCGGGTACATGTTTCAATCCTATCTCATGGACGGTGCACATTTCCCCCTGCAGAGAACACCTATACGTTTATATGTATATAGCGATAAACTTCTATTAAATATATTCTTGTTTGTCATCTGACTCTCTCGCAATCGTAAAAAATTTTGGAAACCAAATTTAAGACTCTTCTAATCGTAATAAAACATTGCCATATGTAAGAAACTAGATTTTGAAATAAAACAATAAAATATAAATAATAAGTTTACGTGCTATAAAATATGATCTATTAAATATTTTGTGGTATACACATATCAATAGCTACTTTATCAAAACCACAATTGTCGTTAATATATATTACAAATAATTAATAGAAATAGCCAATATTTTGTGGCAAGTGTAGATATTAGAATTGGAACTTCCGTAATAAATATCGCAACACAAAATATAACCGGGTGATTGCCCCGACTAACAGAATTTATTATATACATACTAAAGTTGTACTCGACGCTTCCACACACGTCATAGTGGATTGATTTTCAATATTACATAACAGCTGTCCGCAAAAGAAAAAGCTTGTTTCAAATTACTAGTAATAAATATATGTAAGAAGTAAGACCCTAAGACAGAGTAATATAGAAAAAAAAGTGTACATACGCCACCCATTCTACGGTTGAGTTTATTAACGTCTCGCGATTGACAAGTTCTAGATACTTACAAAACGGCTTCTCATGATGCTTACGGACTGCCAATTTATATACGCACCTCAGAGTTCAAGTCTAAGAAAAGTCCTAAGTCAGTATTTATAAAAACGCTATCAAAAACAATGCTCCTACTCCGTTAGTCGTCCCGTTTAAAAAATAGATTCCAAGCAAAATACATTCAAGCAGACAACGGTCCTACTTCCATTCAAATTGTGTAAATTGATTCAAAATTGCAAAGCCATCCGTTTGTCACAGTCCGAGCCCAGAAGTTAGTTCCTTCTGGGATGCCCATGACCTAATTACAGACACTAGTCTTATGAAAATAGCCTTACACGTCCTATTAGTTCCAAAGGCCGCCAAACTGACTAGATGCCCTTACAAAATTTAACATTTTTACATTATCAAAATCCCTAATCTAAAGTATTATTAGATATCGATTTATTATCAGACCTGGAAATATTATCATAGTAGTAAGATACGCAGACGATATCTATTTGATTTAAATAATTATATGACTTTTCGAATATTCATGGTATTGCATATGAAGTAATTTGAAGTTCTTGAGTACCTACAAGTACTTAAAAATTGTTATTTATTTAAAAGTAGATAATAAAAAGCAAAATATTAAAGTTTTGTTAAAACTTTAACTTTTTGTTCTTAACCGTTAATTAATATTTTTAAGTCAGTGTACATACGTAAAACTTATATTCCAATAAAAACACGAGGAATAAAAATGTAAACAATACATGCATTTGGGGCATGCACCCTACTTAGAAAAGTGATATTGTTCTTAATCGCGGTCCACGAAAATAGAATTCAGTATGCTGTTAACATTCAGTGTGAACGTGCGCATTCATAGTGCATTATGAGTTTAAGCGAGAAAGTTGCTATAGTGACGGGCGCCAGCTCTGGCATCGGTGCCGCAATTGCAGAGAAATTCAGCAGTGAAGGTGCTCAAGTAGTTATGGTCGGCCGAAACGAGACAAAACTTAGCGCAGTAGCAGCCAGATGTAGAAACCCTTTGATTATTAAAGCGGAACTTGCTAAAGATGAAGATATTGAACGGATTATTAACGAGACCATTACGAAATTCGGTAAAATAGATATCTTAGTGAACAACGCTGGGACATCTGTAATGGGCAGTGTATTAGTTGGTGATTTGTTAAAATCATACGATGAAGTGATGAGAGTTAATTTCAGAGCCCCCGTACATCTGACGAAATTGGCGGCGCCGCATTTAATTGCCGCCAAGGGCAATATTGTTAATATTTCTAGCATTGGCGGTGAACGAACAGCTTCAGCTGCAATTTTGATGATGTATTCGTGTTCAAAAGCTGCACTTAATCATTTTTCTAAAGATGTGGCGTTGGAATTATCACGTCACAAAGTGAGAGTTAATGTCATAAGCCCCGGTCCGGTTCGAACCGATATTTTGGAAAATACACGCACCCCCATCGCATGGGACACGTTTAAAGAGAAAACTGCTTTAGATAGAATATCCGAGCCAGAAGAGATAGCAGATCTTGCTTTGTATCTTTGTAGTGAAAAGGCAAAGGGAATAACAGGTTCAATCTATGTAGTTGATAATGGAATGTCACTAAAAGATTTCTAAACTTTTAACACTGGTTTATACTTTAT
>JAOSYY010001224.1:0-38677 GCA_025727935.1 Hebomoia glaucippe
TTTCATAAGGTTCGGTCGAGCCGTTTCGGAGGAGTTCAAGTTCGAATACCGTGACACGAGAATTTTATATATTAGATTTTAATATTCACATATCTTAAAATACTAAATTAGTAGAAAAAGAAAAAAGTTCTAAACATATTGTTAAAATTGCTTTTTTTGGGATGAGACTGAAATTCTTAAAATAATTTTGTGTTTAGAAATTTCTGTTTTATCCTTCATTCATATAGATTTACTTAAAAAAATATTATATGAATTCATATTTTGATAATAATAGAGCCCGTCGTCATCATAGGCAGCTAGTTACAATATTATTATTAAAGTTAACATTCATTTTGTCTTTATGTTCTTGAACAATATTATTAAAGCCACACGAGAACATTCCGTTTTACCAGACGAGTATTCAAGTTTCATTGTCAGCTAATTAGTACCTACTTATCTGCGTGATTTTAAACATTATAAAACTGATAGTATTCTGCGTAACAAGATGGGGCAGTCTCTATCCTATATAGTACTGTGTATAAATCAACATTTTTTTATTAATTGAGTCAAACGGTTATATAATATATATTACAACAAGGTTTGTTTTATTGTATTAAATATTGATCACTTACAGTTTAAACATAAAGATTTAAAGAAAGCGAAAGAAAATAATTTCTAGAATGAAGGATGAAGAGTTTGTTTGTTTGTACGCGCTAATCTCAGAAACCGCTGGTCTGACATTAAAACATCTTTCAGTGTTGGATAGAACATTTATTGAGGAAGCCTATAGTATATTTTTAAAATAATTAGCAATCCTTACTAAAAATCCAATAATGTAACCCAAGGTGTAAAAATCAAAAGGAACGCGAGTTGTTTTATATAACAAAATTGAAAAGGGAAAAATGGAGCACAATTTTACAATGTGACTCTATAAAAGAAGATAGACAGATTGCCATAAGCAATTTTATTCAGAGGTATCAATCATACGTCGGTAAAATTGAAACGTGAAAATTGCACAAAACTTTTCTCTTTCTATGCTAACAAACGATGTTACTCGAAAATAATTTTCAAATCAAATTCTTGTCAAATATTATACCCTTGATTAAAATAAACGTAGGACATGATGTTAAGCTAACTTGAACGGCATAAATGAAATCCAGAATTAATTGGCTACATGCTCCATGTACACAAATGTATGTTTGTTATATTATATTATTATGATGATATTAGGTACAGAAAATCTTTATTTAAGATAACGTTAACAAATTTCTTCTTTACGTGGAGCTAATAGAATTGACCGACACGTAAAACTTGTAGCAAATTGAATATACCACCGATTGAATTATAAGTGGGTTAACTACATAACATTTAAATTCACTATAAAGTGACAGGGTATTAACGGAGAATAGATAATATTGAATAGATCAGTTTTCAGTCAAAAAAGTAGACCCAGTCGGAAAAGGAAAGTATTGTTAAATTAACAATGTAATAGAACATTGTTAGAAGAATAATAGAATATTGTTAGCTGTTATGTTTAGTCAATCCCTGTAAAGAATTATCGTACATAAAATACTACGTATCATACTAGTCAATAATGCCTATATAATATAATTTGTGACTAGTTACTATAATTTCATAATTAAAATATCTTTTTCAATTGTTCATTACAAAACACTGATTTTCTCACCTTCAATAAAAGTTTACTATAAATATAGCCGAGCAGTAGCAATAGTCCATGGCTTCACTCACATTTAATATAATAATCATACGCGTTTTTGCAAGAAACTGGCCAATTAATTAGTTTTGGCAACAATGCTATTAATATACATGAGCATTACTAGAAACCTATTTTGGAGGTATAATGGAGGTTGAATGAATTATTGCTGATAATAAGAAACAGATTTTACATAATATTTTCACGTGTAACTCTACATCATGTAAAACTAAAGCCTCATCAATTTTTTGTAAAACGCTTGTTAAATATTCAGATTTTAAAATTTGTAATTAGGTAAACAATGACAAATTTCTTTACAAAAATCTCCATTATAGTTTGTTAAACAAAACGGACAACAACAATGACGATGAACACGTAGAAAATGTGTGTCTGAACTTAGAAATATGTCCGTTTTACTGACAAATTTTCTTTACAAATATGCATTTGCATACTTTTCGACATATGCAATCGAATTAGTACTCGTATCTTATTCCTCAAGGATCTGAATTTGGGACGTCGGATGTACTGAATATTATGATAAAATAATTATGCAATCGTAGTTACTGTGTTACTGAGCCTTAGACGTGGTTGTTTATTGTTCTATAAATTGAATCTGAAAATAATTCTATTCTTATAACTTTCGGTGTCATTCTTTAAATTGACGTAAGTTGCATGTGATTGAAGCCACTAAAACAAGGTTAGTCCCCAAGTAGCTATTGATTATATCAGCACGTGATAACGTTATCACGAATGCCACTTAGGTGCTTCTAAGGCTTCATCGCCTCGATAAATTACTCAATACATACAATCCTCGGATTTAAGTATTTAGAAACATTAGACGCACCGTTATTTTCTTTAATACTAATAGACAAACTTTATAAATAATATACAATAAATTTCAAATAGAGTTCAATAAAACAATGCTTGGCATGATCATCAGAATTGATCTAACACCAGGATATTGTTTTGTCAACTGGAACAAATACAGCGTTTAATTTGGATACGATATTTACAAGTAGGTAGGATAATTAACTACTAAGATTTGACTTTGTCAGCAAGAAATGGTAAATTTAAAAGGGTGTTAAAAACAGTGAATTTCTTAATATTTATAAACGAAATACAGGAAAACCGGAAGCATTTGTAGTTTTTACTTGTTTCATGACACTATGTGTATTGTGCATATTTGGGGGAAGCTGTTTTGCCCACACATTCAACTCACACGGATCTATATAAAATCGATTAGAAACATGATGCGTGGGAGTTAAAAATAACGAAAAATGTTTGAAATGACGCCGCTTTCGATCAGACAGCGCATGACAGCGACTTCCTCATTGGCCAGAGGGAACCAATGATAGCTGAACCTAATCATTGCATCGTAGCTCTCCATAATACCAGAAGATGGCGTTGAAACACATTACTTAGATTAATTTCTAGTCAAAGTATACAAAGTAGTCAAGGTAAATGAGAGCACTGGTGTTTTCTTGTTTAATTGTTTCTAGTGCTATCTATTAGTATAAAATTTAGTACAGGAAGGTTTGAATAACAGGGAAACAAATCGAAAATGGTGTTGCTTGGTGGAGTCGTAAAAGGTTGTTAAGAAAAATTTTGAGTAACCCTGACAACTGTAGCTTCATCATACTACAACATTTACAAGTTTCAAATATGAAAGTTAATAAATTATATAAAAAAAAAATATTACAATCCTACTAACAAAAAAACTAAATCACGAATCACGGTAATTTTTATTAGAAAAGACCTAATGAATTTCTTGAAAGAAATTTTCACATTGTTGTTTTATTTGTTCGGCTAGTTTTATTTATAAAATATGGAAACTCCAATCACGTAATAGCCACATAAATTCAAACCAAATCTTATGGCTTCATACGAATTTCGTCACGGAACTTGACTTAGTAATTACGATGAAGCCAAATATAGGATTTTTTAAATTTATTCGACAGGTTATCAGTAAGAGTTACTCTACTGATCTTATTTGTCATTCACATATTCATAAGTTTAAGTTCGTAAGTCACAGCGTTCTTTTGTCACAAATGAGTGGTAGATCACGGTTGCTGCTGTTCAAATCAGGCTACGATGTGAACAAAGCTCTATTAAAACCATATTTTAAATTTATATTTATTTATTTGCTACTTTACTGTTTGATTCTTATCTATAGAAAAATATGTAAATGACCTTGTAAATATAATCCATTGGTACACAATATAGAAAGCCTTAAAATAATGTTTGAAACCTCCGAGCAGATTTCTTTGAATATAAAACTTTGTTGCATCTCATCCTCTCACATCTGTCCCGAAATCATAAAAGTTTGCTTTTGTCACTTAATTCACATTCAAAAACCTCCATTTTCCAAACATACATTTTGTAAAGTTTTATTTTGGGGTTCAGAGGTTTAATCGTACTCGCTGCTCATAGTAAAAATTGAACACCTGGTTAGATTGGCACACATCCAGAACAATTGATTGCCAACCATCAACAGGTAGTTTTGAACCTAAGTACAGATGAAATTTATATAAAATTAACGAATATAAACCGTAACACCAATATGTATTATTAATGACACGATATTTCTTATTTGTTTATCTATTATGTATTTTTGGACAAATGTGAACCAAAAAACCTGCAAAAAATTACTAGGGTTTTTAAAGGTCTAATAATAACACATATAATTCTGAAGAATGGTACGATCGACATTTGTCGATTTGTTCTCATCTAGCCAATGGTGAGTATTTGCATAGACATAATCATGTAGCCAAAATTATTCACCAGCAACTTGCTATGCAATACGATCTTGTAGAAACAGAGGTGCCGTACTATAAGTACATACCGGTGCCAGTTCACGAAATTGGACGTGCAACGCTCTATTGGGCTCGATCTGTCATTACGGACAGACTTATTATTGGTAATAGACCTGATATCGTATTGACGGATCGATTGAAACGCCAGGTAGTGAACATCGATGTCACCATCCCGCCTGTCCCAGGATCTCGCTGAGGCCGAGAAGGACTAGTTTAGCGAATACTTGGACTTGGCTCACGAGATAACCGCTTTGTGGTATGCGGATTCGACGCTCATTGCCGCTATAATAGTTAGTGTGAACGGCCTCATAGCGAAGAGTCTTGACCAACATCTAAAAAATCTCTCGCTAGATAGTTGCATCAAGGGACAGATGCAAGAGGCAGTACCCCTGGACACAGTCTGTAGTGTCAGAAGGTTTCTTTCTAAGCGGCCGTAACAATCGGTAGCTTAGGCCAAGCTCTTGCTTTTCCAGATTAGGTTTTTTTTAATAACATTTTTACTTTTGTATTTACGGTTTTGTATTTTACTTCTATATCTATTTTATAAAAAAACCTAACCTAATTGAGAAATTAAATATATGAGAGAAAATATATAATTTTATTTTGATACTTAATGACATTTACTTGAAATAAATATAGAAGACCACTCCAATTCCAAATACAAAGACAAAGAAAGGTATCCGCTATTTTGATTCTGCTAAGTGAAGTTTAATGTAAATAATTAATCCTTAGCTGTTTGTTTTCTTTGAAAAACCAATTATAGCGTCCATTAATGCATGGAACTTTTTTTAAATTCTGTAAACAGAAGGTATAGTATCCATAAAAGCAAGTAAATAGAAAAATTAGGTATTTAATATTATTTTTATTCACAAGAGTGTTTCAAATTGAATAAAATATTGATTAAACAGGTTAAAAATAATGTTACTCTTTGATAAATTAATTAAATACTATCTCTACTGCGTAACCGCTAAATAACACTTAAATATTATTACTAGTAGTTCAAAACATTCAGTAAGAAACTATACGTAAACAAGGCGTTCAATCAAATAATATGCTGTAGCTGAAGTTCTCAAGTCAATTCTATTCTTGTCGGTCGGTCAATTTGAATTAATAACTTATAGAGCAAGTATGATATTTAAGTAAAAACTTAATTATATCTTTATCATAAAATGGACTTCAATATACCTACTAAAACATCATTGTCATTTATTACATAAATAAATTCTGAGCGGAACTAAGTACATATTATAAATAAAATACAATCAATCGTTCTGATAACAGTTTAAAATATAATTTATAATGTCACATAACTGATTTAAATTGGTAGCGTAAATCACTAATGTTAAAAGTATATTGTATCAAACTTTTCAGAACTTCTCAAAGCGTGAGCTAATTATGATCGAAAAAACTTATGTAAAGTCTTTAAGTATACAGAGCTAGAATATTCTGTATATATCATTTTTATATTTATACAGCTGCTTTATCCCACCTAAGCACATAGTTACGCGTTAATGGACATTAATATTTATCTTCCTACGTAATCCACCCAGTCACATGACTGCGACTGAACTTATTATTACATAAACCACGAGTCTCGTGATTATGACGAAATTTTGCATAAAACCTTACATGTCGATGACCCCATTTGCAAAGCATTTTATGCCCCATATTTTAAAACGAAGGATGCATAACACGTGATATTTCGAAATATACTATATCGTAATAAATACGTATGATTGAAGTTTTAAGTGTTACAAAAATATTCATTTGAATTTGTCGGACTTGTTGTTATACATGTTAGTATGTCTAGTTTGTGAGCAATAAATTATTCTACTCACATATTTTATACATTTTAGTATAAGCTACATATTTACAGTTTGCCATAAGAGAATTCTAAATACCCATTGTTATAAGAATAACAGTAGAGTCAGTAAAATCTAATCTGAAGCATTCGAGATATTTGAAATTTGAAAATGCGTTATAAAAAATGTAGCCATAAAAAATCATTAGTTACTTCCTTTATAAATAGATCAATATCACGGTGACCATTGTCCCCGTAAATCTTATTTTCGTACCCGTTTGCGCTAGTCCTTATACTTGCTTTTAAATGCCATTTTAAATCTCATTATATATTTAATTACTGACTAGTCACGATTTACTTTGGACAATGTAATGCTACTACATTTTATATTATTTTTGCGAGAGTAAATTAGTATAGAAAATGTTGATTGCATTAATTATGTTCCTAATGACAAATAAAATACAATTCATTCGTTTTGTTAAATATACACTACTCCTTTTACAGAAAATTTAAAGTGCATCAAGGTTGTTTGACATAAGTATTATATTTAATAGCTATTTTATTAATATTTTTAAACTGCCAACATTATTCTTCATTTTGTCATGCCTATTTATCAATTTGTTGCGATGAAGATATCCCTACTGATATTCATTTCTAAACTCTGAATAAACTATATATTTTATGATCTATAATTTTGGCCGTTCGTACCTCTTACCTTCTTATTGTTATGATCAAACAATCACAAAAATATTTTTAGATTTTTAGCGTAATTTAACCTAGAAAACATTTTTAAATCGACCTATACCGGTTTCAAGTTCATCTCATAAGTATAATCTATATTTTTCAGCTAATATGCAACAGTTGAACCGTCTTTATACGATAGTATTGTTGTACGAGTCATCCGAATGACTCAATACCAAAGTTTCTAAAACAATAATTCAAATCGATTGAAATTTACTGGTTGATGTTTTTTATAGGTTGACATCCGAAGTGATAACATGTCAGTCACATGGACTATTTTAATGATAAAATAAGAAAATAATCAATTAGAATTTAGAAAGTTATGAGTTATAAATGTTATTTTTGAAAATTAGATGAGTCTAGACGGCGAAAAATAGCCATTGTAATACACACTGTTATACGGTAAATACGCGAATAAAGATGTTAAATTCAGAAATAAATGTTTAAATTAAACAAAAATATTGAATTTTAAAAATCGTTAACGATATCTGACGTTAACAAAGTGGTAATTTTTTTGTTAACTTTATTATAATTATTACTTGTCAATTTATAGCTTTAAAATAAATCCAACTATTATTTACAATTGTAAATAACATTTTTAAATGTTTATTTTTAATGAAATTAAAACACTATTAATAAGTATGCATATTATGTGTCTATCTAGTCCTGCTAGCCTTAGAAGAAGCGAAATATTAAAATGATTTTCAATGATAGTTAGTCAATGTTATAAGGTATAGTTTTATATCAAGATGGCTAGTCTAAAATAAATCTGGAATCTTTAATCTTTAAATCAGTTTGCTAAAAAAATTTAATCCAATTTAAGTACGAACTAAGAAGTTTTCTCAAACGTAACATATTTTAAAGTGAAAATTATGGAGTAGCAAGAATTTTAACCTAGGTAAAAGAAAAAACGTCTTTACAGACCAGGGCCATTTTAAAGGACTTGATATTAAAGCACCCCAATGTTCTTTGTAAAGTCCATTATGTTCTAAATGTTTTCTCTCTCTATTTCAGCATTGTAAACTGTTAAGAGACGACAAGGACTCACTTATAGCTCGTCAACCCTCGTCTAAACAAGTTTTCTTTGATTTTATCGCATTCAACAGGCAACAAAGTCCATTCTGACCCTGAGTCGTGATACAAGTAATAAGCTTTGTAAGACCCTGAAATGAATTTAGGGCTTTAAAAAGAACATTGAATAAATTTAGTGAAATGGTATTATATAAATGAAGTTTAAAGTACAGAGAAGTACAGAGGTAAGTATATCATATGTATCTATGATAGGCAATAGTCTAATTTGAAAGTTTCTCTCGCAATAGATAGTTTAGTTGCTGTGTAAAACATTGCATAACAATATATGACTCCAGTTTTTTGGAATGTTGAATTATCATGACTCCTATATAAAAACTGTTTCATTTTTTAATACTTCTACATCTGTATTTAAATCATCTTAAAAATAAATAAATAATATATTTTTAATGGAAATGTTATAGTTGAGCCGGTGAAAATACATACTTTTCGCGGCAATTATTTTTGTAGCACTTTAAAATGCAAACTTTCCGGAAAATCGTTCCCTCATTAAGACCTTTTCAGTAAAGTTATTTTCGAATTATTAAACATGAAAAGATACTTTTTATTCATTACGCATAGCAACCGAATGCTTTTTGTGTTATTTTTATGGTTTTTGTACTTTTAACCAACTGCAAAAAAGGTGGAGGTTCTCATTTCGACTGTATTTTTATGTTTGTTATTATATTTTGGCTTTTATAAATTTCTTATCAAAAAAGTTAGTTTTTAAAAGAGGAATATTATATGAGTAGTCTAAAAATAACATAGACTAGAGAAACTTAATAATATTTATATGACAATGAATTGTTTTTTTAGACTTACTTAATATTATTTTTATCGTTTCAAAACTCGCTGACTGAAATCAAAACCTGCTATAGTGATGATTAACTTTGGTTTAAAAAATAATAAATTGTACTAGACTTAGATGACCCACCTGCGGAATATGTAAACAACATTGTTACATAAAATCTCGTCGCTAGGCGAAATCTCTTGTCTATGTTTTTAGTATTATTTTTAATTAACTAAAACAGTCGAAAACAAAAGAACACCTCTATTCCTAGTATTATTTACGGTGATACAGTAATCAATTATTATTACAATTCTTCCTTCGAATTAACTTTAAGGTATTGGTACATATTTCATATTTAAAAACAGTATTTATTCTTCGGTATAAATCATTTTTTACATCATTTTATATATAAATCATTTTAAACAGAATCTGTTACTACACCAATATTTAAAATGCATGATTTTGGAAGAGTATATCATACGAAATTCAGACATCAAATTAAATTTTACCGATCATAAAAGATTTCATTTTTAATCTGTTTCTAGAAAATAATGGTAAATAAGCATCTAAAGCCAAGTAGACATCAAATTCGCTATACTTTAGATTTAAAGCAAGTACTTGTTACTAGAGCACCGGACTGATTAAATTTCTATTTATCCCCCAGCAGAATGTGATATATACAATCGTTATATAATATAAAATTTAGGGCACTTTACCTTTTTTTTTAATTACAGGAACAAGTGCATTTAAGATGTATTCTAAGAATCAATATTTGTTGCACGTGGTATTACCACACGTGTTGTGTATGGTCCACGGGGGATAACGTCGAAGTTATTAATAGCATATCAATAACACACTCAATAGATGTTTCACGGAATGACCTTGGTCAACTGTATGATTATGTAAATGTCGGCTATGTGATAAAGTCATGTTACAATGCTATTCACAAGGGACGGAAATGTGAGCAGGTATAATACATGACCCGTTTTTGTTTTTTTTAACCATTTTTCATTTGTATTTATAATCTGTATCTCCCAGTCGTACCCGAAAAAAATGTGTTATGTTATTCATTTAATCAGTCTGACAGGTGATGTTTCGTCCACTTACCATAATTATTATATATCTAATTGTTCAATCCCTTGTAGTGTGAAAAGTAAGATAAAAATGCGATATTATTTATTATTTAATGAAAATCTGTATATATTCATTGAATAATACGATTCAGGTTTGTTTCTTTCTCCATTAATAAATTTCAACTGTACGAAATTGGCACGTGTTACTTCTTTCTTATACAGTACTACTGACAGGTTTTCCAAACATAATGTAAGAAAACCTATTTTACTTCTCATTCGAAATATATATATTCCTTCCTTTTTGTACGGATCTTGACAGGCATTCGTATTTCCTAGAATCTGAAACGATCGCCTCAAGGGAGAGTATACTTCATATACCCATTTTAACTTTTTCAGTTCATTTTAAAAGCTAAAAAAAGCGAGCTATTGGCAGCATTGAGTAGAGTGCAGCGGTTGAATTAAAATTGCGCACTGACACGGAAACTTTGACACATCAAAAGCAAAGAAATGCCGCGAAGGAAGCACATTTTAAAATTCATTTAAATTAATAAAATCTTTACCTGCAGTAGAGCTAACGAGAATATAAAATACTTATAATTGTGAATAATAAATTAAAAGTGCGTTATGTTTATGCCCTTTATATTTATTTAGGAGTAGATGATATCTTCTCCACTTCACAGGTTTTCAAATGTAATCATTGGGTTTCCCTATTATTTAATAGTTAAAATAGTGAGTTCTATAAATTTTAATAAACATTTAAAACTAGAAGTTTGTTGTTTTGTAGATACATGATTTTGATGATTAAAGAAAAGTAGCCCAAGTTTCTCCCTAAAACGTTAGTTAAATATCCAAATCGGTTCAGCGGTTGTTAAAATTAACCGGAATGACGCACTTTTTAATTAATTTCATTCTAACTACTCGAACCCGGTGCTCTGGCGTCGCGGATGCCTTACACAACCGCTAGGTTACAGAGCCCTCAATGTATGATAGCGGTGCCCCGCAGTTTCATCCGTATCACAATATCTTTATAAATTATAACCTATGTGTTATTCTGACGTTTGAGCTATATTTCTATAAAGTTTCACTGAAGTATTTTCAATTCAAAAGAGTAACAAACATTCTTTCGAGTTTATAATATTCTTAAGGCGTGTTATGTGTGGAATTATTACATTTGAATCGTGTTGTATTTCAGTGACACTTAGTATAAGATTTAGCGGACACCAATATTGGAACAAATTTATAACATGCGCAGTAAATAGATTTTATAAGAGCTGAAAGTGCTCATTCGGATTAGATCCTGCTCGAATGCCGGATAACAAGGTGTCAAGCGTATACATAGAAGGGTTGTCGTAAACATTTAACCTCGACAAGATTAACCGTAAAAGGTTTTAATTTATCCCATAAAACACATATATAAGTACAACCGTGTTACATCGTTCTTAGACAAAAGATCTATAATAAAATTGTCAAAGCTGAGAGAAATGTGTCAGTAAAATTAGTCGCTTGTCTACCTATGTCACGAACTGTTAAAGTGAAGCTTCACTTTCTTTCTGCAGCTGTTGAAAATCTCTAAGATATTTACAAAATTTATATAATACACCACGCAGCAGTGCTTTGCGATAATTTAATGTAAACAAAATTTTAAATAATCAAAAGTTAACCTCATGAATTTGAATTCAAATTCACAAAAAAACAAAAAAAAAATAGAACTGACCGTTTGAATTTGCTTTATCAAATTTTGATGAATACTAATTATTCTTACAAAACAAAAGTAGTAGAAATAAGAATCACCAATGAAAATCGGACCAGTCCTAGTTTGACGATTAGCCGGATAGACAAAGATATAGAAAATGTATAAGTTGCATTTAGGTTATATGAGGAGGGATCAAAAAGTAACGATGAATAGCGTGGAAAGCTTTTCAGGACCATAACAAAACTTTTTTTTTGAAAGGGATTGAAACCGTGGACAAGTGTTGGACTCGGTGTGTAGGGAGACCCGGAAACAATAGAGAAAAATAAATGATTAACTTATCAATATTCATTAAATTCTATCTCATTCTCACTACTTTTTAATCCCTCCTCGTATACGTTTTCACATGCATTTAGAAAAAAGTTATTGTTTTCAAATTACTAACAGATATTGCAATCTCAATTATTAATATAGATAGAGATAAAGTGTTTCAGATTGGTTTAGCTTCTATTCAAATGTGTGATGTTCGCGTAAATATAATACGACATTATTATTTTGTATTATTTTAACGTATAAAATAATATAATGAATATTAAAACGTACAATTAGTAATTTATCTGATCTTTCCATGCCTAACGTATTGTGGTTAGATACTTGCTTCATGTTACGTTTTTTTATATAAGAAGTGAGCGAGAAAGGATATTAAAACCTAATCCCTCAGAAAGACAATTTTGTTAACTAATTATAAGTCTTTTTACATAATGTCTAAGTGTGTGAAATGGGGAGAAAAGGCTTAATGACAACTGAAATCTTAATTGTCATAATGTAGTTTAATAAACTTCACCCTAACAAATAGTATAACACTACCTATGTCATTTTAATATTTTCGCACAACTTTTAGAGATTAATCTGTGTCAACGTAAGTAATTATTATGTTAGGACACGTAACAGATGTGAAAACAGCTTACGTATCAATTAAAATTCTAATCTAAGTAACATATATAAAATGTATATTAAGCTCTGAAAGCTTTTTGAAATAAAGTCATAATACTTTTTATGTTTTCAAAATGTTTAATGTAATATAAGAAAAAAAAATTAACCATCTTTTTCAACTAGACTATTAACAAGTAAACGTGATTAGGATTTTTTTAACGTTGGAGTATATTGTTAAGTACCTATTAGTTACACTCAATCAATTTATTATTTAAGTACTATGATAAAGACACACAAAGACATCCTCTCATTCGTCTGGGCTTAAAAAAATACAAAAAATCTAATTTGCATTAAAATAGTTACGAAAAAAAGCCTCAATATAAGCCTATGTGGCTTTAAATTATTTTATACTAGTGCTTCCTATATATCTCCAAACAGACAAAAAGCGAACTAAAAATAGTATATAAGACGCCATTATCTCTGCTTCGAGTGGATCACAAATCGAACACATTTGTGTGTTTCAATTATAGTAAGGCAAAATTTAAATTTTAAATTAAGGTTACTTTTCTTACTCTCTTGTCTCTTCTTACGTTTATACTATGACGGTCAACGGCAGACAAATATGAGACTCGTTTAGTTGTACCAGCTTCAGCCACGTGACATCTTCATAGTCACAGACATATCATTTGTTTCAACAGAAACAGCTTTATTATAAAGTTATATATGAACAAACCAAATCACATACTAACATAGTGAACGCACGCTTATTGGATCAGGGAGGCTATTAGCCAACCGACTGACCTAATATTTCTTCCTGCCAGGGAAATGTAGCACTAATCTGGTTTACTTGGCTACGTAAATTTTATTTTGGAATTCAGTTTACCTGCACTGGCATTTTACAGGATTCTACGCAGTTTAACACAAAACCGGAAGGATTTTCTACTTTTTATGTCACCTATCTTAGGGATGCAATGTAAAATTTCAACTCGTTTCAATATTTTTTTCAAGACTTTCTTTATTCCCAGTATAATTGTTGATCAAAATATGTACACAAAACTTTAGTCTTCTTAGTAGACTAAAGTTGTAAGAGACTATAGTAGATTCCTATTTTTAATGAAATATTTACGATTATTATTATGAGCCTATAATTAAATTGATTTAAAACAACGCAATAAAAATTATGCGCATATCCAATTTGTTTGTTTAAATATATTAATTATATTAAGACGAAGGTTTTTACTGCGACATTGAATAACGATCTATGTTAATTAATGTTGCCGCTAAACACGTTTATTTAATAAATTAAAATATATATACATATAAATAAAATTGGAGTGACTATTTATAACATTAAAATAACTTATTTTTACTACATGCATATGGATGTACACACGGCACATACATCAAATTAATATTTTTATAGTTTTTGTCCGATTGTCAGTCTGTTTGTTCCGGTTAATCTCTGAAACGTCCGGACGGATTTTGGGAGAAAACTGCACTGACATGTCACTGGCAGATACCTGATATAATAGGGAGTAACATGGGCTACTGTTATTTTAGAAATCTTATTTATTTTTACTAATATAAATAATAATAAAAGATAACTATTTCGAGCGGACGAAGTCGCGAACGAATCTAGATAATTATATATGAAGATAAGTCTTCTTCGTTGTTTTATTCACTTCAATTATTAATGTCTATTTCTACCATATATTGTCAAAAGGTATGTTTTGTAAAACTAAGCCAATATGTCAATAGCTAAGTTTTTTAAAACATATAACATACAATATTTGTTTCACGTACATGATTGATTACGGAGTCCTTCGTCCTTTACAAGTTTACTCTAGGAGAATGTGAACGCGGCTAATGAAAGCGGCATGCGGTAAATATTTGGCGTCTTCCGAGCAACGAAATGTGACGTAGCGTTTAAATTGTACCAATATAACAATAGGTCGAATGATTAGTACCAACTTCTATATATAATATCTATAAGCCCGTCAGAGTAACTTAAAGGAATCTGCTTATTTTCTAAAAACTTACAAGCGCAAACTTAATGCGTTACTTGAAAAATAATTTGGAAAATGTAAAATCATACTTAGCCAGAGAGCTTATTTGAAAACATTAGCTTTTTACCATAAACCAATACGCCCTTGAGAGTTCAAGGTATTTATATCGTATTTATACTTAACTATCACAATAAATCTCATTGGTATAAAACAAATAGACGTTTATTGTCAAAAACTCCAGTCAAATACAAAACGCTAACAGAATCATGGGATATATTCGCAGCATATTACGAGTATGAAATAGAATGGCGTCAATAAACATGAACCGAATGTTTGCTAATATTAAATATTGCGCACCCGAAATTGCAATTGAATAATCTGAGAAACAACTATTTTATATTTAATAGGACATATAGTTGACTTATGGTGATTCACCATTTCACCCGCGTTGAATACATTACGTTGATGCTGATACCGTGGGTTAAATATTTTTCGGGACACTATTTAGTAACAAAGTTAACCCACGGTGACATAAAAGTAAAACATTAACCTGAGCTAACAGATAGACAGACTAAAATCGTGTTTCTGTTATTTTTATTTTTATGTTACGAACAGACATTAAATTTACATTATAAATTTATTTACATGTACATATAGGAATATTTCTAATATATAACAAAAATATTTTTAGACTACCTAAAATGGTTGTCGTAACTAAATATAATCTTCAAACTTCCGTATTTTAAAGAGTTTTTTCGATTGAAGCTGAGATCATTCGGACATTTACGTAAACATAGTATATTGATCAAAATCTAGTCGTGCTTTGACAACAGCTCCGTATGTAATAACATCATGGTTGTGAGCCAAGTGCGATGTGGTAAAGTGCCTAACCTCAACGTGGTCGACTTAGTAACTAATACACTGGATAATTACAGTCCTCATCTTTGATTGCGATTTAATAACAACTAGCCTGCTACCGCGTATTTGTTATAACGATTTTAGAACTAATTGTATTTCGAATAAATTGTCAAATTGTAAATAGATTATGTATGCCATGGTAGTTCTGCAACTGCTTGTACTCTAAAAGCCTATTTGGCTTGGCAGCAGAGTAAATAGGGAAGGGCGAGTCCCACATAACCAGCTGATGGTATGCGTAATGCATTTCCCCCCTATAAAAAAGCGAGTTAAGTGTAAAATTTTAAAGATTTCCACCCATTTTAATGGAATATACATTTTTTATTTACTTTGTTTTAACACAATAATTAGGGTGTTGTAACTTGAGACTTCGTTAATGTATGTTGCGAATTACAATCTCTCGAAAACAACAAATCCCGAACGTAATTCTCGTAAACCGCTTAAACTTCTGTGAGAACTTCGGTTTAATAAAATCCCAATTTAATCATTTACAGATGTATATATAGAAATTATATATATTCATGTATTTAATGTTATAATAAATAATAACATTAAAATACATTATTAGTTTTTAAATTTATTAAAAAAGTAGTAGTTTGAACAAATTAATTATTATTAATAATTAAATTAAGTAATTAATATTATATCTAACGACTTATTCTATTGCCGAATCTAGACCCGTTTTTAAACGTCGTTAATAGCGGCTTTTTATCGCTATAGGATTTTTTAAGACTGTGCAGTAAGAGTAACTCCTATTGAAATTCTGTAGAGTTACTCCTTTTACTAATAGCAGGTAAAGTCATGAATTGTACCAAAGTTTTCAAGCTCCGTCGCAATTATGAGATAAGTCTAAAAGATCATTAATTAGGCTTATACAAAAGCTTACCTGAATCGGGAAGAAGCTTCCCCTTCAACTCGACGTCGCTTTCAGCAGAAGTAGCGCCGTAGTTCTTATAATTTTTTCCCGATGGTTCATCATGCTTTGTCACCTTAAATCGTTCAGACATTTTCACTTACACTTCACACGCACTAAATAGCACTGAGGTCACGTTCTATTTACAATTGTTATTAAAAAGTACAAATTACTTGTTCACCTGTAAGAATAGCTGTTTCAATTTGCAATGAAGACATAACATAATTATATAGGTTCTACGGATTAAATATTTTTACGGTTTAAATATTTAGTTTTCACCACGACCATCTCTACGGTGTTTCCAGACCCGGATAGAATTTAAATTTACTCGACTAGCTTATGTTTAAACAACATAAAGTATAATTTGGAATTTCTAAGGATGTCGATTGCATCTTTATATAATTACGTTGATAATTATTTAAAACCTTCTAAGGAAGGATAAGACGTTGTATATAACAAAATGACGTTTTTTGATATCGCCTTCAAATTATTTGAAACCACGGGTAGATATAGTATACAATGTCTATTAACGGACTATAGTATCGTGGATCTTCTACTAATCAGTGAGCATATCTTCGGGCGAGAGTTAATTTAGCCTTAATTCTTAAAGTTAATTACACATACAAATAAAAGATTTTACTTAGAAATTAGATAATTTTATGCAAAGATGTTAGACTCGGGTCTTGTCCAACGACGTTTATCTCAAAACATACGATGTAAGTAAATGCTTTTCATTTGACAATGTAGTCTGTGAAATTAATTAAAATTTAATTGTGATGATACTTTAAAACATCAGTTAATATAATATTTATGTTCCTTTCGACTGTATTCTGATATTTCTTATACCATATCGGTATTTCAGCATATAGAACGAGCTACCTAATACCTCCTCTATTGGTAAAAATGGGCTATACAAATTTAGTTTTAATTATACGTAGATATTTTCTGATGTCATTGTATAAATTGTAGGTTTCTGCACTTTCTCAAGAAAATTTTATCTATGCTAAATCACGAAGTCCGCGTGTGCACAGAGATCTGAAGTTTTTACTCCACTTAAGGTATTGTATAAAGCTGACTTATTTTGATTGCCACTTAATTATTTTTTATAATGAATATACCTCACGTATCCATAAAGTATCTATTATTATTTTTATTGTCGAACTCAAGTTATTCATGTTGAAACTTTTATTAACCTAATGCGCAAATGCCGTGGTTAAAGTCTAAACCTAGATATTTTAAGCTACAATTGTAAAATGCGACGTCATTTACTAAAACGCGCTCCATACAACTAAATTACAGCTCGCAGTATAGAAATAGTCCACCATAACTTCGATTTGACTACACACTTTACTTGAGTTTCTTATAAAAATTGAACGATAATTAAAAAAACATTATAAACCTGTCAATTTTTCACAATAAGACGTTAAATGTTATCATTATTTTGAATTTTAAACACACGCACACATTTTAAGAGAGGTATGAAAGATCACATCCAGTTCGTATATATTTTTCATAAAGTACTTAGTAATATTTAGAAATTTTCTGTTCAAAATTTTGATAAGTTGAAAATTACGAGCATTTTTAAATAAAACATTGATTTCGCGTCAACCGTTACGGATAAAATAAAAAAAAAATTAACAACGTCTTTTAAATTATTTTTTTAACAGCCAGTATGATTGTACATGTTTTTCGAACATACGCATAACATAAACCTCGGTTATTGAAAACAGTATTAATAAGTTAATTATATTCAAGACACGTTATACGTAATTGAATACCAATATTATTACTTTATTATTTAGCAAGTCAAATGACGCAGATTAGCAGTGGCATAGTTGCTTTAACTAAATATACTATCAATTTGGATTTCTTTATTTAATACATATTATTTTGGTGACTGGCTGGAAACAAAAGATAATCACTATAAATAAAAATTATATACATAAAAATTTCGAATAAAACAAACTCAGACAAAACATTGATATTGAATCAACATGAAGCTTAAATAATTCTATAAATATATCGGGTGACGATCGGCCGATACCGATGCGATCCGGTACTTCAACAGACAATAACACACAATTGATTTGTATTGAAATTGACAAATTGACATGTATCATCAGCTGAGAATTAGCTCAACCCCCAGCTGGTTATAATGCTTTGTCTTAAGGCCGGTAAAAATACCGTAGTTTAAATATTAGTTTTATAATATAATAAGAAAAATTACGAATTTCTGTTGAGCTGAAAACAATAATCCTAAATGTAATCTAAAATTTTCAATGTGACCTAATTTATTAATTTATTTACTTTTAAGATTCATATTTAAATAACCATAGCAAGACACATAAATAAGAGAAGCAATAACGATCACTTAACTTCAAAAATGGTTGGAAGAAAGTACGTAGGTATAAAAAGAAATCCTAAAGGAAAAGTTACAGAGTACAAAGGCTTGTTTTATTATCCTCCTGTCTATTTCTTCAAGCTGATGTCTGAAATTACAAAAATGGTTCTATTAGCTAATACAGACGTAAACAAAGTTACTAGTAGCAGTAACATTATATTTTTCTAAATCTTTTAAATATAAATATATTGAATGTCTAGTCGGTTGGTGGGTCAATGGTTCTCAATACATATCGCATAAAATTAAATCATCTTAATGCAATTACTTCGTTACAGACGCTAATTAGCTTAAATGTGAATCTTTTAATGTCGTTTTTAATACAATTTTGTTTTATTTTAATTTATTTGTATTGGTATTTAATAAAAAGTAAAACATATTTATAAGTAAGTTAATTCATTAAAATTGGTTGATTCTGTTTGAAGTGTTTTTGTAGAAAAATTAATGAATGGAAGTTGAATATTGAAAGAAATTAAGCTATTAAAATTATCGATAGCCGACCAATTATGGTTTTGAATTGATATATAAAATACATGTTCAAATTTTAGAAATGTTATACTTGTAATATAAATAAAAAATTCGAATAAGAAGAGAATTCATAATGAGATATTACTCAGAGTTATTTTAGTTATAAAATACAACTGGTGCTAAAACTTGGTTGAACTTTAATATTTTATTAAATTTATTTGACGAAATTTCATCTATTTTCAATCATATTTTCTTTACTATATATTTTGATTTTTTATAAATATCTTATGTAAAATTGCGAACTATAATCAAATTATATCGGACTACGAAAACAGCATGACTTATAACAACTGCTATTTGTTACAGCTATAATAGTTTAACGCACTCCAACCTTAGCTCCTTTACCAAATCTGCCCCCAGATGATAGTGTGACTGAACTATCTTGTCAATTATCGTTTTTTTTTACTAAATACCAATTAGACTAATGTGTCCTAAAATATACATTAATTACTTTGCTTTATTTCATATAGCATATACATTGTGATACCAGTATCATGGCGTTTTCAAAAGTTTAATTTTTTGACCGTTGGTTACAACTTTAATATTACGTAAGTGAACATATTTGATTTTGGAATCGTAGCGGATGTAGTCGTTGACTTTATAAAATCTCGTTACACTCACTTAAATACCACTTTATCTAAATTGATTTCACTTATATACACATTCCCCGATTTATATTTCACTTAAGGGATATGGTGTGATTTAATTTAATAATGAGTATTTTAACAAATGCGTATACACAATGTACATATTCAGATTATTCGCATTTTTGTGAGAGTGATTTTTTTATTATAATGATCTTTACAATATGTTATTTTGAGTTTTATTTATTTATATTATATTATAAAATTTATCATATACATCATTCAATTATGTTAAATAATATGAATATATAAATGTAACTTTATTAATTTTCCAAAATGTGCTATCTCAAACTATGTTCAGCCATTAAGTGAGACCTCGCTCTCTCTAAACAATAAAAAATTAAGTAAACAATGTTCGAAACTTTTGATTACATTAAATTAGTATAGACCTAATTGTATATTAATACTCATTAAGCTCTATATCATCATAGTATCATAGTCTCTAATAAGAAAGAGAGACGTAATTCTATTTTTATATAAAGTTATTTTAATTACTGCTACTACGTAGGACGGATATAAAATATGTTTATTAAAGTTTCCGCAATGTAATACTCCAATAAATGTAGTTAAATTTACATAGTATTTAAAGTTATCGGTATACAGTAGAGAGCTATTAAAATTAAGCTTCAGAACCGCTAGTAAAAGTTAGTTTGAATCAAGTTTCTCTAGTTTGACTTCATGTACATAATAACTTTCATTGAGTTTACATCTCCGTTGCTTTTTTCATAAAAATAAATTGATCTAGCAAATTCTCCATTTATAAAATTTATTTTGTGTGACATTCCGTTTTTGTTTAAAACTGAAGGAATACAAATATAACATTAACTAATTTTCAACATCAGGCTTGAACATTTAATAAACAGATCTAATAAATATGATAAAACGAAGCAAGTTCATTGATTTTATACACATTTTTACCTTGATGATTGCCCTTATATCTTTAAATCCACTTAAGAAAACATTGAGAGTTGAAAATTACTGCAAACTATGAGATAACGGATTTTATCACTACAATGTCTGATATCAGTTCGACTAGTTGCTAGAATCCTTGAATTATATATTAATTTTGTGCGACCATGAAATTTGCATTTACATAAAACCACGGTAAATCTACTTATCGATACACATACGTCACTACAGTCGGCGCAAGCGAAAAGTTCAACAAACTTAACCTTAAATATTATTTAATAAACATCGAACGTCAATCATTGTTTACATACAATGCACTCGCAAATATAAATAAGTTTTAATACTTTTTGTAAGTGTCAATAGGCATCACTGGGGTATCGTCGGCGCGGACGGGGATCTCTTTTTATTTCTTTTCAGTTATTAATAAAATACGCGTAAACGGGGCGTCGCTTATAAGCAGAAAGGACGCGTGCGACTCACGAAAGTTGGAACACGTCTGTTATATCGCGCAGTTCCTCTGCGCAGTTCCACAAACAGAATAATACCGCGACTGTACTTGTGTTGCATCGTTTGCATCCACCTGAAACGGCTGCGGTTTCATGATTGTTTTACACACGGTTATTTTCATTAAATGCAACCGAGAATCATGATGTCTTAATGGCGAGAACTTTATCTCTTCATTATGTTTACATAACACGATTATTTGCTATACGAATGATCTTGAATAATTTAGTTTATAAGATATAAAGTGTAAAATGAGTACATATAAATTAATTCTGTTTATTTTACTTATTTATTAATTGTATATAATATTATATAAAATTTGCTAAATATATACGAGTATTTTAAGGTTAGTCCTTGTGAAAAGAAAAATTGTATGAATGAATGACTATATGGTACTTGTGAGTAAAACAGATAAAAAATGTATCTGATCTGCCCAATGCGCTTTTGAAGGAAACTAGAATAAACCTACTTTCTAACTATTCAGATTAATGTTAGTATGGTCGATTACCATTTAATTTAACAGACTGCTGTCAAATATTTTATAGTACTATTTTCAGATTTTTAAAATAAATGTGTAAGTAATTAAACACAGGAAATCTAATGACATTATAAAACTTCTCGTGTCGAAGCCATTTTTATTCAATAAAACAATATTTATCCACCAATTACCAGATAAAGGCATACGTAAAACTCTTTTAATGTCTGGAATAGAAGTTAGTTCTTTAAAATTATTGATTTAAAAAAGAACACCTCATCAACCCTAGCTTATTCAACGTTTAGAGGGAGAGAAACCCTAATTCAAAAAGGGTAGAGACCCTTGAAGCGCTCACATTTCTGCAGTTCTTAATTAAAATCCAGTAATTACCGTGATAACTTTTCACGAAATCGAGTATGAGTTTTGTCTAGGTAAAAAGATAAATGTGCCTGTAATGGATTTCATTTTTTTAAATAATTTAATATGAAAGCTTGGGTTTTAACGACTGTTTAGTTGTTTCTAAAATCGTTTTTTTTTTTTAAATAGGATTTAGTTTCAAAGTCACCTGAATGTGAAATTAACTTTTACAATCGTCAGGATACGACATAATAACACGAATAAAGTAATTTTTTATTACATTTAATTTTTTTAAACATGCCAAATATTCCATGTTCATTACACTATCATTCATATTATATATATACGAGCTAAATTGTATTTGTTATAGAAGAGTTCGGAAAAGTCGAAGAAGTAACTACTGCACCCGTATCTATAATTACTATTTTATAAAGCTTTATATTATTGGGTAATATGTTTTTTACCAAAAAATAGCAATTAACAACTATGTAAAGTGTTACTTTTTGGTGTATCCAATGATATGTGACTGACAGTTCTGAAGACGCTATATACAATGGATATAGCACTTGTCGAAAACAGAGTGATGAGTACCGAAACAAACTTGTTTCTAAAGTCAAAGTTTCGGATTAAGGACAACTTAGTTAAGCTCAACTTAATTCCAAGTAGATAAAAGTTTTAGCGTATAACTCGAAAATTCACCACTCTTATGTCATATTGCCTAACTCTCCAACACATCTTCAATTGCTTACGTTTGGTTACTTAAAGGGAAGATTTGCATCCTTTTTAAGAATACGAGTAGATATTGCACAGAGCTGTATTAGATTTGGCTTAGTTAAAGTTTACAGTGAGAAGAAGTATTAAATCTAAAAATTTTATAGAATTATCCATATATATACTTTTATTCTGACTTTAAAAAAACACCTTATTGGAATTTCGTCGGGGCGGTTACTAGTAATCTAGTATAGATAAAATTATTTTTATTAAGCATCGCAAATTGAAATAATTTGATGAACGTGATCGCAGTGAGGTATTTAAGGTTGATATTATATTATTAAAGTACTATTATAATTTAAATATGCAAGACCTGTGTTATCTAAAGTTACTCGTACATCTTTTACTTTCAATTAAGTGAGTTCTCCAGAATGGAATTGAATTTAGAATCGAAATATAACACTACGATGGATTAGTCTCAACGGTATTCCTAACTTTTCTCCTTGACCGATTTTGTACCGAACTTGATCTAGATATCGTATTATGAGCCAAAACAATACAAGGCCATTCGGTCAAGTGCAGTCTGCAACTTAACATGTGAAAACATTACTAAGGCAATGTGGTTTTCTATGGTTCAGTAAAATTAAGTTAATCTGATGGGTCATAGGTTCGCTTAAAACTGTGGGTAAAATCGTAATAAAAGTATTTTGCGAAATGTGTTTAAACAAGTAAATCATGCATATAAAAAAATATATTTTTAATTGTTGTATGTATGTATATCCTCGGATGCTTGTCGGTCCTGGATTTCACCGTCCTGTATTGGGACTGATATAGTGTATTTTATTGTACTTTAAAATAGAGTAGGCAAAACTAAATTGATGCCCATATGGTAGTAAACAAGACCCCAAATCAAAGGTCACTTTTATTTAAACTTATTTTTATTAAATGACTATATTATGGTACCAAGAATAATAAGACCACACGGTCTTATTATTCTCTTGTATGTGTAATAATCGTACAAGCTTTGAGGGATTTTAAATGTATTATTAACATAACTGAGTTAATTCGAGTATTAAAGATAAACTTATCAGTGTGCTGATCGTATACTTATAAATTGAATTCATAATATTTTTATAAAATCAGTACTATTTAGAGGAATCTCTTATAATGACAGATGCATTGCTCGGAACCGAGTCTGCATTCATGAATTTTAATTTTCCGTCCCCACAGAATGAACTGTTTATTTGAAAAGCTTAACTTTATTCAACGACGCTTTAAACAGTAGGACTAAGCATTTTCTGTTTTTTAGGTTACGAATCATATAAGTGTATAAAATTTTTCAAATTATATATAGTGAAGAAAATTATAATTGTAACGAAGTCTTCCTTTTTGTAAAAGAAGTGAAATTCTAGATGCCACGCAGCGATTATGCACGTATTATATAGAAATTTATTATTAAAACACAAAAAAATGTCCCAAATAACTGAAATTTATACGGATTAAATAAAGGCCGACCAAATCCAAATTTATAAAATATATTTCAGTAAGGATCGTTGACCGTGCGTTCGTGACACTATTACGTGTTTAGACATAATCTTGTACCTGAAAGACTTATAAAAAATCCTTTTATAAACACATGCTAAACTTAGTGTAGAATTAGACCATAAGCTGGGCTGAATTAGTCTTTCACTGTAAAAAAATACATTTATTTTTTCAAAAAGAAAGCGTTTAATTATGGACTTGCATTTTTTTATACAGATACTTAATGGTAAACTTACAGGCCAATATCGAAACATAATTAAAAAGAAATGAGCTTGACATCATTCAAAAAGGGTACGTCAAATTTTTAGTGCATTTTCCCGGCAACTGTGGAAGAAGATTTTGTGGTTATTTTTTAATCGTTTACAAGAAATAGCAATCATGTCGTCGGATGTATGTGTAGATGACCTTTCCGACATCGATATTACCTTAATGACTCTACGTAAACCAACAGAATTGAAAAGAGTAATTGATTCCATACCTAAGCCTGTGAGAGCTGTGCCGAAGAATGGACTTCCAGTATGGTATAGATTGGGTTTGGAAAATAAATTGCCAGTACCGAAAATGCCAGAAGGGAAAATTATTTTTTCGCGTGGGAAAATCGGCGAAGACGTAAGTAGGTCTTATGTAATATATTGAAAGGAAGGTAAATATAACAACAACGCTAAGATTATCAAATCTCCTTGGATTTTAGAGCTTAAATTCTCATACCATATTTTATCCCTGAACTTGATCTATAGCTCAAATAATTCAACCTTTCACCGAATGTATAATACAGTGAAATTCTAGTAAAGCTCTTACTTTAGAAACGTGTAGAACAAACACAATACAAGGGGATTACAACATAATATACATAATGTTTAATACATTAATTATGTCGTAGATTATTATAAACAGTAGATACAAGCAAGAAAACGTTATAATTTTATGTACCCTTCATATGTACTAAATACGATATATATTTCTTTATAAATGAAAATACATTATCAAGGATTTACGTATATGTCCCGCTTGTATGTTAAATAAATATACAAAGGGCTTACAGATGGGATTTAATGCATTATGTCTAAATAATTTCGTAGTTATTCGGTTAATAATTGTGAAATTATACAATAAATTGCCTTTATAATTCATTTTAACATTTTTGACTTAAATTCAAGTACGTACTATTGTAAATATAAGATATTTTATTTAAATACATCCATGTAGGAATAATTCTAATACCTGTTATTAGTAGTAATTTAGTAGTCTTATACATGTTACTTTTAGGTAACCTATTAAAAACTTACTGACGTAAGCGTAGTGACTTTTTATGTTAGAAATCAACTCACCACCGTGAAGTTAACTTGATTATACCTCGACCACGTAGCGGAGGTAATTATTTAAAGTTGCAGTATTTGGCTTAATCGGATATTAATAAAAGCTAACTAAAACCGTACCTCCTTGTTAGTATAGGAATAATTAACATCTATATCTTACGGAATCATAAAAATCAGTTTAGTTTTGTATAAAAATCACACATTAAACGAAATATTATTAGTGAAACAAGCAAATAATTATCTGTCCCATGATATCAACGAATATTAGTTACTGTAGCACAGTAAAGTAACTGATGAAAGTAACATCTCCATAATGGAAGTAAAGTTGTATATAAATGTCAATACCACTTACGAGTACATTGACGATTAATGACAGGTCTAAGAAGTTAAGCAGGCGTTGTATTGCCTCACTAACAAAGATATTCACTGCGTGGTTTAAGTCGGATTTATATTTTGATCTATTTTCGTCACGGTGACAAGGACGCCGCAATTTCCCTTCCATTCCGTCGCTTAGAAATAGGAAGTCGTTATTCAGAAAGCTTTCCATAAAATACTCGCTTACATTTATTTTCTGTGCTTTTCAACAAGGGTGGTAGGGTGGTGTTATATGTATGTGGTTTCCAAGCTTCTGAAATTAATATATTTAAACCTAAACTCTGCTTCTAAATCTTTTAATAGATATAATTAATTTTAATATCGTTTAGTGAAAGCACAGGAAATTTATCGTTTTCTGCGTTACTCGTCAGACTTCCGATAGAGTCCCGGTGGATGGCCTCGGTGAACTAATTGAGGTGGCTACGGGTTGATTAAGATCAAAGGTTTTATGACTCTGAAATACGTAGGGAATGTTTATCTAAATTTATATATAAGACCTACTGCAGTAAAAGAGATTTTTTAACAAATCAACGGTAATATCTATATTAATTTTGAAATGAAGTTGCAACGCAAGAGAAGTCGCTGGCAGAAGCTAGTGATATTATAAAGTATTTGTTATTTTTTTTTAAAAAGTATAAAGTATTCGAAATAATTGACGATGTTCTTATATGTATTAGGTATTGTGAGAATGACTTTAAAATCTTGTTATACTACAAAATATTAGCAACCGTTGGTTACCTCTAATTAGCACACATACTGTATTCTAAGCGTCTCCAAAGCAAAATATTCAATTGGCCCGCATTTAAAATGAATTCCATCAAAAGTTCGCTTTTAAACGAATCGCCCTTACTACATTTATTGCCTTCGAAGCAAAATAAAATTGTGTACATTTCTTCATTTCAAATATTCCACGAATTCGCAAATAATTATAAGGAGTTGATTCATTCTTTAAATAGCGTAGCTTTTTGAGATTTCACTCTTTATGGGTTTGCTTAAAAAACAGGCTAGTATTTCTAAACAAAATTTTAATATTTTTTAGGTTCGACGTCTTGGTCTAGGTAAAGATGGGCCATGTCCATCGTTCGACCTAACAGATCCATACTGCAACAATGTTTCCTACGACTA
This sequence comes from Hebomoia glaucippe, assembly GCA_025727935.1. Lineage (NCBI taxonomy): Eukaryota > Metazoa > Arthropoda > Insecta > Lepidoptera > Pieridae > Hebomoia > Hebomoia glaucippe. Next base: position 27,321 of record JAOSYY010001224.1, read on the forward strand.
TGTTCCCGTTCACGATCCACACTTAGCAAATCACTTTGCTCAGAAACCAGCGAGAAACCGAATGAAACAATTAGGTTTCTGTACAAAAGATGGTAGAGCCGTATGTTCATTAAAAGATTTCAATCAATACAGAAAGTATCTGTATAATCAGTTTATGGACAGGATTCATATGGAAATGAAAAAACTGGTAATATACGTTTTGATTTCCATCTTTCAAAGGTGTTATTTTAAAGACTATTCAGGAAAAGGGCATTGATAATATGGAGCATACAAAACCTTCACTTATATTTATTATTATTATTTATGTTGGAATTACTCTATATAAAATATGCAACATTGATTCAAAGATAGCCATCAATTGTTATTTGCACTTATTTAGATGGGTAAACGTTTACTTTTGGTGGTTTTGATTTATAAATGAAAGAAAAATATCCTGACCTCCGATACAGAAACATACTTAAAAATTTTGGTTGTCAGTTTTCAAATGAAAAAAAAACCGCATCAAATTTGCCTCATTTGTTTTGGAGGTAGGGTGCCACTTCAGGATAGACATACACGTCAAACTTATGGCTCCCCCTCATTTTTCGCCGGGGTTTAATAAATACTAGCGTGCTGAATATGCTTCGAAGGTCTGTGAGGCTAAGGAAACATCGTGAATTGTCTAGGACGAACGTGCTCGTGACGACCTGACACTTAAACGGGTGGACGTGGATGTTGCGCGAAGGTTACAGGTATTCACAAAGGCGGAAAGAGCGCGGGAACATATGGAGAGGGTGGCTCAGGAACACGCTGACGAATGGGCTGAGAAGAAAAGACTGTGAGTGATTATTTCATCTTTTGCATCCGTTTATCTGCGTAGGTAAATTGTAAGGAGTGGCTAATTTGTATCTTGAAGTTTTCACCTCTAAGCACCTATACTCGTATTAAAGTGTATCTGAAAAATGTCTGGCGGCGTCTGGAATATATCATATCATATTCACAAAGGCACAAATTAATCAAAATAGAGCTCGTACATTACTTTAAGATGTGATTTCTTTTACACAGACATTATCCCGAATATTACAAATGACGAGTACCCCATAAAAACTTCCATCCCTTGCGTCAACCCTTTCTAGTTTTGTTATCGCGACAAAAGTTAGTATATCTTTCTCTAGGGGATAATTTATCTGTAATTCAGAATTTTTCACATTTGATTCCGGGGTTGAAACTCATACACAGAGTAGATAACCATTACGTGAATCATATTAAAATAATAATACTCGTATGGAATGAAGGTTATGTGATACCACCTAAATCAAGCAAACCTCATATCTTCTATCAATGCCCGACTGTAAATAAGTATATGGCGCATGAACCAGTACTACCATTACAATATTGAGTTTGAATTCCAAGATCCAAGTAATTATTTGCGAAATATTAGTAAACCATCCTGAATTTTGCTAATAGGTCAAGAATATAGTCGAGTATAATCAATATAGTCGAGTGTAAAAAAACGTATTCCGAGAAAATATTTTCCAAGAAATTTAAGTTTTGCTACTTGTAGCTTGCAAGAAGCCAGACACAGGCTTCAATTTTCTAATAATGTCTATCATTTTTCTGTATAAATATATAGATTGAATAATATAATCTAGAAGTTCTAAAGATTTTATATAAGTACTCGTACGTATATAATATCGGGTGTAAAAGTTTTATTGTTGTTTATAGGGCTTGATTGATTATGTTTAGTATAATCCAATAATTTTGAAGTCTGCAGAAGTTGAATTTACTGGTAAACACGCATTAAATCCACATGTCAACTTATCCAATAACAGTTGGCAAAGTTTGTGTTATGTAATCAATCTAATGGAATATTTTGATCAGCTGCGTTGCTGTAACATCTGGAAACATAGATTTGAATTCAAACGTTACTTTTGTTTGCTTTAGCTCAAGTCTAGATAGCGTTGAATCACTTATTTTATATAGCCATCCATATTTTATATTACTTATATACAATATAGTTTAGTTAGCTATATATAATAGTTTGATGACTGTAAGCCTCAGGATATATTTATTGAATTTTCATTTCATCCTCGGAAATTACCTATGATTACCACGTTGCTAAAAATTGTTAATAAACAAAACTTACGAAGCTCGTTTGAGCTGCAAATATCAAAAAGTGTTGAGCGCTTTAAGGCGTGTATATTTTTTACTTTTGTACGATATCCGAATGTTCTACGCAAATCTCGCCAACTAGTCAACATAAATATATACAGTGGACCTATATATTTTTTTAAATGAAAATTCTTGAGGTAAGCCGATTGATGCCTTTTGCTACTTCCACATGTAGAGCTTGATAAGGGCCAGGTATACAAATAAGATGTATATTGAATATATATTATTTTTATCTATGACGTACGAGAACATTGTAATTTATGAAACTTGAGCGCGTAAAGCAAGATGTGACTTAGGTAGATATATGTAGGACTATAGGCAATTCAGCAATATCAAAATTTTATTTAGAAAAACTACTTTACAATAAGGCACAAAAACTTAAAATTCTTAATTACATCTTGAAGAACGCTCGAAATTGGCAATGGATGATGTCTTCCACAGTTTTACTAAAGCCTTATTATTTTCTATACTATTGTAATGTATTTAATGGTTTTTAACTACATATAAAATATGGAATCCATTTTCCTGGCAGAGTTCCGTTAAAACTAATATTGCGTGAACACAAAATGAAAACAAAGTGTTGCTATTTATCACTCCGTAGCTCCTCACGTAGAGGGCAAAGCTTGTTAGTCCGATCGTTGCTAAAACTTCATTTAAAGGGTTTAACATTACATTATATCGTTATACATTTTATACTATTATTTAACAAAAACATCCGCATGTTTTTGCGTGGTTCACGGTAAAAACGTCAGCTGCGTTTTTCCCAAACTTTATTAAAGTGTAAAGCAAATGTTATTTAAACATTATTTTGTATTAGTATTGATTAGAGTTATATTTGTTTTCCTATAATTTTATCGTAATTATTAAGGTATAAATGTTTTCGTCCCCGGCCGTATTTGTAAAACTGTAAACCATTATATGACATTTTATTGTACCTCATCTACAAAATTCTCTTATTGTCATAATGTGCTAATTAAAACTTGTATTATGATTGTATATATGTAAAACTTGTATCTAATGTGGTAATGGAATCAAGATCTATAATATTGGGTTACGTGTATGTGATTTCTTATTTTCAAATCTTAATATGTTTCCTAGAATCTCAAAGAAGTGAAGATTGGCTACGCGCTAACCTATAAATTTATACATGTTGAAATCTCATCAGTAATCATCACGCTTTAGTTATTTATGATTCAAATAGCTACAATAATGCTACGCTGTAGACAGTTTCTGTCTACAACGCTTAGTGTAAATATAATTTTAGTTTTCACAGGATAAATGGTCGATATCATCGCAATTTTAGTAGAAATAATTTAAATCAGAATCGCAACAAATTTTCATAACCAATTTACTTCATTTTCAAGGTGTATAAATTTAATCTAGCCTCAAGGCATCGCCAATAAAAAGGTCGGAAAGTGCAGAAACGAGACTCATCATCTATGAATTTTTCATTGGTCAAACTAAAAATAAATGCCTCGGGAGCGATATGTTGAATAATTAACGATATATGGCTTAAACTATATGAATGGAAATCATGCTCTTCTCTACTAATCTTATCCGAAATCTTAAAATAAGTAATTAGAAAAGTTGTATTTATTAATTAAAAGCCATAATTATGAAATGAAATAAAATCTCAGAAAAGTAATATTTTTTTTAATTATTCATCATAAATAGTGATATTCGCGCATATTAGATAATTTTTTAATTTCCACTAAAGTTTATAATTATTCCTCTTCGATCGATGTTCTAAGTGGCCAGATATGGTACTATCATTTTTACTTACTATAAGTGAAGTGTTGAACCCTGTCGTGGTTTTCTTTTTTGTTGAAGCCTTCTGACTTTTTTACTTGTTACCATATCTGAAGTTCGAATATTTTCCAGTAGGGCAGCGGTCGCGTTGGACTGTCGCCAGAAAGTTGTAGTTGACAGATGTTTACTACTTACCGGCAACGGTGTAGACATTTATTTATGTACAACATTGTATATCTAATTACTTTGTCTTTTGTTGAATTTTATATTAGAAACATTTTTTGAAGTTCATTGAACTCTTAAATCACAACGACGTTGTAGTAATAGTAAATTGTAGAAATTACTAAAACCTTTGTTTTAGTAATTTACATAACTTAGATAGCTATGTAATATATTAATAAAATCGAAGGTGTGAAAGTATTGTTAGGCTCCGGAAACCAACAAACGAGACTATAAACGATTGTCACATTCACTTAGCCATCGACTTCAAATTTGAACGCGGAAGAAATCAAGTTTAAAGGTTTGTAGATTCATTAAGGAAACACTATGAAAACATTCAATCACGCAGTGAAACATAATCACGTAGCATCTTAATTTTGTATCAACCAATCCTCATATTTAACTTCGATACAGATATAGCAAACAATTAACAAGCGACGCACATAAACAAGTATTTAATCGTCGCAAACAAGGCCATGACTAAACGAAGTTTCCTTACTGATTCATCCCTTCAGTACATCTCATCGAGATTGCAAACTTAGTAAGCAGATTTGCATAACCCATTTAGCTGCGTCGCTGAAGCACTCTCCTCGCTGCATGGAAACACGGAAATATTTTATACAAAGGCTTTAGGTATTTCATTCCTGTTCTCAGTCGCCTCTATTGCTTAAGTGTATACGCATTTCGTTTAGTGATGGAAATTTTTAATTTGAATGCTATAAAAAAAATAGCTGGGACAGGACACAAAACTAGTTGCTTATAAAAAAGCGATCAAGGAAACAAACTTAAACATGTGTCTTTTTGTTGTTCTTCATCATGTCTGAAATCAAAACATAGTATATAAGATTATAATGACTCCTAGATACATTCCTAAATTTACATTTCGTACTATTTTGTTTAATATAGGAAGATATGAGTTGTTGGTTTCAAGTAACACATTTATCAAGTGTCACGAATAGGCGTGGCTTTCGCTCAATATTTTTTACCCTTATTTATCCAATACGATTATAACGATATTTAACCTTCACCTCTTTATTAAGGACAAAATGCAAATTTATATGGAAGTACTATTTACAAACTAATACGAATTATTTAATTAAAATTCGGCTAAATTATAATAACTTTTCAGATCTATGAGAAGTTAAAAAGTTTCTATTTTATTGGCGAAGATAATCGTTCAGAATCTGTTATCTATGACTGTTAACTATGTTCTGCTTTATATCTGTAATCTACGCTTTGCATTCGTTTTTAATTTAGTAAACGTTACTTACATGTATAAGTTTAAGTGTTATAAAAATGTTCGCTATATCTGAAAATCGGTTTCCCTTTATATATAATATAATTATAGAGAACTAAATTTAGATATACAAACTAGTCAATTTAATGAATTTCGTTCACTGGACAAACAAAAGTTGTTTTAATAAAGAGCACAGAACGTCAATATTCGTGAATTCAATACAGATTTCCTGAAAACTCAAAGCTAGTTTCTCTTTGAAGTGTTGTTGGTTAAAAAAATGTTAGTTACACATCGTTCTTTCATCTTTCATAGGTACTTGGTAAATGAAAAGGTCGTGTGCAGAGATTCTTTAATTAAAAGGAACGACCCAAATGGATCTAGATTCAAGTCGAAAGTTTAAATTCAGTTTCTATGTAGGTTTTTAGCTTCTTGGCTTCAATATTAAATAGGAATTTCATTAAAGTAGTACACAATTTTGCCTTTAATTTCGATAAATTCAGCGATATTAATATCGTTTATTAAATGAAATTTATTTAATAATAATTGGTAGACATTTTTTACGTAAAATAAGCAATGCTTTCGAAATTTTTTATTTCGAAAATAACTCTTTAACAGTTTCGATAAACTTTTAAGCAGTCAAAATTCAATTAGATTACCGTAATTCCTGACTACACTCTGCGTACTTTTAGCCAGAAAAATATTGTAATTCAATCTTGTACAAGATATATACAAGATATCATAAGATTTCTAACACGTAATGTTCATGCGTAACATTTTGTGAAAAAATATAAATTAACAGATAACTCTCTAAGCGCTGATGTAAAAATGTTGCCTTTAATAACTCATATACAGATCAAATCATGTAAGTATTAATTTAAAGGTGTTTAGATATTATGTGTTATTTCTAGAGCTAAAGAACAGGAAAAGAAAATACAAGCTAGAATGAAATATTTAGCAGAGTTCAACGAGAAACAGAGAAAAGAGCGCGCCTTACGTGCAGCAGAAAAACAGAACAGAATTAAACAGCGTGTTCAAGCTGCCGCCGAAATGGAACTTCGTAGAAAAATAACCATGGTACGGCAGTGGAGAGCGAACGAGAAAAAACGTCTGAATAGACTGAAGCAAGAAAGAGAAGAAAAACAGAAAAAGCAAGAAGAAGAGGTAACGATTTTAACGTTTATTGTATTATCCTGTTTTCCTACTTGAGCAGCTAAATCTTAATATATTAAAGAGAACTACGGCTATATTTACCATCTGCAAGTAACTCCAAGTGTTGGGATTTCAATAGTCTTATCTATTGAGGTTATTGTGCGGATATCTCATAAGCTGTAAATAAAATAGATAGTAAAACAGCACAGTGTTTCACATGAGGCAGGTTGTCGATACTTTTTATTAGATATTTTTTCATTTGCAAATACATAAATAATAAAATTGCCGATTCGGTTTCAATTGACTCAAGAAACTCAAAAGAATTAAATTAAAAATTGTTTTTCAATGTTAAACGTAAAAGGTAAAAGCGAAAGAAACAATTTTATTATCTTTAAGTACATTATTTTAGGCGAACAATAAATGGCAAATGCGTGTCAATGCTCAAAATCACAAGATTCGGGAAGAGTCTATACTTCTTAAATTGTATACAGAGGATATGAACGCTGCGGCCATGAGACGCTGCAGGTTAGTTTCGTATTTCCAAATCATCATAACAAAAGGAAAATTTTATAATTTACGTACCCTTAAACGTACCTATAACTTCATTAATTATATATATGTATATACAATAGTAAGTTATAAATATTTTATATATAGATCATCTAAATAACTTTTATAATGGAGAAAATATAATTAATAGAAAAGCGGAAGTTTATGCTTTCAACACGGACTTAGAACTTGCACGGATAAGGCTTGCTAATTGGAAACTAATGCATGGCGGCACAGCAAAGGCGGCTAGTCTTATTAAGAAAATGGGAGTAGAATTTGAGAAGGTCCGTTTTAGTCTAATATTAAGATTTTTAATCTTTTGTCGGCTTACTCTTGATGATATTACTATAATTAAATATTTGTTAATGTTTGTAGCTTTACTAGTGACATTTTGTCTCTAGTTTCATTCAAAAGGAATTCCTTTAACACCACTATAACAATATTTTGTTTTGTTTTCATGTTTCTATAAATATGTTATTCGTACGTCAAGTGAATTTTTAAATATTTGATATACTTCTGTAATGAAATTCAAATGTTTGAAATAAAAAAGGGTTGACCTAACAAAGTTAAATAAATTATTAATTAGATCATTGGTTGAGCTACCAATATCGATTGAAAGTCAGCGCATTTTTTGTTGAATAATATAAAAATAAATAGCTACATGTCTGTAATCAAAAATACATATGTATATTAAGTTGTCTAATGTTTAAATTATGGTGGCAGTCAAAACGTGGTGCTAAAGGCATGAGTCCCGAACTAGCGCAAGAGTTGGCCAAGGAAGCCATGAACGCAGCTATGTCTACTGATGGAGACGCGCTGATGACTCTCGGTCAGGCACGCGCCTGGATGGACCTGGTGACTGTGCTACCACCTGCACCAATCAGGATACTCGATGAGGTCCAGCTTTTTACGTTTATGGAATATCTAATGGGAATTGAAATTGTATTACCGACATTGTGTCATATTTTATCCGAATAATAATGTTCACTCCCATACTTGTTGGTATGTTGTCTTAAGCTAACAGTTTAATATTTTACATACCTTTAGTAGTAAATCATATTTCAGACTAAATTATCCCCTTGAAATACACGTGAAGAATAAGAATAAGTCGTTCGCACATAGCATGTATATATCAAAATCTTTTTCGTTTCTAAATACGTTGTTCCTTGTTCATTTGGATTTTTGAGAAATACTCGCAAAGCAATAAGACTGTCCGAAAAAGTATTATCGAATAGTTAATTAAACACATGTTTGAGGTAACTACCGAACAGGAAGCTTTACCCTCGTCTGTTTATAACTATCATAAAAATCGTAAAAGTATCTACTACAGTATAGCAAAGTATATTTTAAATTAAATACAATTTAATAAAAGAGGCTAAAATATTGCTATGAAACATGGCAAATCACTACATCTTAATGGTTCCACAGTCTACACTCTAAACACAGCGATGTTTATGCATTAGATGTTAGAGAGTGCCGTGTTGGAGTTTGCTCGTCGTCGCGTCAACTTGCTTCTACAAGATATAGAGCGAATGGTTAAATCAAGAGCCGCCATTGTGTTCTTCCAAAACTTCCGACCTCCACCTAAGAAAAGGTAAATATATCTAATATTAAAGAACTCTCTTCAGATCACGCTATTGAAATAATCAAGGTCTTTGAATGTTCATTCAGAATTTTATAAATTCATGGTATTGCTTACTACGTTTTAAATATAGATGAGAATGTTACCCGAGTTGATTTCATGTATATTTTATGGAGACAGTGGCACAGCATTAACAGTTTTAAAGATGTATGTTATAAGTTTAATCACAGGTGTATAAATATTTAAATAACATTTTTTTAATTCGAGAGTAATAAATAAATAATGAAATTGCGTCTGCAAGTATCTTAAAAATATTACCATAGTGAAAATAATGTATTGCAGGCCAGGGAAAGTACCTCGTTGGACAATGCAAGTGGCGACAGAACTTGCTCGACATTACATGCACGGCCATGGCGGAATCGGTTTTGGAGCTATCGTCAATATTCCCGACGATAAAACTACTGATATTGACATGAAGAGCGTGAAAGATCGTCCACCCACACCCGTCGTAAGAACACAATATCAATCTTTGACACTCTTTGAGTATCAAAGATTTATATTAACAATATTATTAATGATTATTGTACGGTTAAGATGAAGAAAAACAGCTCTACTGTTAAAAATTGGTTCCATTAAATTAATTAACCATAGCTACTTCTTGTAACTTCAAACCATATACGTATAGTAGCCTGCAATATATATTTTACATCGATCTTTGGATAGAGACATGACCATTTCGGCTTTGTAGAGCGTTAACGCTCGAAACACTGATAGCCCATGAACAACTGAAACACATCGCATATGTAATGAGCATGCATGTATAATTGTTTCGACTAAAAACATCTGATGGGTAGAAAATACGTTATAATTATTTCAAGGCTATTTTGAAATAGAGAATTGGATGAAAGCGGCGCCCCGCGGTTTCACCCATCTCACTATATCTTTATAAATTACAGCCTCCATGTTATACTAAAAAAGCTTAATTCCGTACAGTTTTCGCGTGAAATAATGACTAACATCAATAGTCATAATTTTTCGCGTTTATATGTATTGTAATATTGGTAATGATGGTGTCTTTTGTTTCTTAATACAAATTAATGTTTGATATAGCCATCGAAGACAAAACTGGCTGAAGTGACTTTCGCTGACCGAGTTGAAGATCTTCCAGACCCGGTCGCAGTTGGAAGTTTCCTACCAGAAAGAAATAAGCTATTAGAAGTTAGCACTATTTATATATTTTATTTTATATTTACCAAGATTAAGTTTAACACTTATTCGTAAAATAATGCATATTTTTCGTAACTTAGAAATTTCAAAAGCATATAATGAATTCGTATGTTTAGTCAATATTGGTGTGAATCTGATGTTTTTTTTGATAAAGCTATTGTATGTATACCACATTAAAACAAAAGTTGTAATTGTAAACATATTATTCACCTTCAAAAATGGTTTGCATTCACAAATAGACTTTTGGACCTTCAAACTGAAGTGGATATTAGTAAAGCTCACAAATTTTGTTGTATTGTGTCCCTTTTAAAACCATTTTATTTATCAACCCTCTGTTGGACCGTAATCCAAAGACGTTTCGACAATAAATTACAATTCATGCCGAGATTTATTTTGCAAATAAAGTTAAACCTCGTTTAGATGGTAAAGTAACTTTCTAATTTAGATTAATACTTGGGTCAAACTTAATGTCAGGAGTAGTTACACGTGGCGACAAAAGGTATTATAACACTACTTATAACAAAATACACTTAGCTATGTTGATGACGTATCCGGCCCAAGTTAAAGCGCTTCTAATAAAAGTACGTTAATTCTTCGCAATAAGCATATAATAAAAATACCTAGTTCTTAAATATACTTACATATAGATTTCAATTGTTATTCCTTAAAAATGAACAAAGGCGTCTATTGCAAAGTGCAGGGTGTGCACTGCACACAAGCGCCGAGATCTCTCGCAAAACTTTCACATGTATAGTCTTTGAAATTGATAAAAAAAATGTTGACCGCGCGCCTTCTATAGTGTATTAGGGTATTAAATGTATACAGGTACTTTATTTTATAGCCCAGAGACGCATCTGATGATTTACGTAAATTTTAGAAAACAAATTATCTGAATATTCGATAAGATTTATAACAATTAGTATTTTGTGAATGTGTGCGTGTTACGTAATTTGTGAACTGTATTACAATGTAGATGGTGAACGCAGCGGCCAAGTTATTATCCCGATCAGTGAGCCAGAAAGTACAAAAAGGGATGGATATCACTGTGGGAAAAGTTACTTTGCCGCATATGAGACATCCAAGTAAGTAGCTTCCTAATTACTTTTTGAAGTATTTCAGGTAGCAATTGCCTATGTAGCAAAGCTATGTAGTAAAACGAGGCTTTTTGGCAAAAAACTTCTAACCAACAGACATCTAAAAGTAAGTTTACTTTTAACTTATTATATATGTTACAAGATACCAAAATAACGAACATTGGTTTTATATACAAAAAAGATTATACAATAAGACAATAATTACTAGTTAAAATTAACATCCACGATATGATCACACATCGTTTGCTTGATATTGTAGGTCATAAAAATGTGCTAAAAAGGTCTGATTGAATGAAAAACTGTTCCATGTATAGGGTATAATTATATATTTATATGAAAATCTAGAATTGTGGCTTGAATAAGTATTAAATTTCCAATTAGAATTGAAAGCGTTGTAATT
>JAOSYY010001250.1:15346-28387 GCA_025727935.1 Hebomoia glaucippe
ATTTCATCTAAATATAATTGAGAATATCCTTTATTCGAAGGTCTTTGAATCAGTCTCGTTATTTAAAAGTACTTTGATATTCGCACTACGAGTACATTGCTCAGATACAAATACTTTTAACTCACATAATTTGTTGAATAGCCAATAAAATGTAAATAAAACTTTACATTCTTTCACATACACTTTTTATTTGAATTAAATTTTATTTTTAAAATGTCTATATTGTTTGTAAATGTACTACAACAAATACTTAATTTGGGTAAGGTATTTTTATGGCTTTCAACAAGTTTGCCCAAGATTATTTTGTGTCGTATATCAACCGACTTAGATATTAGATGACGAATCCCGTTAAGTCTTATTTATTTCATTGTTACTTGTCTTATTTGCGCAGCGTTGATACAAAAAATAATCTAATAGCCACGTATATTTTAAAGTCGTTATTGCTACGGGCAAGGGTAACCATTAGGTACAATGAACAATGTCACTATTTGTGAGAACTAATTTGTATCTATATTATCAGCTGATCACTCAATAGCACTTGATTGTACCTTTGTTTTAACATGATCGACAACAATGCATTCATGATAACAATTAATACATTAATCCAACATCAGATTTATGAGGTGCACCTTCAAATGGCTTCCCATAAAAGCGTTTATTAAGCGAACAGTATTCCCAGAAGAAGATAATTATCTATTGTTATTTGTACCCCGTCCTTTCTTTTATCTATAGTGTATTCAAAACAAATCGGAGATAATTTTATACTAAAATGTTAAGTTACAAATACTTTTTTATTAAATATGTGCTTGCTTATTAATTATTGGCTACCGAGAGTGAGACGTCGACACACATTGTTAACTACACTGGGTCAAGTTACTATTAGAACTGTTAGACGTGCAAAAGTGCACATCGAATAATACTAGAAAATAACTGAATTTATTTGTAATGGAAACTATACTTTGATTCAAGGTAACTTATTTACCTATCTCTCGGAAAATATTGGGGAAAGTTTTACCTAATTTTTTGGTGTTTTTAAGAAGTAAATTTAATTCAGTCCAGTTTTTTAAATTTTACATCAATCTCTATACTACCAGTGATGCCTGAGATAGAGATCGGTGTTTGAAGATAAAAAGGTTATCCGATATCTGATATGTCAGCAAAAAAATCATAAAGAATAAAAAAGGAAATTAAAGCTGATTGGACATAATATACAACTCATATGGTGCTTTTGTCAAAAATTTCATACCCGTGGACCAATATAAATAAAAATATGAATCATTTCTTAAATTTCTTATAATGTATAATCATGAAAACTCATAATTCTTGTCTGCAAAATTTCTCTGAATTTTTACGAAAAACATTGCCACAGCTCCTATGTTAATTTAACAGACGAGTTTCCAAAATAAAGATTTATATTTTGAATTATGCTGAAAACATACATAATACTTTCTATTGTTTTAAAACCTACGCTGTTCATAAAGAGTTTTGTGCACGTAATTAGGTCATGTAGCGAATTTCCTATGAAGTGATGCAAACAAAAGGCAATCTGTACTACGAAATCAAGTAGCCCACATACGAGACACAGTTTCGCTTAACGATATCGTGCGAACGTTTAGCAATTCTGTAACATGAGGGGAAAATTTGAAAGAAAAGATTCAAGGAGTTAAAAATAAACACTAAAATCAATTCGACACTTCATTAGAACTTATGTTTGCAGTACTAACACAAGTAATACAGTAACTTGATAGTGATTACATTTCTAGCTGTATTACTGAATCTTTTTCAATGCTTTTAATTGGATGCAGAGTTTCTTTGTGTTTAAAAATACCTGTGCCGGTTTGATGTTAATAAAAAGTAGAATAGTATGTTGAATGAAAATTAAGAGTATGTGACTTGAATGTTTCTATGATGTATATTGTCCGTCTAATTATTAGGTAAGATATCATTGGTGTAGATAGAAAGATTTCACACCGATACGCAAGTCGCTAATGATCCAATCACACGCGATACTCATAACTTTACGTAACCATATAATTGCTATTATTTATTGGTGTGAACGCGACATGCTTTTAATTAAATTCCAATTAATTATATTATGTGAAAATAAATACTTGTGTGCAGATGGTAGAGCACCTTGGTCATTAAGCACGGTCTCAAGAAAATCATAAACGTCATGGATATGTAAAAATATGCGGTCGAAGATTGGCTTCATGTATACTTACATTACTTATATGTATTACTTATATGTATGCTTACACATCAGACATATACTAGACATAGTAGATACTAAACACTGCTAATATATTTATAAAAAACTAATTCTATTCCAATGAATATTATCTATTTGTCAATAAATGTTCGTTTAACGCAATCAATACAAAAGTGTCGTTCAAATGAACTCTCAGTAAGAAATTGCTTTTTAACTACTGACTACAATACTTGATTACTCTAGATGAGTGCTGTCTCTATGGCACCACAGAAACTACAAACAACAAAAGCCGTTAGTACACTCATTAAGTCTTTATATAAGTAGGTTTCCCTTTTTTATTCCTCTCACTTTATTTTTTAAATAAAACGTTCTGAAATTGTTTGTCTGCAAGCAAGTCATATATTTGCAATTTCATTTTACATTATACTATACTGTAATGATTTCCTCTTTTCCTTTTACGGATAAACAACTCACCCGTAGTATTTATATTTTAATATTTTTTCTTTTACGTGGCATATGTTTGAATCAACATCATAAGGACTGAAATTCCTAATTATCGCTTATTATTATATACTAGAACCATACAGACACACAAAATATTTGGATATGTATTTAAAATAGTTGTATTTTTTATTAAGTAATGAACGTTCATTGTACGTCCCTGACTGGTCCAATCAAGCGAAGAAGGCTTGAAACTCTTATAATGGTTTGCTACATAGATATTGACGTAAAATCGACCTTGGCAAACACCTTTCCATGTTTACTGTGTTTATTGTTACATTAATATATAGTGGCACATTAGGCTTACCTCGTACGAGTGCAATTTAAAAATACATAATTATACTGCATTCTAATATATATATATATATATATATATATAGGTAGTTTTAGATTCGGAAAGAGTAAATAAGTATTTAGTATGTCAATGGGTATAACAAGCATTTTAAAAGCTTGCAATGAAAAATTTTCATCATATTCAAAGTTTAAGTTTGATTTTATAGGAAACTGAGTGGAAAATATGAAGTATTGAATAATAGCTGCCTGCGCGGTTAATTTTTAACGCTTCAGCGATTTTAAACAGTATCAATAATTTAATTTCCTAAATAATACCTATATTCGGGATTCCAATATTATTAATACTGTAATCTGTAAAATAAATAATTGTAATAAACGAATTGCCTCTACCTCTAAATTGGGAACACAAAAAACAAAGAGCTTCGGGGAGTACAAACTTTATTTCTGGTATTTTTGTTCTTTGTTAGATATAACAAAAAAAATATTTTATTAGTATGTGTATGTAGACACCTTTTAAACCCATGAGCTATAGTTTCCCTTATCAATATTCATTTACAATGATAGTCGGGTTTACTGCCGACTACCACATTGACATACATATACGACACAGTTCTTTCTTCAATATACAGTTGATTGTCTCCGATGTCCGCGATGAAATGGAAAGTGCACTGTGGGAATTATTGTTCTCTGATTGCGACAATTTGTGGATTTCAAAAGCCTTTGAGTTTCCAAACGCGTAACTTCTCTAGGTCCTACGTATACAAAGCCATTCCTTTCTTGAAAACATTTCATTCGCTGTAATTATGGGTACTCTACTGTTATTACGATATAATCTATTCGTTTGATCTAAGATTCTGCTATACTGCAGACAAGATATCGCGTAAAAGTAAGTTACAATGATAATCCGTAAAAACAATATAAAATCATCAATTAAAAGATTAAAATAATCGCAATCAAAAGTTTTCAAGCCGTCGTAATACAGTTCCGTTATGAATTACGGTACGGTAATGGCCACCTGAAAATAAAACCATATTTCTGCAAATTCCAAGCATTTGAAACTATTCGCTAGCTGCTCTTGTGATTAAAACGGCGACCCTTCAGCGTGGATCCATTTACCTTTGTAAGGAATTTTAATTTGGGATTCTTTAGCTGTTGTCCCAAATATGCTTTGTTGTAAATTGTGATATTTTTTAATAAAAGCGATGAATGTTTTGATGAAATTTTTATCTTGTTATCTCAGATCCGTTTATTATCTTTGACTACGTGTATTTTGCTTTGCTGATACCATATGTTTTTTTTAATCTGAAATTTCAGTTTGCAAAAATTTTATTGATTGTATATTAATTTTATCAATCAATTTGAGTGATTATAATTATTTATTTAAGATATTTTTAAGTTAACATTATTTACATTTGCGACTCAATGGTACTAGAGCCTTTAATACTAAAGAGTAGAAACAAGAAAACAATGGTTTTGAATAGGTTGAATATTTAACCTGCTTTCCTAAAAAAAAATATTTTCCAGCTCCGTAAAGCGACACGGCAGGTAAGTTATACTATAAATTAATATTATATATTCATTAATTTATTAAAAATCCCGGAGTGCTGAATTAGTAATTTTTGGTGATGCTTTAAAAACATTTCGTCTTTTTTGAGTAATTGTCATTATAACTTGTCCTACTTAACTGCTAATAAACAATTAGGAAGTGCACATGTGAATTTTTTAATACTGCTCTGATTGTTTTATGATCCACGTGTTTCACTTTTACGTGATTTTAGCGTTTCCTTACGGCGAAAGTTAATTGTAACGGTTAATCGAAACTGATTGTGTCTACGTCTATATCGACGGTACGTGCTCTTAATAATTGGTATATTGGTATTTGTAAATGAAACGTTTTAAAAGTTTAGTTTTCTATATGTTGAGGCGATATTCAAAAAGAAGGCTCTTTTAATCTAACGTTAATCTGATGTGTGTGTGTCTGAGTCTGGTATGTAGTAGAAACTCCAGAACGAATGAGCTGATATTGATGCAGTTTTATGTTTAAAAGCTACTTAATTGTAATTTACAAAATGTTTAGATATATTTGCCATCGGAGGTTACTTAAAATTTTCAATATTATATTTTGAGCATCTTTTTATTTGGTTGTTTAATCAAACATACAGTTAAATTACTAAACCTATTAATTCAGTATTTATGGTATTAAACAGCGGAAATTTTGATTTTACACAAGTTACATATCTACTCGGTATATTTTTTCAACAAGTAAAAGATTAGTTCGTTAGTCTCGGCGATAATCGATACAATATATTAGTTGTTATTAACGGTTCTATTGTATAACTACGATTACATTGTTTACTAATTTCCTTTTTGTAACACATGATATGGGTTTACATACGAAATAATGAAAGTTGGCTGAAAACTTGATTAACTTTGAACAATGAAACTATGCGAGATTTGTATGAAGTTTTTGGAAGATAGCTATGGCGGTATGACTTAATGTTCTATTTCAAAATTTCTCTTGATATTCCAAATACAATTACGACTATAATGTCAATTATTTCGACTCTCGTACTTTACGCCAAAATATGTGTCCTTGGTATTCAATTAACCTAATTAGTCGACCAGATTTCGTTAATAAATTAATGTATTTGGTTAAGTAGCTACTGGGTTAGTATGACGCGTTGAAGGCTAGATCGGGTCAGGGACTCCGCAGCTTATGTGACACTGGTTTTGCGGCACTTTTAATTTAAATAGGAAATACCAGATGAGAATAGAAGAGCGAATAATTTCTTTGCCAATCAC
Source organism: Hebomoia glaucippe (assembly GCA_025727935.1). Lineage (NCBI taxonomy): Eukaryota > Metazoa > Arthropoda > Insecta > Lepidoptera > Pieridae > Hebomoia > Hebomoia glaucippe. The sequence goes on from JAOSYY010001250.1 coordinate 21,153, forward strand.
TCGCAATATGCAGTTTAGAGTCAAGTCACATGGTTGAGGTCATATATCTTGATAAGTTGCCAGTTACCAGTTCATGCTGCGTATGACATCTCTTAATGGTATATAAGAGTGGTTCTATGGCTTTTACTGTGATCACTTCTAAACCACGTAAAGGATCTTGTCAAGATTTTTACTATTATTGAGTCATTGCGTAAATATTATATAAAAATGAAACTTTTAATGTTTAGTAACTAAGCCTCATATTTAATGTACAAAAATAAAATCAAAAGCCACTTACAAAAATCAGGCTAAGTAACGCTTAAAAATTACGACAAAAATATTGAACGTCTAAAAGTTACTGATTTTATCGTATTATTGTGAAACACTGTTGTGTAATAGTGTTAGAGGTAATTGTAGCCTAATTTATTATAGCTGTAACCTAGGTCAACCGGTTGTAGCGATCATGGGCCAATCGACATGCTTTATAAGGTTGTCTATAACTGTAAATTTTAACACATATTTTGTATTATAATAGATCTTATAAGAAATCTATTTTATAGGTTAAGATAAAATGATCTGCGTTTCTTTACGTTCTGTTGAAGAACCAATTTGTAAGTAGACAAAATTATTATTGACATTGATATTACACACTAACGAACGGTGCTCCGCAGTTTCACCCGTGTAAGCGATATCTTTATAAATTATAGCCTGGGTTATTCTGATGTATGAGTTACATTTCTATAGTTTCATTAAATTCCGTTCAGTATTTTTCGCGTAAGAGTAACAAATATTCATACATACAAACGTTCGCGTTTATAATATAAGTAAGGATATAACACAATTTAATGATCTTATAAATATAATGTATTATTACGTGTACTACCCTTCATGGCTTACTCTTTGAAGCCGTTATTCAAATATGGCGTAAAGTGGTAAGGCTTCTCACCAATTCGGTGGCTTCCGCTTACACTTCCGTATGCAACGATGCGCATCATCTCTAATAAGGTCTTGTTATATAGCGTTCATGATTTTAGAAAGTAAAGTTACTTGCTTAATATTATTGGGTATAAAAGCGTATTTTATTTAAGATTTTACGTTACTAAGAGATGAAAAATCGAGTTAATTTTCAATATATTTTATGGGTAAAAAGAAACCTAACAAAAATAAAATCAGTAAAACACCTTTTATATTTACAATTTCTTACGGATCCCTAAATATTTAAATAAAACGTAACGTTTGTGACTCGCCGTAGTATAAACTAAGTCTCGTCAAAATCGGCCCAGTTGTTTTAGAGGCTGGTTAGAACACACAGATAGACAAAAATTGTGTGCGGAACGTATATATGGCTACGTAATATTTCATGGTACCCATAATTTCACGTGTGTGACAATATCTTTATCACTTATAGTGTGTGTTGTTCTGATGTATGACCTATATTTCTGTATTGTAAATAAAATCCAATTAGTAGTTTTTTCGTGATTGAGCAACAAACAACCATACTCACAAACTTTTACGTTTATAATATAAATGCTAGTACATTAACTAGACGTTGTCAACGCAAAATTGATAGAAATTGAAATCGCTGTATAGAATATATAGCTTTTATAATATTTTTCGAAGCTCTTAAAATTAATCCTTCTACGCCAATTTCATATTAACAAATTCTGAACAGATATAATAAGAAGTCAAATCTAATTTTGTAACAAATTAATATTCTCTATATTGTTCTTTTTTATGTACAAGTTTGCGAAATGTCTAAAGAATCGTTAAAAGTTTCAAGCAATCACATACGTTTATAAATTGTATTATTTATGACCTATTAAAATCAGGTTTAATGCGTTTTGTAGAAGATAAAAGAAAATTGCAATAAAAATGATTAATTACTTCCTAATGCAAATAAAGTTTGGTAATTTTTTTTTGTTGTTTCTTGAGTAAAATATCGAATTCTAATTTGAAGGAAAGAAATTTGTCGCCATCATTTATATACAGCAATGTATATTTAACATATCGATATGTTTCTTGAGTTAGTTGACGAGGGAAAAGCTACGGCTGTGTCTAGTCATACTTTGGCGCGTAAGCGTAATGGTTGTGCCTATGAACTGCTTCTACGCTCATGCTATCCTAGTACTTTTTTGGTAGTGTGAAGTAAATATTTTGTTATTTTGTATGTGCCTTTGGTGCTTTTGAATCTTTGGAACGTTTTATGTTGAGTGGTAAATATATATTTTTGTACTCCTTAAAAAAATCCTTATAAAGCTGGAAACACTGTGCTTTACAATATACGTTTTATTCACGAAGCTCGTTACTTTTAGCATTATGAATGATTCATAGCCGGGCTTTTCTTATATTTAATGTTTCCGAAGTTCTAGGTAATGCTCCCGGGATTTCGTGGAACGATGATATTAAAAAACCACATTAATATATCTCACGTATTTCTACTTTAAGGTAGAAGAATGTTTTACTCTATATATAACAACAAACAGGTTTTGTAAAATACATTATAATACTCACTGTAAAATATAGTTATCCTAAAATATATTTCGATTAAGTGCAGATTCTTCGAATTGATCATTATCCTTTTAAGAAGAAAATTCGTCAAGGTCCACTTGCCAAAACCACGTCACTTATCAGGTGTAAAAGTATATTACCTTTCACGTCTCTTAGTTTGTAATGGTCACAACATTTCAATAAAATCGATTGGATGATTTCAAAAATTTACGTCAACAAACGTAGCGACAGGTAAATTTAATAAAACAAGATTTATAATAGATTTACTTGTTTAGAATACGGCAGCGCAGTAGTAATTTGTGTCATTTGGATCATATAGCATCATTAATAGGTAAAGCAATTATTATTTACAACAGCTATTGTTAAAACATTACAGGACAATTGAAATATTATTCATTCAGACACCACGAATTCGCAACCGAGGCTGAAGGTAGTTTTTCTTTTAATTAATCAGCGTTCACAATTAATAAGCTTCGTAAATTATATTAGGCAAACTGAAATAGGCGTCGAGATTGGGTTCAACAAAGGGTTCACTAATTGGATGTTGAAACTGCGCTCTTTCACGAGCTTCAGTCAATATTCGATAAACTAGCGCGTGGGCGGACGAAAGTTTTCAGCTCGTGAGTACTTGAATGTTGAGGATTTGTTAACCTGAAATTGAAATTTGTTACATATTTGATTCTGTTTTGACTTTGTATCTCATAATATTGCTACTTGATTCTTATCCCTCTCTATCATTGTGACAATTAAAATAATGCATTAACGATATCTTTTAATAATTAACTTCAAAAACAAAATGATGACAAAAAATACCTGCTCACACTGTGAGAATATATTTGCATATCTAATTCTGATAGTGTTGATTTTTTAAACGATTTTAATTGTTTCATGAAGTAGAAATCGACCATTAGAATTTTTTATTCAATAAAAACTTACTTAGCCATTTCTTTTCATGTAGTCATCAGTCAGTTTATATAAAGTGTTGTATTAATTAAATTGAAAAACCTGCCAAGATATTTTTGCCTATGCGACATTATAACCTATAAATCTTTATAAGTGAAAATTAAAAGAGTACTTTACGAGCTTCACTCTCATAAGGGACCTACTAACATCGTTAACGCTACCGAGTTCTACATTATAAAAATTAAAACTCCTTTTCTGGAACATTTCTTTGAGGACATAAAATGCTTACGTCCTAATTTTTAATTTGTGTGTATTTTTAAAGCTCCGTAAAAATCGGCTTTTCCACTCTTAGTTCTTGAAACTATGAATAATTTTTTAAGATGAAATCATCAATGCAAATAGTTTCTTAAAATCGGACGATAGGTTTGGTTTTAGGATCAGGAGACTGTATTATCTTCACTGTTATAGTCGTATGGATTCTGCAAAATATATTGTACGATATTTTGTTATGTGTATTAGAATAACACAAAAATAACTATAAAGAATTAGTCATAAGTCTAAAACCATATGTTAGTAATAGATTAGAACTACTAGTAGTATCTAATTATATATTATGTTATTGATTAGGTACTAGAATTTTACCATTTGCTGCCAATCTTAATCCTTATATAATTCTTCTGTACGTGTGTTGACAGAGAACTCCTAAACCGCTGGACGAATTTGAATGTTTTTTTTGTGTATGTTCAAGTAGATTCGAGATTGGTTTAGATTCATGATTTGGTCCACTGTATTACTGGGTACTTTTTAATTAATTTTTATTTGTAACTAGTTGCTGATATTGGAATGTTTTACATTGGATCCAGCAGACTGCGCTACCATAGCAGTATCAAATATTCAGTATAGTGTAATAAGTTTTTAATTATTGATAAAATATTAAAATAAGACTGCTACTGGAATTAACTATTTTATACCGTCCGTAATCCTTTCGGTCCACCTGGGAAGCGGAACGCTGTAATTAGTTTACAATTTAAATTGATCGCTTGCACAAGCTAGACGAAGTTTAGTAATTACATTTGCGAGAACCTTTTTCTGAAAAGATAAATGCTACTTCGGTCTGTGAGTAAATCATATTAGAATATTCGCGAGAAAGGAGGTGACAATGAGAACCACAGAACATCATATAATACTGACCAACAATGGAAACAATTCCTCAAACAACCACAATTATTTTAGGAATGTTTTCATTCTTAGGTGAATTTAATGAATAATACTTAGAATTTCATAACCATAACTATATAGAGGAGTGTTTGAAAGTGTTACTTTTTTAATTTTGCTAAAACGCTCAGAAAGACAAAAATATAAATTTTTTTCTGTCTGTACGTATCGATACAACTTCGAACATTTAAAAAGTTCTGACAATTTTAAACGCGATGTCATTGAACTCGACAATAAGTTATTGTTGGTGAAATGAGAACTTTCGCGATGTATCTTGCGTTAATTGTACTCTGTACAGTCATAGCGAAACAAGTGCGTTGAACTGTCTCTAAATATGTACGAAATGAAACGTTGAGTTGTTAGTTTAAGAGATGATCAAGGTAATATTTAAATTTTTAACTAACATACACTGGCAGTTAAATCATTAAAAATACATTAATTTTTTATTAAACGAAAAGCAAGTTATTTAGCATGTAGTAAATAAAAAATATTTCAGGATATAATTTATCTCTATTCTAAATGTCTCAAACCAATCGCTTTTCTAAATCTGGTATAGTTTTGTGCGACAAATGTTCAAGCAGCATACAATATCGCAATACATATATTTAATATTGATTTGATATGAATAAGTAACGTAAATATATATTTTCTCAGTTTACGGGTATCTATTAAGGAGACGTTTATTTAAAACTAGTAAAATATGTTTGTAAAACGTTCTTGACCTGATAATCTGACTGCTACGCTAGTTTCATTATTCAGAGCGGTATTTTAACTATTTTTATATATTTCATCATTCACGCACAAGTACTTGTGACGTGAATCTTCTATTTTACTGGCTAAATAACTAACACATTTTATATCTATATCTAATTTCTGTTACAACTTGACTTTCACTAGAAAGCCGTTAATATATATTTGTTTGATAAACATAATGTTATAGTATAATAGTTGATTCAGTATTGCTTTTTATTTAAGCATCTGAACATAACAACCAAAGCTAAAATTAAGTGGTAGTTTCTATCATTCTTTAACTAATAAGTAAATTAGATGCTTTTTATCTTGATCGCAACAACTACTTTATTAACTGAATCAAAGTTCATAAAAAGTGCGTACATATCGTTTCTTATTATTAACATTAGCTACAGAGAGTTTACTATGCAGCGTGTTAGAGGAGCGCTCCCGAAAACGAAGACAGATAAATGAAACAATAGTTTCATATAAATACATTACATTCCTAAAAAAACGAACCAGCAATGATGCATGATAACAAAACCAGCTGGACTAAACATGATGGAGCGAAATAACGCTAATAAAACGTTTTAAAAATAAATATTTTTTTTAGTCAGGGTCGATACCGTACCATCATCAAAGGTGTCATGAGTAATAGCTTTTGTCTTCGTTTTCGGGAGCGGTTCCCTAACACCCGTATGTATATTAATTACGTAATACAAACAACATTTTTTTTTAAATATTAGTTTAGAATGAGATATCACAAATTTTCTCTATCCGTGACTAAAAAGTTATGAAAGTTAAGATGCTAGAGCATGCTATAAAAGGTCTGATATTTAAAGCACAGCCAGTAAGAAAATTGATGTTAAAGCAAATCTAGTACAGACAACTAAAAAATAACAATAGAATAGTGCAAACTTGGAGACAATAGTGTTGACAATGTCGCGCTCCCAAAAGTCAGTGACTGCATGTCCCGTGGACCCGTTAGATCACGCTACGATAAACATGTCTAACATGTTTCCAAAACTATAGGTTGCGAAAAATAAAATGTCCTGTAATCTGAAATGCGTTTCTTGTTGTCTGATATGTAAATATAGAGTTTAATGCAAGTCCCTGTGTAAATGAAATACATTAGTGGAAATCATGGTAAAAAATCTCAGTTGATGATAGGTCTCAGTTATGAGGTGAGTTCGAGCATTTGAAATTACAGACTAAAAGCAGATTTTTATATTTTACTACGTTTCCAGTTTTAAAGGGTGGTCATCACCGAATTTACTACATTTGTAAGAATTCATTAGAATTTCTGATATTCACAAACATCATTAGACATCGTTTTAATCGATCACAAAAAATGCTTGATTTGTTCCAAGGTTGCAATCTGAGTCAGTTGCCCTACCATTACTTCCTCAGATCAATGTCGACAATTGTAACACAATTAAGTAAAAGTTATGGCCTTGTCTTGTTATTTTGCAAATCCAAGAACCTATTTGTCCAAAGATATCGTACTGTTCAGAATCGAAGGTATTTGTGGTACTGTACCCTCTCATTTCCGTTGAATTTAAGTCTCAAATCATTTGCCATATCATTACCATATTGTAATGGATCTAATTATCTTTTCAGTATATTATAGTATTAGACTCCTCCTTAGATTGTAAAATTCAAAAATGACTACCAAATATTAATCGATATTTTAACGATATTACAAACGCATAGACGTCAATTCTTACTTTTACCATTTTTTTTAATAATTCTTTTAAAAATTCTCGTTTATCACTGTTCAGACTTAACTTCATATTTGATTGAAGCTTCACAGCTCAACAAACAATAAAGGGCCATTTCTATTTCAAGCGTTTCAATTGATTTCGGTTCTATTTTCAACTACGATGTACAGACACTCTAGA
>JAOSYY010001250.1:28487-38511 GCA_025727935.1 Hebomoia glaucippe
CTAACGTTCAATACAAAAGTTCTTGATTCGATTACTGGTGATTACAAAAGGGGTCAGTGAAACGAACGCCATTGGATCAGTCCTACAGCTTTACGAAATTGTTCGCAAGTTTACATTTAAGATTCGGAGAGTAATATTTAGCTTGCGTCAGTATATTCTAATTTTTAACAGGCGACATCCTTTCTTTTTTTTATCTAATGAATTACGAGTATACTTCACGAATATCACTTAGGATAAGACCCACAAGGCCTTTTCTAATCCCGATTCCCGTAAAGTGAAAGAATGTAAAGATTCGCCAGTCTATCCGTGGCCTCTCCCATTAACGTCATTACAGCCTCTTCATCAACCTGCGGAAGTAATCTACGTATAATTACTGTTTCTATGAACTCCCTTACTTAATGGATTTCTCGTGTCTGACATTCCGCATCTTTAATGAACAAGAATTCTGATATTAAAAAAACACATTTGTACAAATGTTACATTACATTATAAGAGAATTTATACCGCCAGTAAATGGAGGACTTTTCGTATAAAATTTGTCTTCGTATTGTCTCGCAAAATGTTAAAGTTGTTTGTCCTTAACAACTGTATTCATATTAGTCAAGTAACCGTTTGGTTAACATCGTTTCTACTCAGTGTCGTCGGCCTCGCTTCCTTTTATAGATTTGATTACAAAAACCGTTTATCAATAGTTAAGTCAACATCAACATTTTTTCTAAATACTCTTATACTAACTATTGTCCGTAGAAACTCGTAAATAAAATGGATTTTACTAACTTTTTTTAAGTAATGTATAACACTGTTAAATTCCTAATGGTAAATATTTTCTAAATTATATAATCACTAGCTGTAGCCAGCGGCTTAACTCGCGTTCATTTCGTTTTTTACCCCTATTTTCTTGAAAATTTAATATGTTCACCGGATATAATGTAGATTCCCAATAGTGTAAGAATTTTTCAAATCCTCTTTCTAATATATGTATAGATTTTATTCAGAATATACGAACATTAAATGGGAAGGTACATTATCGATATCTCGCCCGGCTCACAATTTCATATATATTATATTGAAGTAGTAACGTGTAGTAATGCGTTTTTCGACTTCGGTCTATGAGCATAGGAATCCTTGAAGTAAAAATGTATCGGAATCCAATCCTCGCCTGCCTTGCATAAAAAATCGTAGTACAAATATATATTAAAAACTACACAATTGCCATGTATTGTGTGTGAGCAGCACACGCAACGAATGTTAATCAAAGCGGTACTTTTGCCTATTTCCTAGATGAATGCTGCGGTACGTATGTAGTCAAAAACAGGATGTATGACCTACACACGCAATAAAAATACATCCACGAATAATATGTGTATGTTACCGTCTTTTAGTTTACTGCAACTACATATAACATTATCTCTATAATATTCTAGTATAATGAGGCATGGTGTAGACACATTTTTAAACTTCTCTGGTCACGTCTTAATAGGCAATTACCAACACGGTATTTTTTATTTTGTTTCCGCGGTCATTTTAATTGTAACCTCTAGCAAAGCTGGCTGCGCGTTTACTAAATTACGTTCGTATTTAAAGAATACAATAATATTGAAGTATTTTCGATTTTTTCCATTGTTACCTATCACAAGTTTGGGAGATTTTTCACAATGTAATCAGTTAACAGACTGCCGTACAACTATTGTTTTTTATTATTTAAGTACTAAAATATACTTAGTATTCCTTTGTTACCCCTATCAAATTTTCTAATCTAGTAAGTAATTACCTAAGCTACACAATACACGACCTTAAACTGTCATGCACACCGCACCCTAATGACGGAGATCACAACCATTTCGGTACAACCCATCATAAAGAGTAGTTACTTATGTCCATGTAATAAAGATGAAAACGGTCTGTATTTTGGCGTAGGTGTATGTTGATATATTGTTATTCTGTAAGCATTGTTGTTGCGCTGTCAAGCGAATCTAGCAATAGTGCCTATCCTATTCAGACCATATAGTATGACAATGTAAGCAGAACCTTTGAGGTATCGGTTTCAACACAAAGCTTGCACTGAGCTACATGTAATGTCCCAGTGGTGATTAAGGCTGACCGTAATACCTAAGCATTCACAAGTAAGTTTGTTGATTTTAAATATTTACTTGAAGGCCAATAACTTATTCACTTGAGACTGTAACTTTAGTAGGATTTGGAATCCGATATCACGGGGCGTTAGTGGTACAAAATAATTTTTCTTAATTTAATTTTGATCATGACATATTTTAGATAATCATAGTAATAAAAAACTACTAGTGAGAAATTCTATTGCACAAAATTGACATAATATTGCATGTGCTGATTTTATAGTGTAATCCAGCGATACTGATAGAAAACCCAAATAAATAACACGTTAGATATATTTTTAGTTCTAAAAGTATATATACTTTATTATATATATGCTAAGTTTTACTACTTATTTGTTCACCGCAGCTGTAAAGTATCTAAAACTATTTACATTCACTCGCAAATCTCAAGGTTCCCTAAAGGCACAAAATACATAATATTGCTCCATTATTTTCTCAGTAAGCACATATTGGAGTTATAATATTATTATGAAGTTCTGAGCTTATTAATATAAATATTAAATTATATTTGTCATATCTATTATAAGATTTTGCGAGATTAGCTTCAAAAAATTTTATTATCGGTGTCGTTGACTAGATAACAAAATATCAATTAAAACTGATGTCTGACATTTCTGCAGAGAAAAAGTGGCTAAAGGTTACAGAACCTTTAGCCACATTAGTAAATTCATTAGTTATAATTAAAAATGTATACAATTTTAATCAAAACGACCATATATCATGCGAAATAAAAATAAAATAAATGTACCACCTACATCATAGTATACGAGTACTCGTAATTATTCCTTTCAAGGTAATTGTTTACGTTTTTAGATAGTATAAAATCCCTAACGAAGTACAGCAAGTAAATAAATTTTAAATGCATGTAAAAAACGATACCTTATCCCCAAAGACTAATAAACTTAGATATTTTTTGCATAATACTGGAATCTAACCTCTTCGTATATCTTGAAAAACAAATATTTCACTTACAACATTTTATCCTTCTAAAATACAAAGTCATCTGAAAATCGGTTATGAAGTATCATTGGAGGAAACTGTCAATAAAAGCGTTTTAAAAGTTTAGAACAGGAATAAAAAGATTGCTCGGATTGCAAGTTGCTGAAAGTGCCTCTTAAGAAGTTGGGTTCAATTCTGTTGTTCCTACAATCTCGACGCTTTCTTGGTTGCCATCGCATTACATTATCGTGAGCATTCTTTATTTATTACTAGCTTTTACCCCCGATTGTGTTCGCTTCAGCATAAGAATTAGGCCAATTTCCGTAACATATTCATACGTCTTAAGGCAGTGAATAAATTGACTTTTGTATGATGGAGTAACACATATATAATTATTCTATACTTATACTACTAATAATTTTGTAAGTATAGAAGTTGGTTGTCTGTGGAAGTATATACGTCTAATTCATAAAAACAGTTTATAAAACTACATCTGATTTTAAAATATATATTGCCTATAACTAACTTTTATTACCTTAAGCAATTAACATACAATGTATTGGATATGAAATGTTATATGTGTTTATAGATCAGGTCAATATCGTAAAGTGACACTTTAGACTAGATCTGAAGATAAAGGTATCTTTTTTTATAATATGCAGACATATTGATTGACGCTTTTCACTTGCTACGAACTGACGTATTATTTTGGGTTCGTTTAAATAAATGCAAAGTTAGGTAATTAAAGCACATATACAAAATTACATGCTTCATGCAACCTTTAGCCACAACGTGCTACTTATTTCTTTTCCACTTGAACTTGACATACACTGACACTTAGCGGACACGATCTCACGGACTTTCCCGATAAGGTAATACTTGTGACTCAGTCGTTTCGCAGTCTAGATGACTCAAGACTTGTGACGTAAGTGATATCATCCATATTTGAAGTTCGCTCACTGAAATTCTCAATACATATATTTCTGTTATTTACTTCGACCAAATATATTATAGTAGCTTTGAATTTATAATCTCATGGGTTTTGGACTCATTTATTTGTTTTAAAAAGTAAGAACCTCTGTAGGATAGAGGATACCTTTATATATACCGAATATAAAAAACTAACATCTCCGATTTTTATTAAATTTTTATGTTCGAGAATTTGTTTAGATTTATAAAAAAAAAGTTTACAATATTGTACGTAAGACGTACAGGACAACATCTGGCGAGTCCGCTGGCAATTATTAAAATCCCCCATATCCTTTACGAAATCTGATTCTATCTGAATTCTTTATAAAATATGAATAAGACAAGTTATTACATTAATTGTTCTTTAATAAGATGTGAAATAAGTTAGTTAGTTTACGTTAATCTTAGGTGTAACCAACCCTTCATTAATCAAGTGACGCCATCATTGGCTATCGACAATGCCGTAAAATTTTCAAAATTTCTTTGATAAACTTTTCTTTTACTGACAAAAAATTATCCAATTTCATAAGTAAACAAACTTTCAAGTGCAAATGTGTCAGAAATAATGTAGATTTTGCAACTTTGATCTAAGATCGTTACAATGAATTGTAACCTTAAAGTATAATGTTTTTGTCTAGCCTCTCTATGTTGAAGGTCAGGACCTGGTTAACTAATGAAGGGTGCAAAATGTCTATTGAACTCTATAGTTATTTCAGAAGTTTAACTCTATATAAACAATTCGCCTGATGAAACACCTTTCACTCAAAGATTTACAAAAAATAATACAATTTTTTACCTCCACATGATCTCACCATGCATGTCCTGCCATGTTTTGGATATTCCCAAAATTTTACTTCATATATTACTCCTGTGTCTTTGGCGAGAATGCTATGTAATTACTTCCTGTTGATCTATAAAATTTAAATTGACTATGATCTTCTATTTTTGTCGCTAACTTTTGAAGATACGCGAGAACAAATAATAATTACAAATTCAAACTATACGGCCCTGTATAACACATTTATTAAATCCTATGTCATTTACCTTTTCAGGTATTAAATCTTATTGAGGCTGATTCCTATGTATCGGCAGTGATTGACATCTCTATATCGGAAATAGTATGTATAAAAAAATTTAATTACTTAACACACGCTTTACAATTGGATTTAGCTGTTGCTTCTAGGACACGGAACAGCCATATTTTTGTGTCTATTTTATTGAAAACTTTAATAAACAAATGTGGGGTCAACTGTGTCCTAACTCAAGTGAAACATTTTTTTTCTATCTTGTGTTCCTTTAAGTCACAAAAGCGCCTGTATATTCCAATGTCGCTAACAGACAATTAGCTGTTTTTAATTCAATATATACTAAGATTCACAGTAGTACAAAAATACATAAGTAGAGAAAAATGTTCCATTTATGAAGCACTTTCATTTTTTCAATTATCTTATTCAGCATAACTTGACAATGGTTCTATTATTTTTATTCTTGTCATTTCAAAGCTGCACAATTAAAAAGATATTTCCTCCTACATTCCGTATTACGCGGCCGGAACAATCACTACATAATCAATTCATATGACTGATTGCAAAATTGTTAAAACTTGTGATTTATAAGTTCTTATGAAATATTTTCTATAACATTATTATATTAATTTGTTGAGCCAGGAATTACAATTTTTTAGATCATCTCTATTATACTGATGAATGTGAGTAGTCAGGGTATTTTATCGACCAATATACATTTTAACAATTAAGGTTATGTTACATGATTTCCCATGTATCCAGAGACGGTTGGTAATGATAGTAACAAACTCCAGTTGGTCTCTTTTAAATATCTATGATATTGTAGCAGTGCGATAACAGAATTTATTTTACATATATAAACGTGATTTCTAGAAGTAACGTAAGTAGTTTAATCGCATAATCGAAGGGAGGTCGTTTCGTTAAAAATTTAAGACCTACCTACTTCTGAAGTTAATGTTTGATAGAACAAATATTAATTCCTAAAACTATATCTATAAATCAAAATAAATGTGTAAAATATGTTGCAAAGCGCTAAGCCAGAGGACGATAGGAAAAATTTAGCTGATTTTTTAGATATTTATTTGAGGAAGACTGTTACGAGAAGAAACACTACACGGAAAAAGAACAGATCCTACTTTTGTTCTTACCATATAAATTAATTTCATAGGCTTTTATAACGCTATATCTCGAAATACTTTGAAGTTTGTTAAAGTACTATCTTCACAAGTCTGTCTACGCTCTAAGGTCAATGATTTGGAATAAAATCTCTTTTCTATGGATCTCCCTTGTGCTCTGCTCTGTACGTAATGCGTTATTAAGTCTGGAATGATCCGTCCTTTGACGTGAGAGCTCCTTTGAGGTTGAATCGCTCGTCCCTGCCTTCAGTGATAAGATGATTACAGTTGTCGATATAATTCCAGATGTTCATATTTACTTCTGCAGACATACTTTAATGAGCTCTATAGGCATATTTCACATTACAAAATGACCTTAATAGATGAAATACAGTTATGCATTTTTAATCTATGAATTCGTAATGGTATAATTTATATTGATAGCACAAGCTTATTGAATAACTCATAATACATTTAACTAAGGTACCACAAAGATGACAGCAACAAGTAGAAAAAAATATATTACTTATACGCTATTTGGTATTTGTTTCAGTCTGCTGTCGAAGTAAATTCATGCTTATCTATTGATGTCTGTCACATAAAATGATTGCTCGAATATAATATAAAAGATTCATATAAATTAATGAAAACTAAAAGATTTAGGAATTGTTTTAGATTGTAATTTATTTCGATACATATAAAAAGCTTTTTCATTTGCCAGACTTCACAAAAGTTAAAATTTCAATTTCAAATGAGTTTTGTGTTTTTGCGCATCTCAGTAATTACACGGAAACGAGTATTTCGGTGATTGCAGTAATCAAACCGTAAAGCAATTCTGTTAGTTTAAGAGTTGAACGACGTTATTATTACAATTTAATTATAAAAATATTCTCTTTTAAATACATAACGTCCTCGACGACGTGAACATATACCTATTCTTTATTTAAAAAAAAATATATACAATTTTTATTAGAAATTCAATATATTTTCGACCTGCTTAAGTCACCAGTTTTGACGGATTTATTTTTATTCATAACTTAAGCCATATCCAACAATGTCTTGTGCATGATAGCCATTCGGATATATAATTAAAACTCGGAGTTAGAATTTATTTTTTATTTAGTTAAATTATCACACCACGTGTTCTGGTTTTCACTATCTATAGTTATAATAAATTCGGTATGATAAATTTTTCGAGTATGTATTAAATATATGGTAAAATATTATATAAATTTTAGCCCAGACATACGTACATACCACCCTTGATAGATAGGAAGATGCTGTAATGTGAGTTATAACTTTAGTCTATGAAATAAGTAAGTAAGATTGCACGTGATTAATATTATAGCTATGACCTTAAGGCCAGCTACGTTTGTCTATTTGCGACTGCATCTATGGGCGACGGTAATCACTTACCATCAGGTGAATCTTATAACCGTTTGCTCCTGTACTCGATAAAGAAATTGATTGCTCATAGCATCTCTTAGACTATGTATGTGTGCAGTTTTGCTCCGTTAACCTAGACATGATTTGCGATGATTCCATGTCCAACAGTCTCTTACTGTTTTCTAAAACATAAGAGGGAAAGTGTTTTCAAACTGCCTTGATTTCCATATTCACTTTCACTGATTGATAATGTTTACTTTACATAATTACGTTCTGTTATAATTTCATAATATGTATATTATTAAACACGTTTTGATACTTTCTACGGCATTCAGTTTAAATGAAACAACGAATACTCTTGTATTTTGGATCAAGAACCGTTTATTATGACCAGAACTGGTGATTAATTATTAATTAGTCTAAATCACTGACCGTTAAACTTTAGGTATATAACAATGTATTTGTTATATTCCTAAAAGGTATATAGTCATATTCGTCGCTTTAAAGGTTTATTAAAAGTTAATTTGTTTAAATGATGACAGTTATTTTCCGTACAGTTTCATTCTTAACTTCACTTGTACCAAAGAAACATTATAATCAATTTTGGGAGTCACTATTTACCTACTACTCGTATTATACCTATTTTCCTATCGAAACAAAACCTCATAGTTAAGATAATAATGTTTTTTAAAGTAATCGAAGGTAGCTCCGATATAAGATTTATATGCTTTAAATCCTGGGATCTAAAGCATATTTGTATAATATTTTTATAAAAAAATATATATATATAAATATTATATGTAATATGTTCATTACATTTTGGGTTCTTAAAAAGCATAAAATTATAGTTAAATAAATAAATTGTGTTAATTTAACACATTATTGAATTGTCTTTTTATAAACTTCGCTATCTACTGCAAAAAAAAATCTTTGATGGAATTAAATATCGTAATAATTACTAAGACTGTAATATATTTTGGTAGGTTGATTAAAAACAATTTATCGTCTTGACTTTCTGTGCTGAGGGAGACTTGAAAGACGACTGCGTCTCTACGCTCGCAATTTTCCGCTATTTACACTTACATCAGTCCCTCAGTTTATAATGGCTCAATAAGTGTATAATGTCCTCATTGCTCACGTAGATATGGCACGTAATAGCTTTATTTTGTGAGCTTTTCATAATCATTAAAGTGATCAATATATAATATATAGGTATGACGATTATTAAAATAAGTATATGCAGTTAGTTTTAAAAAAAGATAAGAATTAATTAAATATGAATTTGGAATACGAATATGATAATAATTTTAATGTCCGGAAGTGTCGCTTTATTTTAACTTATGTTGTGACATGTGTCAGTATATAAAATCTATATGCAAATTATCATTTTCTTTAAGCATAACACTGTACAAGCGGAGTCCAGGTTTTTTCACATTTTCAGTATTCACTCTACCTTTCTCGATATCAGCTGCCTTCAAGACCTGATGGAGTTTATTACAAAGTTCTCTTATTAATATGATTATCATGAAACGTATTCATAGTTGTCATTCTACTCAAACGTGTTTGTTAAGCAATTTTCCACAGTTTACACTTAACTAGCATCCAGACGTTGAATTGGATTCACGTTCAATTGGGTCCGTCAAACGTGCGTGTAATGTTTCCGTAGCTTCACACCGAACAAGCGGGCACAACGTTTAATTGAACAGCTTTCAGTAGGAAAGCTGTTCAATTAGTCTGAATTATATATATTTTAAGGCTTTTAATGCGTGATTTATAAAAATTGCATAAATTTTTAAGTATTAATACTATTAAGTGTGATCTTTCACTCTAAAATTGGTCATTCTTTCTTGAAAGTTTTGTTTTATCTTTATAATAAATCTATGCTAATCTGATTGTTTTCAGAATCAATAAAAACAATTCTTTTCTTAATCTAATCTCTATTCAAGAACGCGCTTGGGTTTGACTCAATTTTCAAATACTAAATATTTTTTTTTAAAATATGAAATAAGCAGCCCCAATTCATACCACTTGTCACGTTATATCTGCATTCAAGTGAATAATTATGCTTTACGATTCTGTTTAAGTTGTTCGCTAATACTTGCTCATGTTTGGTAATAATTATTTTGTTAAATTCCTCTTTGTTGTCCTCTTATCCAAGAGAAGCTAACTCATTCTATCAATTTCCGGAAAATCATTTTCAGTCCGACGGTAGTAACAGATGTTTTCCATACAACATCTATTAAAATAACCATTATAACGTAATTAGCGAATTAACATTGGTTTGCGCGTGATACTCATGGCTGAGACTTAATGAGTATGACTACATCACATTTGCATTGTTAGATCCAAGCTGTCTGTTTACAGTGTTTAAACCATTTTCTGTAGAAAATAATGAGAGATTTATATTTTACAAGCGTCAATGTATGTCTTTATATATTATGTATCCCTGCTATCTTTG
>JAOSYY010001300.1:0-14407 GCA_025727935.1 Hebomoia glaucippe
CGAATTTTATTATAATCGGTTAAGTGGTTTAGGAGTCCATTGAGGACAAACATTGTGACACGAGATTTATATATATTTAGATTGTACCTGTAGGCTTCGTGTACATGTTGGGTGTTGACTTGCCCGCTACAGTGCATTTTGGCAAGAGCCTCTGCCAGTCGCACCATAGACTCCAGTTGTCTCACGGTGATACGCCATGAGCCCGAACCACTTCCGCTACCGTCACGCGACCGTAATACTGTGTAGTACTCTATCAGTACCTTACCAGCTTCCTGTAAAAAAATTAAATTATTTCATGAACCAAAATTTTTAGGTCAGTATTCCAAGATTGACTTAAGTGGCAAAGTAATTGAATTATAAAAGTCGTAAAACTTATAATCCAATTATAACCATAGCTTATTTAATAAATAATAACTTGAAAAACGATAATCTTAGTTGTTTCAAATCAATTGCAATGTAAAATAAATTATATAAAAAGAAGCGTCTTAGTCTTACCTCTGTAATGATAGGCTTAAAAGATCTTGCAAAGGCGATATACCTCAGCAGATCTTCCCTGGAGTACACACAGTCGTAAGTCTCTTCTTTATTGCAGTGTAGATCCACAATCCGCCTGGCGATCGCGTAGTCGACCTGTAAATCATTTCATAATTAGCTAAATTCCATAAAATATTTAGTGACTATAATATGATCAACAAATCTACATAAGTTTCTTGACAGTAATAATTGCCCGAGCTAGATAACATAAATGCAGAGTGTTTTAAAATTTAAACTAATTAAAATTTAAGCGTCTATTCTACATCTAATCTTTAAACGGCTGGACTGATTTTGACATAACTTTCACCAGCACATAGCTCATGTTATATCGAGAAACGTACTTCTATTTATAAAAACAAATAAGGGTTCTGTCCATAAACATATATCACATAGATTATATATGTATAACCCTTTTAAGTTATTAGAAATTTTGTCGATCGGTTCTACTGGTAAGTGTTTGAATTTGTAATGCTTTTTGACTTAAAGTGAAAACGCGAGAAACCGCTAGTTAATTCATAAAATTAATTATGAAATAGCCATATAAAAGCAGTTTGTCACAAAGGGAATAAGCGTTCTATATAGATTTATACGTACCATTTCGCTGGTCTCATCTATGAGAATGAAGAACAGGTCGAACCGGGACATGATAGGAGCGCCGAGGGCTACATTCTGCTGAAGTGACTTGGCGCGGTCATAGCGCCCGCCTATTGGATTAGCAGCCGCCAATATTGAGGTACGCGCGTTTAGAGTTGCGCGTACACCGGCCTAAAACACAATATTTGTATTTTTTATTACAGATCCTATACTCATATATGTTATAACAAACACAGTTAGATTTTTATAAATATACGCAAAAATCTAGTCTGATACGCCAGATTTACTATACTATGTTTGATTACACCGAACTAATTTATGAGTGAGTGTGTTCATAATTTATAGAATAGCGTACTAAAACTAAAATCAGCCCTATATCGCAAACTCACAAAATCAATGGGTTTTATCAAATTTGAAGTTTGTTCCATGGGACAGAACATCATATTCCTCTTTTCATAGTGGCAATACTGGTGTGTGGGTGTTTTATTTTTTAAAGGTTTTATTCTTGTCTTAAAGTCTATATCGAAGATTGAGGTTACCTTAGCAATGGATATTGTCTGTTGTTCCATAGCCTCGTGTATGGCGACTTGGTCTCTGGGATCCATCTTGTCAAATTCGTCGATACAGCAGACGCCGTTGTCAGCTAACATCAGCGCACCCGCTTCTATTACGAAGTCAAAGGATTCCTCATCCTTTAAACAAATTTAAGAATTCCTTATAATCACGCAATTTTTCTTTTCTTGTTGTCTGTCAGATATATATATATATATATGTGTGTGTGTGTGTGTGTGTGTGTGTGTGTTTATGTAATAATAATAATAGCCTTGTAAAACGACCTTTATTGGAGATTTGACTGGACTATTGGATCTAGCTAATACTTCACCCACTGTGTGAATTAAATTCAATGAAATAAATAACCTTAACAGTATTAAATGTTGATATAACTGTCGCATACGGATACAAATATTTTTAAACACCAAATACAATCAATTAGAAAATATCTATTTATATATAACTGTATTTAACTGTTTTCAACATCTTTAACTTAATAAGTTAATCTGAAATAACACTAGAGTTAACTTACAAGCTACAACTGTTTCTAAAACTTCTATTAATATTTTTTAAACTTGTAGTACATGTAAAAGTGTACCATCATCAATAATATGTAAATTTTAAAAAAAAGCAAGACAGAAGCACATAATTCTATTGGTTTATTCATCATTAATGCTGTTGTTAGGTTGATCTGATATCAATGACTAATTTAAAACGTGCATAGATCTTTTAACGACTTATAAATCCATAGGCTAGATCTAGTATTATATACCTTAACGACAGCAGCCGTAAGACCCGCGGCGGAGGAGGCCTTGCCACTGGTGTAGACCGCTCGCGGTGCTATCTCACTGACTTGTTTTAACAACTGCGATTTCGCTGTACTCGGGTCACCGACTATGCACACATTTATGTCGCCACGGAGGGTAGTTTCTAAAAAAAATATTACAGTACTCTATTTATTACTTTAATCTACTTGTGTAGTTTGTGTAATTAATAATAGACTTTTTAGAAATACACCAGTTTCAATTGTTATTTAATTTTCTTTTGTAAGTCAGGTAATTGACAACTGAAAGGGGGTTTCTTTGAATAACTACAATTTAACATAAAAAGAAATAAAAACTTATGTTTTATGCAATTTATCAAAGATTAAGTGTAAAAATCCAGTAAGTTAAGAAGTCTTGAAAACAATGCGGAGAAGAGTTTTATTAAATATATTTCCTATTTACTTTCAATGGTTGTTTTAGCGACTCCTCCAAACAGCATGAGTAGGACACCTCTCTTCACTTCATTGTTACCGTGGATACTCGGGAACAAACTTGCTATTAAATTATTGTACAGGTTTCGATCTCTAGACATTTCATAGACCTATAAAAAATTTAAAATTATAGCATAGTTTCACTTGTCTTCAATTTATTATTTAAGTATTCATATATAATTATAATTTTGATGTCAAGCCAAACTATAGGTTTCTTATAAGTTACTTGTTGAAATCATGATTATTATTAATTTTTATTTCAATATTGCAGTGATTTTAACTCAAATAATATAAAGTATGAATTGGAGATTTTATAAACATATACCAATATTTAAGTTCTACCTTGGGGCTGAAGTTTTGTTTTGAACTAGTATTATTATTCTATGGTAAGCTTGGAAATGTGTTTGTTAGCTTTGTTACTTGTTTTTGAACATTTTAATAAAAAGACATAAAGGCTAGATACCTTATCCCATTCTTTATCAGTCATCTGTTTCTTCATATCCTCAGTTGTGATGTCATCAGTAGCAAAGTCTGCAGTTCCAAACCTTCGAGCTGTAGCTTGCACGCTACAGGCTAAGAATGATGTTCTACAAAGAATTATTAACATTATGTATACTAAATATGAGAAATGGAAAACTAGAATAAATGGTATTGACACTACACAGGATAAGTAGAGTAACACTTGAATCCAGTATTATTCAAAGCAGAATTTTCTTAATAAACTTGTATGTATTGTACCTAATGTATTTGTACATAATGAATAACAGATTTTTCAATTGTTACAAAACAATTACGTGAGTAAAGTACAGTTAGAAAATAAAATACAGAAATATTTTTTAGAGGATGGAAGTAAATATGCTTTTCAAATGCTATGATTACTTAAATACTTATGAAAAATATATTATATAATATTAACTTGTAATGCAATTCCCGAACACCTAATGCCTTTAACCCTTTAATACCCTCCATCTGTCCTTCATTGGCTAGTTTTGTACGGACTGTCAACTCGGCCTTGGCTCCTGGCATTGATAGAGAACCGACATCAGGGACAACAATGAGTGTGCCTGTGAAGTCATAACGGTCCCCAGCCTGGAAAATCACATTTAATATGAGGGCTGTATTACCAAATAGTTAATCACATAAATGGGCTGACAGTTTCATCATTCATTATATTATGTTATTTTTTCAGAAATAGAATATTTTTTTCTTAATTTGCTAATTATTTATCATTCTTGTTCATGGCACATGTTAAAAAAACATGCTATTGAAAATAGGCATATAATTATTTAAGTATTTTTAACACTTCAAATAGTTACTGTATGTAACATATGTATATATACTAAATAAATAATCATCTGACAATATACCTGCACAGATTCAACAGCTTCAGCTCTGAGTATAACTTCTAATGACCGTGGAATACATCCCCGAGGTAATTCAGACTGTGTTTCCTGAATGCGGATCTTTTGAAAGTCCACAAAAACTGATTTGTCTGCATCGAGCATGAATCGGCGACGGTTGGCACAAACTGGGTTACGACATATTGTCGGTATTGTATACTGGAATTTAAAATAAATGTATTTAAAGAAGGCAACTTTTTATAAGTTTATAATTTTTTGAAAATGTCCTTAAGAATAACATTTAGATAACTACTTTATAATATCATCAATGACTACATAAAGATATAAGAGATGTGTATAGCAGCAATTTAAGAACACATATCTAACTTACCTTAAATTGTTGTTCCACATTTTTTATAACAGTTTGACAATCTAAGCAAACGAAAGTGCCCAGCACTAATTCAGGATGAACAGGATGTGTACGTACAATTTGACCTGATATTCTAATAAGTGTGCCAATTTTAGTTGTAGTTAATTCTCTAACTTTATGTCTTGTTGGAACATCCACAAATGATATATAAAATTCTTTACCTTGCACTTCCTTCTTCATACCACTTTCAGCTAAACTTAAAACATAATTTAAAATAGCCTGATTTAAAAACGGATATATCCTGTAATACTCTTCAATTATTGTAGTTGCCAAATTCTGATTATATTTCTCAACATCGTCAAAGCTAACTTCTAATGTACTTAACTCAGGTTTGAAAAGTTCTCTAGCCTGTTTTTCGTATTTTAACTCATTATCCTCCTTGAAACTAGAAACAAATAGCCATTCATAATTCACAAGTTATAATCAAATTTACCTTGTGAAAATTTGTTTTCCATGATATATCATAAAAGTACAAATTATAATAATATTATGTATATAAATTATATATTAATATTTACAACTCACTCTTCTAAGAAATCTTGAAAAAGTTTTTGACAACGAACTCCAACCTCATCTTTTACTTGGCTTTGTGTAGCATATGTATCCGCAACATCCATCTTGACTTAATAATAAATATAGTGCTCTCGGTGGGTTTATATTGTCATTCAATATCTAATTTCGGTAATCAAACTAACAATATTCAACACATTATAATAGAAAACAAACACTCCCGGTTTAAACAACAATAGCGTGAATAGGTTGACAGTTAAAAAATTTGGCGGGAACATTGACAGTTTCGTTCATAAAATTTGTTTATCACTTGATATCGCTAATTCTATTATATACTAAAAACTTGAAAGTATGATTAAAATAATGTTTTATGTATTTTTATGTGATTTTTACTAACAAATTGATTACAACGGTTAGTACCAGACTAGACACTAAATTATTTCTAAACCGTAACGTCAAATATGTATAAAGTATAACCTTTGTAACAAATAGACGTATATAATCTGCTGGTGCTGTTTAATTACTGTATCATAAATGTTTATTGAATTATGTTTATTATGAAAATCATAAGAATATATTACTATTTTTGATCAATTTGTATTGTCTTCCCTTCTGACGTTGAGTTTAACATGACGTCAAGTTTTAAATCGTCATCAATTAACTAGATTTCATTAAAATGGATGAAAATAAACTAGAATTTTTGTACAAAGCAGCTTCAGTATTAACAAGTCGAGATGATAAAACATATGATATATTAAGAAGTCATTATTTGTGAGTTGGTATAATTAACTTTTCTTACTGATTTTATCTTATTAATAATTGTAACTTATTCACTTTTAGGAGACGGAGTCGTGTATTTATTCCTTTTGCTAAAGCTTCAAGTAACAATTTAAGTAAATCAAGGTGTACTCATTGTTTTTTGGAATGGAAAAAAGGTACACAGATCAGGGTATGTCTCCAATGTAATTAAGGTGTTAATGAAGTTTCTAACTCTGTAACTTACAATTTCTGTTTAGTATAAGGATTGAATATGTTTTGTTTGCTTTTCAGATAAAAGTTAATAAATTGAGCAAAAGACAGAAAAAGAGAATCAAATGTAATAAACAGAAAAAAAATTACCAACTGAATTCCAAACAGCTGGTTTGTAATTTTTTATGTATAACTGCTACTAGATATTTTAACCAATTTTTCTAAGATAAATATACCTCATCATAATTATTACAAAAATCAGTGAAAAACTAATAACAAATAATTTTTATAGGAAAGAATATGCTCTTTTTGTGGAAATATATCAACAATTGAAGGACCAGTTTTAAATAAAAGAGAAAAAGACAATACTGAAAATAAGGAACCAACTGTTCCACAAATTAAAAAACATCAAGGTGTCACACAAAATCAACAAGGATTTAAAAATAAAAAGGCATTAAATGTCTATAGTAGCATCTCTCAAGTATTTTCTGTAAAAAATGAGTGTAATAATCTAAAACAGCCTACAGTTCCAGTAAAACCTAATAATAAAAAGAAAAAGGATAAATTTGCAGGATTGTGTCAAATGGCTGTTTTGGGTGCTGCTAAAAAAAAGGCAGAGATTGAGAAAAATAATAAGCTCAATCTATTTTTAAAAACATTATAATAAAGACAAATCGCTTGTATATACATTTTTATTTGCTTTTAATTAAAATTAAATGGATATCCATAACATTTGTGTTTGTATGTCCAGTAATTATATGCAATTGGCCTTTTTTGAACTGTTTGTAAAAGTTGTATGAATCATTGTTAGCTAAATATGTATTAACATCAAGATTCTCTAATTTTGAATCTGCAATTAAGTTACAATAGCCCATAGCACCAGCTGCATCTGTTGGTCCATCAATGCCATCTGTGCCGGCGCTCAAGAAGAATATATTGTGATTTACCAGACAATCTCTATTTTCATTAAGCAAT
The DNA here is from genome assembly GCA_025727935.1 of Hebomoia glaucippe. Taxonomy (NCBI): domain Eukaryota; kingdom Metazoa; phylum Arthropoda; class Insecta; order Lepidoptera; family Pieridae; genus Hebomoia; species Hebomoia glaucippe. Next base: position 7,160 of record JAOSYY010001300.1, read on the forward strand.
AATGAAAATTCCAAAGCTAATTGTTGATTTCGTCCACCCTTTCCAATTCCTTTAACTTCTACAGTTGTCTCTCCCCCAAAAATCAGACATATATCTCCAATATTATCAATTGATTTTAATACATCTATATTACCATAAGATATTTGAAGGCAAATACTTTTAAGACTAAATTTTAATGTATCAAAATCTATGGACCCTCTGTGAAAGTCGCAAAACAGTTGAGTCAGTTTATAATATTCTACAGCTACATTTTTAACATTGCCTGTAATAATATTAGAAAGGACAATAGGCAGATAATTTAATTTCTGTGCTTGGGAAACTGCAGCATCTATACTGAGTTTATTGGAACCTATAATATAATTATGAACATTATTAAATGGGAATGTATTATAATTCTCTTTAATTTCTAAAACATGTCTGATTGATGTAGGAAGTACTTCAAAAAGTTGGTATTTCTTGATAATATCCATAGCAGCAGGAACTGGATCCTTGTTTTCAACAGTAGGCCCACTGGCTATGAGATCTAATGGATCTCCAACAATATCAGATAAAATTAATGTTACTATTTGAGCTGGTTGAGCTTGGATAGCAAGTTGGCCACCTTTAAATTCAGATAACCGTTTTCTGACTGTATTTAATTCTTTAATATCTGCTCCAGAGTTTGCTAACTCTTTAATCAAGGTTGTCTTTTCTTCAAGTTTGATTGGTGGCTTTGGTAAAGGTAATAATGCAGATCCACCACCAGATATTAATACTAAAAGAAAATCACTTGTGTCAAATCTTGTAATTAGTGATTGGATTTTTCTGCTAGTTGTCTCAGCATCAATATCTGGTAAATTGTTTTTGGCACCCTCACAATATTCTAACCATCTCTTGTGGGTGCTGCCAACCATACTTCCTATAGGAATACTTATATATCCACCTTTTATTTTAGATTCTAATATGTTTTCAATTTCTATTGCCATATTTTTTACTGCTTTTCCAGTTCCAATCACATATACATTCTTATTGTTTAAATTAAAATTATCACCTAGAATCTTAAGATGCTCTGTTGTTTTATTATAGTTTAAAGATTTTTTAATTAAATTTTCAGGCAAAACTGCCGCAATGCTACTTTTAAATATTTGTAATAAAGTATCAAAAGCACATTTAGACATTTCTATAATAATTAAAAAACTTAATAATAAAACTTGTACCTTTTAAATACACGATATAAAATAAATCTAATTGTTTCAATTACGTTGATCTCTATAGTTAAAATATTATGGTGCTGATAACTTTTAGCTTCAGTACGCATAAGTAACTATTATAATATAAATATTACAAGATAAAAATAAATTAAGATAACTAGGTAGATATATAGAAAATTTAATTTATATTAATATACAATTTTATACCTTCAAACCTATTCATAGAAGTTAAATTGCCTTGAAACTTGTTTTACGAATTTATTCATAAACCCGACAGCATGATCGGAGTTTGAAAGATATGTTCATAAATGCAAAATGACAAATGACATTTGTAAAAAACTTTAATTTATTCTGTGCAAGGAGTTTTTGACGTTTCGTCGATATTTGATACGTTTATCTCGTCAATATCTCTTTGCGTTGTAAATTTGTAATATCTTATAACTTTAATTGCGAATATTATGAGTGAATAAGACTGAAAGAAGTAGATTATGATAATAAGAGGTACGTACCTAGTATACGAGTACAAGTTTTAAATAAGTAAATTAAAGATCCTTAATTTACTTATTTATTTATAATTATCTTTGATAGCAAGGATATATTTTACTTCTGTGGTTTTATAGACTTATTTATTAACTCTAACGTTGTTAATTAGTTAATATGTTTTCCGCACAGTTAGTGTTAAAAAAAATAGTAAGTAATAATAAATCCAATATGTGGAAACTACTGAAGATAACTATGTAAGTGGTATTTCTTCCAACTAAAAAAAGTGTAGTGTTTCATTAGACAGAAATCCTAAAAAATTTACAACTTTCCCGGTAACTGCCAATTGCCATGAATAAAGATTGGGTTGCTAAGTATAGATTTTTAATTACAACTTTAATAAGTATAAAAGGGTATATAAATATATTTATTTTGTTCAAATGAAAAATTAAGTCGAAATATAAGTTTTTGCTTTTCACAGTTTTTAGTATGTGTTTATAATTCTTATATATCTAACTTTAAATCAGGCACCAATCTCTTTGCTTCTCTAATGCCGGTTTCAGTCGCGCCATGTGTAGACGAGAAATATGTGGAGTGTGTAGCTTCTCCTGCAAAAAGAACTCTAAGATTCCCATAGGAGTCCATTAACGGTTCCGCAAGGTCCGACCGAGCTGTTGACTGTATGTTTTCATAAGAATAACTACCATATACATTTGAATACCAATTTGAGCTGAAAAAATACCAGACATTCTTTGGAACACGTTATACAAATTTACTTAAGTAGTAATTCATGTACAAATCTCTTATAAATCGTATTCCTTGGCAAGTAGGTTGGTTTCATATCAACCAAAAAACTTTTAGATATAATTTAAATACTGGAAATTAAATATAGTCCCATAGAAGTCGAGTGCGTATGTATTAAACTAGATTAAATAACGTAGTTTTTTTCTCTTTTAAGAAAGCTCGTTAGCTTTCATGTGATTAGTATAAATACGATTTAAATGACTTTTGTCATATAAATTAATTTTTTTTCAAGCACCTATTCAAAATCCAAGGTTGTTGAACGATCGTTGAAGTTTTGCCCATAAACCGTGTAAGTAACTCCATGCACTTTTTTCGTAATATATGTTCAGGTAATGTCTCGATCTATAATGAACATATATAAAAATGTTAAATTTAAAAATGTGTTTTTGACAAGACACTTAAATATAACACAAATAATATATTACATAAGCTTGTAGGTGAAGTAAATTACCATTTTAGCTCCATCACCTCTCACCCACAAGATAAGAGACTTTCGACATCCTGCCGGGCTACTAGCACCAAAAATGTGTGTCATCCAAGCGTCGGTAGTCGATACTTTTGCTTTATCTTCAGGTTTCCATAAAAAATTAAAAAACAACGGTTGTTTTGGCCACCAAGGTTCATTGAATTTTATAACTAGCTTATTTACGGTGCCTACAGATATACTGTTGATGGCTTGAATTTTTTTATCTGGCAATGGCGGGTTAAATAATTTTGCGTGACTGAAATAAAACATTCACATAGTGTTAAAAAATAATATAAATATTAATGGGCGCGACAGAAATGACTTACTTTTGTTTTAGTTGTCCTATTGGAATAGTAACTATAACGTTCTTAGCTGTGTAAATGTTGCCATCTGTGCAGATGACTTCAACATTACCTGTATCGTCTTTAGGCCAATTAATTTTTAATACCCCCGTCATAAATATTATATCAAGATTTGGCAATCCTGGACCATTGTTGTAGGTGTTCTGTAATTTTTGAATGATTGTAGTGTACCAGAGTTGCGTGGTAACAAAATAAAAATTAAACGTTGTAAAATTTAGTTTTGTCGAATAAGAAATTCTTATGAAAACAATAATTAATCTGATCTTACCAACATAATTTCGAAGAAGGTTTTGTAACCGTATCGATGCCAACTTATATACGGGTCATCATTATCCACTGTTCTTCCGACTTCAGTGGGATAAAAGAATTGTGTAGCTTTTATAATACTTTCATCAGCGACGCTGCCATCAGACCACAAAACCTGCCTAGTTATAGTTTGAGGCAATAACAGGATATTGTGTTGTTTTGCAATCGCATAAATAATATTGTTAGTGCCATGAATCCTAAAAAAAACCACTTTCCAATTTAATAATTATATCAATTATTTCGGGATGAAAAAACGTATAACTGCTCACCATTCAGCCCCTAATTCGGTGACATCATGATTTGAGTTCACAAAAGTATTCACCCGTCCACCGACTTTATGATGACGTTCAAGAGCTAGGACCTGTTTACCAGCTTTGGCTAAAGTCGTAGCAGCTGTTACGCCTGCACAGCCCAGCCCTATTACTATTGTGTCGTAAGGATGCATTACACTCATTATTTTATTATTAGTTCATTAACAATCGAAACGTTTTTGTTTTAGAAAAAATTGACAAAGCTAATTAATAATATCTGAGAGGAATTACAGCAAGAAGGTCCTGTGACAATGAAAATATAAAAGTGCTTTAACTTGTATGTTTATCAAAGTGTTTTATCAAAAATCACTGATAACGCTACAGTATGAAGATATGGCTATGTTAGCAAAGTTTGGAAAATATAGTAATCTATTATTTTATCGTATCCTTGATAAAGTTAATATAGTGTTACTGTTTTAAATTAAAATGAAATAATCATAAAACACCGGACAAATTTTGTCAGTACAACGATATAGATTACCGCGAAATTTTCAACATTGAATTATAAATCAAAAACAAATATCAAATTACAGAATTTAGACTATAATCTTCGAGTACGTTGAAGTAAAATTATAAAAGAAACTACATTTTTATATAAATTAAAATAGCGGTTCTTTTGTTAACTGTACTTGAAAAAACAGAGAAATAGACTATATGACCTTTTTGGTGGATACTATCAAAATGACTAATAATTAGTAAGTGTAGTATTAATAAATTTTGAACTCGCGTATTATGCACTGAAAGGGATATCGCTTAAAAATATTGTAGTTGGCAACAATTTCGCTTGTTATTGGATGCACAAAAATTTGACCCGTTATACGCATGTCTGAACAAGTCGCCGCAATATTTGAAAGTTGACTACGGAAAACAGCACCTCAGGCCATTTCGTCATGAGTACCTAAATTGTTCTTGCTACAGTTATAGCATTTTTTAATATGGATAATCCCATTTGTTTCTCTCAGTTCTTTGTCAATAAGCAAAACGTAAGATCCTTTAGTAATTGTTTTAATTTACAATTATTGAAACCGGAAAATAGTGAAAAGTTTCTACGTAATATCTTTCAAGAAAATATGTATCCGGTAAGTCAAGTAACTCCTGAATTACGTGATATTTTAAGTGGTGCAAGGAATAATATTTTAAAAAATTGCAGACAAGATTTTAAAGAAACCTTTACTTCACGAATACAATATAAATTAATGAGTAGTGTTGATAAAAAATATGTTTATGATGGATGCACACGGATGATGTTCAAAATTTTGCCGAAAACGTTTTTCGGAAATAATCATAACGTAAAAATTTTTCAGAAATGTATAAGAATTATCGTTTACAGTATGAGAAAACAACATTTTATTCTAAACAATTTAATAACAACCTGGAACTTTAAAATTACGCCTTGGAGTAATTTGGAAATAAATGAGGCGCGAAATATTTTACAAATAATATTAGAGTGGCTATTTCGGTATATTCTATCAGCTGTAATATGTCTTAATTTTTATGTAACCACATGTAAAATGGATGCAGACGAGAACAAACTCCATTATTTTTGGAAGGCTCAATGGCAAAGCTTTTTCGATAAGGAAATATCAAAAATGACAATTAGAAATGTTATAAGCAAGTATGAACCTTATTGCTTAGGTAAAAAAGCAAAGAAAAAATTTATACCACATCAACGTTTATCCATTAAACTCATTAGAAAAAAAATACCTAAACTTCATTTAATACTGAAAGCTAAATATGAAGTTCGACCCATTGTTAGATTTAAAAATGGCACATTGAATTCTTCAGAGAAATTTAAGATTAAAGAGAGACTGGGATTTCTTAAGCTATTGGATGTTGATAGACAAGGAGAGAAGTTAGAATCACAACTTTCAATATTACATTTGAATTGGTTAAGGCGAGATAAACCGAAACTATATTTTGTTAAAGCTGACTTGAGCAATGCTTTTGGGTCTATAAGCAAGTCTGTACTCATGAAAGTAATATCCGAGAAAATGGCGCATCTACAAAAGTCCGACCAACCTCTTTACTTGAAGAAAAAGTTTGCTGTGTATTACAAAGAAATAATGAGTGAACTCCAGAAACCTCTGCTAGTTCGAGTAGGGTCCACAGTTTATTCATGGAAAATTGGTCTAGTCCAAGGTTACGTATACTCTCCTGTCTTATCCGAATTATACTATTCCCATTTAGATAAACAGTATTTCTCTGAACACATGAGCAGAACAGAGAATCAACTTAAGTTATTTACAAGAGTTGTCGACGATTACTTATATATAACAGATTGTGTAAATGATGCGCATAACTTTCTCAAAGCTCTGGCGAATTACAAAAATGTAAACTACAACAAGACAACTGTAAATTTCGTTTATCCCGGTATACATTTTTGCGAAGATATAAATTTTGTAGGATACACCTATAATACAGAAAAATTATTTGTTAATAGAGCTAGTAATATTTACACAGGTCAAATGTGTTATAAGATAACGTTTTCCTCGTGTATATCGAATATTAATTCATTTTTAGAAAACCGAATAGGTCAGACCGGTATAGCAATTAATTCGCTCTTGTTTAACTTTCACAGAAATGACGAAGAGATTGTATGGAATCATATATTTGTTACATTATGTATTTCTGCGAATAAATTTTGTACTATTATATCTGTGTTATGCGAGGAAAAGGAAATGCCTAATTATATAGGGCTTTATAAAAAACAAGTAACAGTGAAGCTCTGTAATTCTATGATAGACGTGTTGTTGAGGAATAAGCCGAAAGATTTCTTGTTTATGTATTGTATTAATCATATTCGATACTTGTCATGGAAGGCTTTGTCCCTTTGCGTGAAGAAAACACCGAAATGTAATAACCTTAATCGTTATATAGATGTGGAAATGTTAAAGTCGAATTGTATTTTTGGTAAATGGAGGGATCACGCCTCGAGGATTACTAAGTCTGGTCATTTTCAACAGCCAGCTGATAAAACGGTATGCAGACGATCCGATCTGCGCAAAATTATGAAAACTTTTGAAGATTTACCTGCTGGTTTTCAGTGTTATAAAAATATGTTTGGGTAATATGTTATTGTGAATTAAATAAAAATAAACATATTTATTAACTAGTTTTATTTCTAACACACAATATCGTGCATGATACATAAAAATGGACGGAACTTATACTTTTAATAAAATATAAGTACGTAACTATACACTAAGTCAGGCACATTTTGGATGGAATTAAGTTTATAAAATTTATATTAATAAACTAAATTTGTAAATAAAAAGAAAATGTAAAAAAGACTTAACATTATTTAGATGCCTTGGAGGAAATAGATCATT
>JAOSYY010001300.1:14507-30254 GCA_025727935.1 Hebomoia glaucippe
AAGTAATGTATATTGAGATTCTGTAAGTTTTTTTCAGTCATACGTAAACTATTCAATCGCTGGGATTTCAAGTTGCTTTGTTTAATCTTATTGGAAATTCTTAATAATATTACCTCGTTACTAAACGTCAAACATATTGTGCACAATCTTGAAAACGCGTCATTCATCCAATTGTACATGGAACAACTAGATAATTTCTAATATCCCTCACATAATACATTAAAATCAATCCGCTTAAGTGAATATACTACTTATATAAATCGTCATTTTTTTTTAACTATCCAGAACTTATTTGATTAACAATTAGAGGTTGACACAACCGGGATGAACGCTAGCGATGCTTAACTAAATTGTTGACTTTGGAATCATCTCAATAGAGCGATGAAAAACAATGAAATCGCGAGTAAATGGCCAAGGATGCCATTTTTATAGGCGTGGGATAGGAAATCTGGATCGGAGGCTATGTAGTATGAGGCTTGGGGCGCGTCACAGGAGACGATACGGGCGGCGCGAGGGAGAGAAGTGCCTGCGACTTTTTCAGCGGAACGCTGATGGTGTGCAAGCGGCTTTAGACGAACCGCAGCATCGCTGAAGATTAAATCAGCATACGGCGGTTTCGAATAGAACATGCTGAAACTGAAATTGATAATTCCTTTTATATTACACTCGGTATTGCCAGTTTTTGAAGATGATGGTGAATCAAGTTTCCGCTTTTTTATACCATAATGTGGGAATTACGTAATGCATTAATTGACGACAATTTGAAAACGCCATAAATTTCCTTTCCTCCTCTATGAATTTTTAGATTATTCTGTACCTGTTCAGAATTATATTCGGTAGAACTTATGCAATTCAATATTAGTTGATAAGTATAAAACTTGCTTAATGTTTCTTTCTTTGATTCGTAATTTAACTATAATCTTTTGCATCAGATACTTAGCTGACCAATAAGACAGATGAATAACAGACATAAAAAAATACCTGAAATCGTCATTGACTGTGGCTCCATAAAGTTGCAATGCATACAACATCAAGTTGGAGAATGTATCTAGCTCGGTATGATTAGCTCTTCCCATCAGCACCGACCCTGGTACTTTGCCCAAATTGCAATGTTTGTACTCGTGAACTTTTGCCCGTGTACCTAATAAAAGAAAACAAATGGCATTCTCTAAATGTTATCGCTACAATTTTAATGTTATACAACCAAAAGTGTGTATTGCATTTCAAATAAAAAATATAACAGACTATATTTTTCAATCAAAAATCGAAAATGAATCTAGGCTATAATGTATTATTGCCTTTTAATATAAATAAATGTGACATTTTGTATTTATTAATTTAAAAACAGTAATTAAAACAGCATAATGTGTTATTTACAAACATATCAGTATCAATAAGTAAATCGTATTCGTAAGTATAAATTTGTCAGTGTTGCACCTTTTCTTTCAAATATATATATGAAAATTCTTAACAGCCAGTAAAAGATATATACTTTTGATATGCGGCTAAATCAAGGTCAGTGTAATAAGACTTACCATCAGGACACATGAGTTGCAAGTCATCAACTAACAGGTCACGCGCCCACCATTCTCGGCGCCGCCCGCCCGCCACCTCGGCTGGGGCGGTATGACGCACGAAGGCGACATCACCACCGCCCTCCACCATACACCGGATAGCGCCTACATGGCCATAATAGTCCTCGCTTGCATCCCGTCTACAACGTCTGTAATATAATGAACATACTCGTAAGTCACCGACATTCGTTTTGAAAAATTGTTAAATGGGACAGATCTGCTTTAAACACTACACGATCGAAATATTATACATCATAAAATTTCATTAAATAAATTAGAAATTAGTCACAGATTTATTTTTGCAGTGATTGGCCATGTTCTTTATAAGTACTGAATAAAAGAAAAAAAATGTAATCTTATAACATTATATTTTTAACTTAATAGGGATATAGATGACTCTGCCAATTTTCCAAACACTGAGAAAATGGATATACATTCTAAAATTTTTGTGTGTGTATTCAAGAACATTTAACTATTAATCTCACATTATTCAAGAAGTTTACCGATTATTATAAGTGTATCGAGCAATCAATAATAATGTACCTGAAGGACGCTCCGTGGCAGAGATGGCAAAGATTGTCGTGCGGTACAGTGCCCGTGTCTACGTACTCGCTGCTAAGCGCGCCTGGCGCACACGATTTGGAGAAGTACTGAGAAGCCGCAGTCGCGCCGTCACACCCGTAAGGCCTGCCCGCAACGAAAACGATAATGAAATTTAATTAGCCTACGTTACTCTTTATAAGATTAGTTATCCGCCAGTGAAAATTCCGTAACCACTTCAAAGTCCGAACAGACACGCAGACGGAGAATCAAACAAAAATAATGAATTTGTGTTTTTTATTTTAATTAATCTATATAATTTATAATACGGTATATAATTTAAATATTTAATATACTGAATTAAATTTGTATGTTTGTCATTGAATATAAGTGTTTCCTAATGTTACAAGACAGAAGAGCTCAAAGCTGGCTCAAAGAAATAATTACCTGATCCATCCATTAGATAGTAAATATGCCAATGGATAGACCCATCCAGCTGCCATGCCAATACCAGTGTGGCAAGTATTTTTGCCTCGTAGATATGTCAAATCTGTATCCGGGTCTTGCTCCTTGCCAACAGCCACTGCATAGTACCAGCTATCACCGCTCGAGTATACCTAGTTTTAATAAACAATTTATTGTGGCATTATTGGCAAAAGTATTGGCTACATCAAAATCTAAAATAGCTAATAAATGTTATCTGCATATTATTTGAAAATCTTTTGATTTTAATGTCAAATAATTAAAATAAGACGTGTACTACAAACGCATTTAAGTTTTTTTAGTAAACATTTAGAGACAGCGGTTAAAATCGTATTAATTTCTTTAACCTTTAAGTTTGAAGCACGATAGTACAAAGCTACCTTATTTAAACATTAGCGCAGTAAAAAAATCTATTTAATAAAGGATTGACTACAATGAACTTGGATATTTTAGAGGCGAGGTAAATCTGATGCCAAAAATATAGAAAATCTAATCAATTGTTTATACCTCTTGCATGAAAGGTACCAGACGGTACTTGTAGGCTGCGTGAAGCATATCTGCCGCGTCGAATAGCGCCATATCAGCTGTTCCATCAGAAATCGCACGCTCGCAGTGTCTAGAGCTATGCGCCCGCCAACACATCAGACCCGGCGATAAGAAAGCGGCCTTTAACGCTATCTAGTAAATACACAACGGCTTTAAAATAAATTTTCTATATGATTAGTCTAGATATGGCTAAAGAAAAAATTTATTCAAGACAATTTAATAGGTTTATTTATTATAATTACCCTCATTTTGATGCACTTGTCATACTCGGCTTCGCTGGTAACACAGAGCACAGCTCGTTTGACCGGACAGTCTCTGATGCCAATAACTGCTTTCTCTGCCTGGTCACCTACATACTTATTGTTCAAAATATGGTGAGCTGCTTGTTCTTCTTCTTCGAGCACTCGAAAACTTATTGTAGCGTCCTACAATTTAAGTGTCATTTTAAATGTTAATTTAAAAAGGAATTCGTTTCCTAACTACTGGTTTTCGAACAAGACTTGCAGTTTATATCTTTGATATGTCTTGCTTATCTTCATACAATTTTTATATACGGATTAAATACAGGGCGTTTGGGGACTGCTCACGAAAACGAAGGCGGATGACAGTACTAATGACACCTTTGATGGGATGGAAAAAATCAATCTTGACTAAAAAAATACATATTTTTAACACTTTATTGCATTATTTACGCTCCATTTTCTAAGTATAGCTAAATGAAACTACAGTTTCATAAAAAATACATAACTTTACTAAAAAAAAAAACCAGCAATGAAGCATGATAACAAAAACAGCTGGACTATCATGATGGCGCGAAATAACTCTAATAAAACATTTTAAAAATATGATTTAATTTTAGTCACTATCGAATTTTATTTCGTCTCATCATGAAAGCTGTAATTAGTACTATCACCTATCTTCGTCTTCAGGAGCAGTCCCCAAACACCCTGTATATTATGTTGGAATATATGTTAGATTTTTAGTTCAAAGAGTGATAGGACTTGGTATATAGAATTGAAGTGTTAGAAACAGATTGTTACTAGAAATAAGAGTTACCTGTAACAAGAGATCTGTAGTGCCTTCTGATTGAAATAGTTTAAATGGTAGTTCAATAGGTTGACCATACATATCCACTCTTGGTTTGTATGGGGATACTGTTGTACTGTAAAAGTATATGTATGTATGCTTTATTTTTTGTGTACTGATCTTCTAATACGCATATGGGTGTAATTATATTTAATACTTTTTTAAATCTAGTTTTGGACTTTTCTTAAACAACGTACATTTGTATCCACACGTTTTGGAATACATATAGTATAATTTCCTTTATTTTATAGCTAAATTAGGCAAACGAGCTCATTGTTCAACTGATTGTAATCGATTTCTGTCACCCAAGGGCACCTAGATCTTTTTACCCATATTACATTATTTTTAGATTGTTCATATGTTTGACACTGCTGCAACATCCCTGTGGGATCGCACAAGATGAGGCAGTGATAAATATAATTTTATTTAATATTACATTTTAAGTCTTAGGAACTCTTTCCAAGTACATAAATAAATAAAGTTTGTATTTGATGACGTTCTATGACGGTCTTATTGTTTTTTCGAGTAGTTCTTAGAATGAAGACGAAACGCCCACAGCACTACAGTCTTTCTACCTCTATCTATGAATTTGTGTCAAACATATCTAGTGAAGTAATTTAATTAACAAAATGATTAACTCGCCTTCCATCTGTTTTGTCAAATTGGTTCTGGCGGAACCCATCGTAGTACCGACTCGGCTCTGTGGTAGACGACAACCAGTTGCCATACGCGTCTTGCTGATAGGCATCAGTTCGGTTCGACATTTTATTCATCGAATTTGGTTCACCATATAACTCCACAATTTTCATCAGCAAATTTTGGTACCTGTAATTGATTATGAATTTGGTTCCTTAAGATTCGCATAAGTATATTATTATCTATAATATATCTTGCTACTACAAAAACTACTGACTACTAATAAATCATTTAATAATAATATATATAAACAAAAAAGGTCTTGATGCGCTGTGATGCGCGTTTCAACTTCTATGAACTTCCGAATGCTCGAGATAAACGTCAATGGCTAATGTAATACGATATAATAATATTAAAAAAAATATTTGTCAAAGATTCTCAAATTAATTATTTAACTAAGTAGAGTAAATTGTTAACTAAGCAGTAATAATGTCAGCTGTTACATATCAATCGGACTTTTTTTTTTTTTGAGGTACGTTGGCGTTTTTAGCCAGGTGGCTATGAAGATTAACCGGATGTTGTCAATCGGACTGAACAGCACTATAATGTAGAAGTCTTTTATAACTCGACGGACACATTGTAGGTTAAATATATTAAATACTTTACTTGATCCTCTGGCTACTAGTGGCAACACTGGAGGTAAGTACCGCATCAGCGGGTACTCTGCCCCAATTACACCTCTCCCATTCGGTGACCGGAGCCCGGGCGCCATCCCGACATATTAACTCAAAGTCTGCTTCGGTTACACCACCTACAGCATATGAGCACTCGTAAATGTCAAGTTATAAAGATGGACTACAGAAGCTATACACAACTTAGGTCAAAATTGTCGCCTATACATATAAATAAAACTATAATGTCTGCTTGTAATATCAAAATAACAGCAATTTCTAAATGCATACAAAAGTATATTATGTACTTAAGAGAAAAAACACAATTTATACAAATTTAATCAGTCTGTCTGTTTCGGCGAACTTAATTATTAGCTTCTGCCAGCGGCCACGTTCGCGTTTATTTTGATTTTTGCACCTTGGTCTTTTAGCAAGAAGCCGCATTTTTTTGAAGATATACTATAGATATATTCGTAGATAATTGTACTATGTAACACTGAAAGAATTTTTCAAATCGGACCGGCGTTCTTGAAATTAGCGTGTTCAAAAAAACAAACAAACTCTTCAACTTTATAATATTAGTATAAATTTTACTATACTTTAAAGCTGGTCGTAATAATCAAAAGCCGATATTTAGAAAAAAGAAAATATTAAGCTATTATTTGTTGTTTTCTTTCGGCTAAATTTCAATAGACTGAATATCACGTTATCCTCACCACACATTGTGATGTGTGGTGAAGATAACGTGAATTTCAGTTAACTGTGGGTAGCACACGCGACATTCAATATATAAATAATAGACGTCAACACCATTTCAAAACAACCCAAAAATATTACCAAAACCGAAGCAAGTATCCCATTAAATGCAAGTGCAGCAATGCATTGTCCAATCTGCTGTCGGAATCTTCGAGTCGTCTATAAGAAATTCAACTCATAGACGGCTTGAAAACTTCTACAGCATTTGGTGTCCTCCACAAAGCCTTCACGACGTAATGCTGTTAATAGTAAGCGTGTTACTTATAGTAAATAAACCATCTTTAAATATAGTAAATGAGGTCTCACTTTCACAAAAACTTAATATTTGTTATAGATGAAATAATCGATCTTTATCAAAACACTAGCTCACCCGGTAAATATTCTTTTGCTAAGTTTATGGTGACTGTGGATAGAGGAGCAAAAATGTAGGGTTGTGTACACGAGAATGTTATATACTAAATATTAAAGTGAACAAGCACTTACAATAGAAACAAAGTTAAAAAACGCTAATCTGTCTTTCAAGGTTTTTCATTATTACGGCTAGATCGAGTTTAACAGAACTCTACCTAGTAGATAACTAAATATGTAACTTGTATTACTTTTATTTCATCGTAAATATCATCACTGACTCTAGATATTGTGTATTTCTAAAATTAATACAGATAAAACCGCTATGTATTGCTATTATAAATTAAAACGTTACGTCTAATTCAGCTCAAAGCTAGTACAACAATCACATTCTTATAACTGCTAAGGAATGCCAATCGTTCTCACGTTTATGCACCTATCGAATTAACCTTTGTCAGCGATATACTATAAAAACGTGTATCACCAATATTCATATGGCTGACACGTAAACAAGTAAATAAGCGATATATAATACTTTCGAATTTTCAAGACTTTAGAAGAATTATATAACTACATACAATATATACATAATATGTCGACCTCTGAATTACGATACCCTATATTCATTATACATATTTTCTCAATAAATTTTTACTCTATCGACTTCATTATATTAAGTTTTCATGATCGCAAAAGTACATTTCATACAACGTGTACAAAAACACAAATTTTTGGGCCAAATTTGTCGCCCGATACACCAACATACATAGCTTAGTGTTAAATCTGTCGCTGCTATTGCGAGATTAACTAATCAAAAGTTAGTTTGTTGACCTTCTTTATCACGTCTCACTGGCCTTTCCATATCTAAACTCCATAATCAATGGAACATACTCAATTACAGAAATATGAAACAAATCTTTCGTTTCAGTACAACAATTAAATAGTTAAAATTGGCTTAAAAATGTTCATTACGTTTTTAGTTATAAGTGAAGCTTATAAAAACATGTTAAAAAGCTCCCAACACTGTACTTTAAAAGTGCATACAATTTAAATATTTGGTCTCAATTCATGCCACTTACCCAATATCTTATGTGAAAGTAGAGCATGTTGTATTGTACTGTCTCTAACAAATGCAATTTCCCCTGAATTATTGCTGACAAGGCACTTCAGTGCTCCCTCATACCCTGCATATGGATCAGCTAAGGTACAACGTACCCCTGCACCTCCAGAGCATAGCTTACACAATCTAGAAATAAGTTTTCATATATATCTAAGAAACAGTGAAGCGATTTTAACACAATCTTCACTGGCAGATAGATAGATTTTAAATACACAAATCGACACCTGAATGTGGAATGTAATTTCGTCTAAGGCATGTAACAAGTTTTTAAGTACACAATACTGTTACTCGTTCGGCATGTTGAGAATTCAGTAGTTAACTATTATAACATATATATATGATTATATTATACTATACATATTGGTATTATCATGAGAGAAACAAGCTTAAAATAGTAAAACATTTTAAATGCAGTTACCAAGATTTGAGAAAAACATTTTTAAAGTAAACATATTAATACAGTGATCAGGAAAACAGCATAAAAACCTGAAATTAAATCTGAAAGTGTTTTCAAAGTAAAAATATTGGTGCATGTGTCCAAATTTTCAAATTTATACCATATGTGTCTGTGTATTGTTAAAATATTGTTTACAACCGACAAACTTAATGAAAATTTAATCAAAATATATAATATAACTCACTGATCCGGGTTATCTCCAATAGGGTTATACATGTCCTTTAAAGAATTAGGAGCACAAGAATCACCAAAATATTCCACTGCAGATTTCACATGATTGTTGCAGTCAGTGATTTTCAGGCCACCTTCCTTTATTAGCTGTAAAACAAAGACTTATTGAATTTGTCCATAGAGCTATGAAGAAAGTACAATAGGTATTTATGAGTATTACAAGAAAATATTGACATGTGCAAAGTACTCCTAGTTACAGGCAAAATAATACACATATATATTGAATTCAACAAAATGATTGTGTTTAACATGACATAACTATAAAAATTTATTTTCTAAATTCATTTCAATGAATATGTTATTCTTAGCAAGTAACTTAAATAAAAAAATAATTGTAAAATGTGGAAATTGCAAATAGGTTTTGTATTTTGTACTTTTAACCACTTACCACATGTAATGGCATGACCCATCCAGCCAAGGACCCAACACCGGGAAAACATGCCCTCGCTCCTTGGAGGGTATATAGTCCTGTACCAGGTTGTACTTGAGGTAGACCACCTTTCTTCACAACTGCTACTGCATATTGGTAAGGTTCTCCAGCACCATAAACCTAAAGGATGCCTTAATTAGCTATGAATGCGACAATTTGATAATTATTTTATTTATTGCTAATCCTATATAGACCTGAACATTACGTTAATGCATGTCAATTTAGTTGTTAAGCAAAGATTTTAGTTAATTTAGAAATATTATTATATATAACTTAATGATTGAGAGTAATGTAGTTTCATATAAAATTATTCTTTATATAGTAATCGCCTAAATAGACATTATAGAAGTAACCCATCTTTTTGTATTTAACAGAAACATTTTGTAAATTCGGCAAATATTGAGTCTAGAAACCTATGAATATATAAGCGCTGTGAAGGAGATTGTATGATACAATAAATATAACATTATAATTAAATAGGTAAATTTTAAGTTATCATATTATATCTATTCTTACCTCTTGTAAAAGCGGAACAAGTGAGTGATATCTTCCCGCTACATACACTTCGCCAGCATCCAGAGCTAACAGAGATGCATCGCCTTGGTCCACCCATGTCATACATTCTTCTAGGTCAAATGCCTGTAGAATGTGATATTAAAACATATTAATACTGTAATAAAAATATTCAGTATATTTTTTAAAAATATTTCTTAGAAAGTTTAAATAAATCTAAGTGTTGATAGTATGATTATTACTTTTTTATGCAATAAATAGCTAAGCATAATGAAAAATTATACCCTTTTACACCAAATTTCAATAAAGTCCTTCCCAAACAGTCCTTTATCTTGTAATACTGTCTTAGCGAGTTTTTCACATTTTTTTTGTTCAGGTATAGATGTGGTACACCATGTTACGATATCTTTGCCTTCCGCTTTTGGGATGTTATGGATTCCATTAGATATGCTTTCGCTGCCAAAGTAGCTACCATTTACAGTTACTGCAATCGAAAGCCATTTAGAAAAAAATGATTTTTTAATGAAAATACGACCATTTATTAGCTTAAATGTTTCATACTACTTCTAAACACTTCAATGGAGGAAAACTAACAGAATTACTTACCAAAAATAAAAAAGAAAAAATATAATGTATACATTGTTTATCGCATCAACATGTTCTTTAACTTTAAAATGTTAATCTTTTTGTGGACACACCCGAAGTTTGAAAAACCGACAGCGAATTTACGTTGCTGCCCGCAAAGCACATCCCTGCTCAATCCGTCAAACACGCCCAATTTTCAGCTTTTCTATGTCAAACTAAAATAGACATTTGTCAAAATGTGTTTAATGCCAAATAATAAATTGTCAAGTAACTATTAACTCTAAAATAATTATTAACTCTAAAGTTATTTTTTGTCAGGTATATTATATATTATTTAGTTTTAATAAAAATCTGGCATTTTAGAGTCATATAATAGTTAAATATTAATTATTTATTTTTTCTGTGACGTTTGACACTTGACAAATGTATAGACATATGCAATCATTTAATACGACTTCTTTTATTCCGCTTTTGAGAAAAATACTGTAAGTTAATTTTTACTAAAGAAATAAATATAATTGATGTTCAAATCTACAATTTCGTTGTATAATGAATAATGTATCTAAATCTGGCTATGGAGCCCATAATGACCTAATTTTTTCTACTTTTCAGAAAAATTCGCAAAAGTATAGAAAAATATGGTTGTGTTTACATGCGGCCACTGTGGAGAATCGATTCAAAAACCCAAAGTTGAAAAACATTATCTCACAAAGTGTAGAAACAGAAACCCAAATTTATCATGTATGGACTGCTTTAAGGATTTTCTGTAAGCAATAAAGATTAATCTTAAAGCAATAAGTGCACATGTTTTGCGCACTAACTAATTATTCTTTAGAAGAGAATTTATCTAGGATTGAAGTATGAAATGCCATTTGCTGGGTCAATTTATTTTATGTCACATTCATTCACATGTTGCATCAACTGGAACCATGTGGTGGGCCATATCAATAATATAACTATGTGTAGTTAATATTTACACCAGAGTATTATAATTAAGTTATATGTATACCACTTCAGTATTTTTTCATTATAATATAAAAAAATCAAGTATACTCTCAGCATAAACACTTAATGAAACATTAAGACCTATTGACACCTCTCTAATATCCTTAAACATGTCTGTTTAGTATTAAATGTCTAAAATGGACAACACAGGGATGGATTTGTAATGGATTGTGTATTGATAGAAGGGCCTCATAAAACATTAGTTTACCTAATCAAAATCGGTGTAGCATGATATTAAACAACCCCTTTTTATTTTTCAGAGGAAATGATTATGAAACTCATATAAAATGTGTCACAGAGGAAGAGCGTTACTCATCTAAAGGATTCCAAGCTAAAGAAAAAAAAGGTGAAAAGAAACAAAATGCATGGGTGGAAATGTTACAATCTGTGCTTGATGAACAAAAGAATGCTTCAAAAAATGTTCTGAGAATTATTGAAACCATAAGTAAACACAATAACACGCCAAGAAAGAAGCCAAAATTCATTAACTTTGTAAAAAATGTTTGCGGTGCCAAAACCAATCCTAAAGATATTGATGCAGCTTGGGATTTAATATCTGTCAAACTGGGTGAATTGTCTAACATTAATAACCAACAGAATAAAAATCAAAATAAAGAGGAAAAACCAAAGGAAAATGGAACTGCTGATTCTACTAAGACCAATGGTGAAGCAGATGACACTCATACTAATGGTGTATCTGAAGAAAATGGAGATAATATAGAGACTGAACAAGTAACTAATGGGGTTTCTCAAAATGAAACTAAATTAAGCAAGAAACAAAAAAAGGAAGAGAAGAAACGTAAAAAATATGAAGCAGAATTACTTAGCGCTGAAACACCATCTACTGATGTAATTAATGAAGTTGAAACTAAGAAGAAAGGTAAAAAGGGCAAGAACAAAGAAAATACTAATGACGAGGAAATTATCAATGAAGGTAAAAACAAAAAGAAGCGTAAACGTCAGGACACAGTGACAACCATTGAAGTTATTGAAAATGGTGTGATTGCTAAGGAGAGTAAGAAGAAAATAAAAACTGATGAAGAGGCGGAAGAAAGTATATGCTTACATGATCAAAATGTTGCCAAGAGTGAGGAAGTTGAAGAGAAAACCAATGGAAAATTCGACTGGCATCAAGTTATTACTTCCCTTCTCCAAAAGAAAGATAATGAAATGCAATTTAAACGTCTTCAAAAGAAGGTTCTTGGGGAGTATTCCGAATTCTTTGGATGTGAAGTTGATGATAGAATTGCTGATAAATTTATTAAAAAATTGAAAAGTGCACCAAATGTGAGAGTTGATAAAAATAGGGTTGTGTTAATTGAAGAAAATTAATATAATTTTTTGTTATTAGAATATCTGATGCAGTTTCTAGCACTGCCACATAGAAACATTTTTTATTTAAGGGGACATCAATTAATATTTCACATACGGTTTGAGACATTTACTGTTGATAAAAGCAATAAAGCAAAAATACCATCTTCAAAACATATCATTTCTAAAGAAAATAAAGTTGTATACAAAATTATTTTAACTCAATCAACAACTAATTAAGGAATGTAAGTATTATTGAGGCCCCCTTTAAATTAAACCTACATAATTACAAAATTCTACCTTTTCTATCCCATCTTTATATTGCTCTAGAAAATGAATTAATACTTTATCTTAATATAATAGGAATGACAACAAATAAATGATCTAATAATACGTATTTTGTAGTTTTATTAAACAATATAATGTCTTGAAATTACAAGCTGGTATCGTATGTACAGATGAAAGTTTACAGTGCGTTTTTCAAAATTGCTTAATCGAAACATTTCTTTAAATTTTAGACAATTTTGTAATTAGATCGGCATGTTTTTACAATGCTATAGTTTCAAGTCTAAAACTGCTTAAACGGTTTTGATGGGTTTTTACCAAAAATAGATAGATTCTGGAATCGGCTTCAAGCTACTTTTTGTATAGAAATATTTTAATATTTTATGATTCACGTTTATATATCTCGTATCTACTGCACCCGAGCGACACCAAGGCGGGATGCAAGATGTATATTAAGTATTTTTTAAAAATCGCATTTGCCTTGGCATTTGCGCGGTAGGTCATCCCTATACAATTGTTATGGCCTCCAATCATTTATCATTCCTATTCATAGACTTTGCTCAAACTAAGATTAATGTTAGGAGTATACAGAAATGCTAAATTCAAACCTATTGTCTGGATAATATAACAAAATAACCTTTCCTCGATTGTTAGAAATTCGAATGATAAACTGGTGAAACTATTGGTTCAAAGGTTAGATATGTTGGGGCATTTTAATGTTATTAAATCTATACACTTCTTCGGACTTTAACAAAATAGCATCAATGTTAAACTCCGATTCGACAACGTGGTCATTAAGCCCATAGAAAGAATGTACTGCAATAAAAATGATATTATAGTATTTATTATTTATCTATCTGTTAATCGTGAATACTTACATAAATAGGTAAAGATTAAACAGTTTAACTTACAATTCGAAAATGTATGCAACGATTCCTACGCTTTTATACAAGAAGTTGACTGAATAATTGACATTCAAATTTTGCCTATTACACGATCTACAGCACGCAATTGTTAATAAACCAGTTTTTAACGTCATACTTGTCTCATAAATTTTTTACAGTTTCGTGTCTATTACCTCGCGTAGATCATAGCGAGACTCTTGAGATTTGTGAAATGGTATATTTTTTGCTGTCTGGTGCTACGGCGTAGTTAAGTAGAAATCAATGAAAGTATTAAATACAAAGCTAACGTTGGCACTTAAACCTTAACGGCTTAAGCTTTCGCGCTGATTCTGTGAGCCTACTTATCTTTCAACGTCAACATCTCGTATGCGTAATCCGATTACACGTTCATGTGTAAGTATGGCTTAGTAAAACCTACTTGCATTGGTTATAACTGTAAATGTCGTATATTATAGATGTTGCCAAATTTATCAGGTAATTAAATAGTTTTAAAATAAATGATGTTTCTTTTATGGAACCTCACAAAATATGATCATTTGTTATTTATGTAGAACATATTTTACATTTTGTGGAATTATTTTATAGACAATTCTCAAGAAGGTTCGTAACGATTTCCAATTGTGTTATGTTTTAGAATCTATACTAATATTATAAAGCTTAAGAGTTTGATCGTTTGTTTATTTGAATGCGCTTAACTCAGGAACCGCTGGTCCGATTTGTATATAGGCTATAGTATGATGTTTTGAAATAATTAGGGTTCCTTACTAAAAGTCCAATAATGAAACCTAAGGTATAAAAATAGAAATGAACGTGAGCGAATCCGCTAGCAGAAGCTAGTAGATACTGATATAAAATGGATTTTGTATTGAGAGACGTACGTACTAGTAATTATCTTCTTAACTAGAGCCTTAAATATTGTTAAGTACTTTAATAGGCAAATAAAACAGTTTTGTGTCATCATTCCTAAACGTCGACAGACCAATTTATACTAGAGTTAAAAGTAGAAAATAAGTTGTACGATCGTAGTCCTTCTTCAAAGGCCGGCAACGCATCTCGATATCCCGTGAATCTTGCCGATGTCAGCAGGTGAGTAGTATGCTCGTTTGTTCCCTGTAATTAAAAAATGAATAATTTGAATCGATAAATTAGATATTACACTTAATCATTTATACAGTCTTATTTTCACGATTTAAAAACTTACGTTACAAAAACAGGGCTATTTTCGTTATCAACCAGTAATATTCACTGTTATTACAGGGAAAAAGATAAATGCTTTATCAAAATAGCTAAGGGACGTAGTAATAAAATCCAACCCCGACGAGTTATACTTACTCGTAGTAGTAATAGGTAATATTCCTGGCACATAATTTTCCGCCTGAGCTTGATGTAAATCGAGTTTATGGCGAGCTAGAGCCTTCGTAATAAAAAAATATACAATTTTGGTTCATTTGGTAAATTAAGATTTACAAGATCGAAGTAAAAATCAGAGGTAAAAATGTCTTTGTCATTTATGTTGATTCTGTAATTTCTTCTACCAACAATAAAAATAAAACACAACGTTTGTAAAAGGCATTTATTTTTTAAACTGTTTATAAATTTCTTATAAGTTCAAGTCTAAGAAATTTTGTTTAAATATATAGTTATTATTATACTATGTACTAATTAGCATACAAAACAATTTCTAGCGTTTAGCCTGTTATTTCATATAAAATTTCATACGTATTATATGCTTAGATACATGTTATGAATCATAATTCATTGTTTTTGTATTAAAAGTAAAAAAGGCAATTCATCACAATTTATGAGTTGATTATATTACTGCTTCATTCAGTCCCATTGTCTAATGTCATTGAAATTTTTTATTTATGATTTATTGTCAATAATATCAGAAATATCTCAAATTCTTCGAATATGAAACCAGTCTTCTGTGATATATATGATAAAACTACTATTTTAACTAGTGATCACATTACTATATTATATATATCTCAAAACTTCAAAAGATACAATATCATTCCTTAACAATCTCTAAAAGTATGCTGTTATTAAGTAACAAAATACTTTTAGGATATCAAGTTCTCTGTATTATAGATGAGGCACTATGAATAATAAGTAGAAACGCGCAGCTGAACAGATGGGACCGTATTACTTGTATATTATAATATATAGTACTAACCATTTTGAGTCAAGATCCCAACGCCATATTGAATTTATGATGACGTCATATTAGTCATACGAGTTTCACTAAGGCTTTGCTAACTCGCC
>JAOSYY010001325.1:0-38291 GCA_025727935.1 Hebomoia glaucippe
GGATGACGAGATTTCTATAGTTATCCCGAAAAAAATATAAAAAAATTGAGCATTATGCTCTAACAAATTTTAAGTACACCTTTACTACCTGTTACCTGCCCAGGTAACCACAACCCAAACTCTATAGTCGCTGGTCGTTCTTACCTGTATAGGAGACATGTACAGAGAAAATTTCAAGTTTTATAAAATAATGAAGGTCTGGCCGTCGTGGGCTCTTGGGCTAATAGTTTTAGTTAGAGCATGCACTATACCTGCGCTTCTGCGCAGCGATCATGCCCTGATGTAGTAAATTCAGACAATATTTCAATGTACATTGTTATTATATGTTATTGCAAGTATAGATGATTATTAATTTTCATACAGTAACAAATATAGGATAAAGTAATTTCAAAGTGAGACTACTGACTGTTTGATTTTGTGCGCGTCTTGTCTGGTGTCGTTTTTGATGCCAAGATACGCTAGTAGCTTATCGTGCTCGACGCCGCGCACCACTTTATCCGCGACCGCAACTAACTGCTCGCACCACGCCGTCGTAACATCCGGCTTAGCGAGCGTCGGCAACCTGCAAAAGTGACGTCTTCAAAATAACATATTATATAAGCACTATAAGAACACATAAATAAATGTATTAAATTATAGCACTCGTACTTTCGACACTTAAGTGAATTTATTTAAACATTTCATCAGACTCCCCCCCTTTGTAAGTCACTGTAAACAGTTGCTTATTAAATATATAATAATGTCAACTAAATATAATTTCGCTTCGATATTTAAAAGTATAATATGTATATAACAAGCATTCCTGAATGTGTGACCTAAATCGGATATTGTTATAGTAAATGCAACTAAGCAAGCAACTTTATACAATCCTCTTTTAGTATTTTAGCTATCTGTAATTAAAGTTTATTACAGAAATTTAATTAATAAACCTGTAGTTGAGCTCTTCTGGACCTGAACTTTATGTATCTTTCTTTATTGTTAATTATTATTAGTTTTTTATTATTTATAACTAATAGTCATTGACACAGATTTGTTGGTTGCTAGATTTCGAGTTCTGTAAGTATATTAACATGCAATACATAAGATAGCGTGAGGTTGGTCAGCATCACTTTTGTATAATAGTAATTACTTATTGCAATCAGATGGCGAGTCGATGGCCTGCAGGTACGCGACATGCACGCCTAGGTAACCAGGGAACTTCTCCACTAACTCCTCATACACTTGCTCCAAATTGTCACCCTCTGAATAGAACAAGTTTAGTATAATGAAAGTATGTGGATTATATAAAAAACAGTGTCTAAAAAATAAGTCCTTAAAGGATATATTTATAGAAAATGTGCATAGATATTTTTATACACTAAAACTATGCCTGATGTGACTGTCTCTAGCATGGTTCGGATTTTGCTATAATATAGTTAATCTTTTATTATAATTAGTTTTTAATTTAAAATTGTAATTTTTAAAAGTCTTAATTTTTAACAAATATAGAGACGTTACCTAATTTCGGTAACCAGGTGGTGGCGAGGTCCTTCAGCGCGTCCATGTAGTCCTCGTGAGAGCGAGTCTTATCTCGCTCGCGCTCTTTCTCCCTATTATCACGGCGGCGCGGTGCCTCGCATACTACATACTGCAGCTGATACACATCGACCCGCCTTCCTAATTCGTCCTTCGCGAATGTCATAGTCCCCGTGAGGGTCTGACCAACCGTTAAGCTGGAACGACTTAGTCTGAGAAAGAAGAATATGTTTGAATACGTTTAAAATAATAGTAATAGAATTACTATATGTTTTTATGGAACATGTCTCTCATTCTCTTATGGGCTATGGCCCCCTTTATGTAATAGGAAATTACTCTATTCATAATATCAAATTAAAAATAAAAATTAATTGTCTTTGGACCCTCTACCGCCCCTAACAAACGATCCAGTGTCTATAGCAGGCAGTACCGTCGCCTTGGAAACCTATGGTATATAGAGATGACACAATATTTATATTATAAAATGGGTGCAATTACTTGTATTTTAAAGAAATGATAATTAGTGAAAGCAACAAACGAATCTTTAATAATATATAGAAAAATTGTTTGTATGTACTAACTTGTCAGCTGGCACCGGCGTGAAATAGAGAGGCAATAAGTTCCCACTTGTTAGAGACGCAGACGTAAACTTCTTGCCACCTGTTAAGGCCTAAAATTAAACCGATTAATTTAATTATAAGATAAAAAATCTGTGATAAAAGCTTTTTCCAAATACTCAAAGTAAAATAAAAATAAGACCAGCAACAGAACGTAAAAATTGTAAAGATCCCTATTTTCTGTACATAAATACCAGTCAACTCACGTTGGGCGGCGAGCAGTACGCGTCAAGAGTAATGGGCTGCGCGAGACGTTGTTGCACGATGAGCGGCACATCCTGCAGTCGCTCAAGTAGAGACTTGTTCTCGTGCCGCACACTCAAGCGCACCGTATATTCACCCTTCTCCAATTTCACTGAATACTACAATCATAACATTTGGAATATCATATAATTCAGAATTGTAATACCTCTGAAATACTGTTTGTACTTAATCCCACAGAATCAAGACAAAATAATTGTTTAGGTCATATACAATACAGAGTGTTGTTTGTAATATCCAAATAACGGGTTTCTCTAAAGTTTAAAGGCATATGATAGTATATAGGGAACCTAAATGATTTGCATATCACATAAAAAATCTATTCGTCTATTTGTAGCGCTTGATCTTACCTTAGACGGATACGCGTCTCCGACTGCCATGAGCTGCTTAGAGGAGTTATAGAGCATCCACATTTGAGACTCAAACTCTGATTCGTACAGCATATCGCATAGCAACGACATTATTGGTGCCACCTGTATTTATATATTGTAATTAATTATTTTGAAAATCCGTATAAAATTAAGTGTTTCTTTTGTGAATTTCTAAATTAACATATCGATTTTCGTATTACATTATACCTCGGTTGGCTTGGCGATGTGGAAAGTATAGGTGTTGATCATCTGATAAATTTGTCGCGACGGAGGAATCACATCTCTACTCGTCAAGGGACTTATTTTAGACTCCGTCGGCCTAAAAATGGAAACAGATTTTATAGCAGATATAAAGCAAGGCCTATATGGATATAATATAAGATTAGTAAGTTACCAATTATAATTGAGAAAGAACCATTTAAGACATAATAAAAAAAAATTATGTGGCACTTTGCAGAAGTTAGTGTTATTATGTATTTATATTATATGTTACGTATATATTGCCAACAGAGAAATAATAAGGTGAGAGTATTTATATCTAATTTATCGAATTCTAGATGTTGTGTCGTTAACCAGCAACAAATGTCACCTGTAGACAGGCTCAGTATGTTTCAGTTGCGCAGCGGGCTGTACGTCTTGCGCACGCAGTGAGGACAGCACAACAGAACCGAGCGCATGCGCAGAGAGCGTTAACTTCGACCCGAAGTCCGGCTTTAGCCCGTGGAACTCAAGGGTATAGTCCACGCACATGTCACCCAGGTTCGCCCAGTACTTAGCGATAACAACTTCAAGAGTAACGCCGCCCTAAAAACAGTTAAGCTTTGAAAATCTGTAAAATGCCATAGTATCTATTTTTAAGACTATGTAGTGTAGTTTCACAATTGAAACAAAAGCCATTCTGGTAGGAGGCTTTGTTTCCATAAAATTTGGACATTCAAGTCATATACAAGTCCCGAGAATAAGGTTCCAGCGTTTTTTTTTTTAAAACCATCCTCTTTGTTTTCTATTTTTTTTAATAAAATATATATTTTTGTATGGGGTTGTTAAATGTTTTTTTCTATATTACTATATGTCATGATACTCACAATAACTTGAAAAGGTAGTAAAGTTGGCGCCTCGTTGGACACAGATAGCATTTTGTGGGTTTCATGCGTGCGGCAACTGCGCTGTGGCGCCAGTTGCATGCAATGCACGAGAAACCGCCCGCCTGCCTCACCGCGCTCACCACGTTCGCTGCTTTCCACTAGTGATAGCTTAAGAACACCCCAGGTTGCTTCCAGTGGAGCTATACACCGAAACGCATTAGCAAATATTTTTTATACAACTAACATATATTATGTTCGGTGTATTCGACATAACGGTCGATTGTATTAAAAAGAAACAATGTGTTCAATTTAAAAAAAAAATTATGAATAAATTGCCTTTTTGTTCAATAAAATCCGGAACAGTTCACTTGTATTAACTGAATACTTACGTATAACTATATGTCGATGGATAGTGGCAGGTTTGAACAAGACGTTAGTGAGAGCGAGATGGGGCGCGGAGGAACAAGGCGGTAGCGGCTGCGGCTGTAGGACGGTAACGGGCACACGGAATACAGGGCCTTTTTCTATGCACGACACGTCATATGCATTTATGCTGTAAAATAGTAAGACATACTTAGCACATACCAGTGTTATTTACATTTTAAACAAACTCGTTTAGTTGTACTAACAATGGTAATTTTTCGAGGCCATGAGTTCAATTGTAATAAGTTTCTATCATTGTCTATAAATGTATATATTAATATATTACATAAATTTTATAACATATACGTAAGTATATAGTTCATTACTTTCATGGCGTGACAAAAATCTATGAAATTCTGTTCCAGTCACAAAATGGTTTCTTATTATTAAATAACGTCAGAATATAACTGAGCACCTAGCAAAGTGTGGTCCGGGTGGTAAATGCGCAGTATGTACACGCACGGAGAGGGCCCGAGAAGCATTCATAAGGTCAAGGTGAGAGGGTGCGGAAACCCAACCAGCTGAACTGGTCAATGCCAGTCGAACACCAAAATGTATCTGCCGGCGAATCACTGCCTCCTCTGAAATTATACACCTATATACGCTTTTTGGTATCAACCATCAAAAGCAGTATTAGTTAAGGACAATATTCTTTTGATTTATAGACCGATTACATACAGTTAACGACGTGGTTTTAAGAACCTAGCTCTGACATCTTTTTTTATATTATTTCTAACAGACATTAACTTCAAAATGTTTTTACCGTTCCCTGCTTTTTGAAATATACATATTATACAGAAAGACAATATTTATGTCAAATATACATCCAAAAAATAAGACGATACTTACTGCTCTCAGAGTCTCTTTGTAAGAAATGTGGTTCTACAACGATGGCAATGTCACGGGGCGGGTCATCGGGCCGCGGCCGCAAAAAAATTCCTTTCGCGTTTGACCCACACGAGATATTGAATGTCACGTCGCGTTCCGGTTGTTCGTTGTACTGAGATAAAATCTCAAACGACTGCGATAAACATCAGAATAAATTAATCGAATTTAGGTTTTTATAAATAATAACTGAAATACAATTGTACGTTTAGATTAAATCCTTCTAAGAATAAAATTAAGGATAATTTTATAATTAAACAACTATATAAACTTTATAGAAGTGAATACTGTGATTTATAAATTACCTTTTCTTCGTTTTTTTTTGAAGGCTTTTCGCGTTTTTAGCCTATTGGCTATTAAAACTAACCGGACGTTTTGGGCGATCGCGGTAGCGCTTGTCGTGCGTCTGCGGCTTGACCAAGGGTGCCCCGCGGGGGGCTCAACTTGGGCTGCCGCAGTTAGGGTGGGCGCTTGAAGAGCGGGACTGATGCTCACTCGGGTGTAATTACCTTTTCGACATTCAGCAATCCACAGCCTTGGGCCCAAGGCTCGACATGGTTCAAGTATGTGGCTGAATTTTCAAGAGCGCGCTTAACTGAGTACGGGGAGTACGCCATACCTTTTGCCTTTAATCCGGACATTAACACCGCTGTAGACAACAGACTTTTTAATTTTCATTTAATATAATTTAACAAAATAGCTGTTTCTTTGGGATCAAAGAATTAATAAAAAATAAACCTCAAACCTCAATGCTCACTTGCATGCCTATAGAATCAACTCAGTAATAGTACCAAACGAGTAGAAGTAAATTAAATTATAGTTTTACAAGAAAAATAAAAATTTACCAACTGCTCCGGCAACATGCGGCGCAGCCATTGATGTTCCGTTCATTAGTTGTGAATTGCGAAGTGTGAACCTGAAAAAGGAATACCCAAGTCAAAGTCAATCAAAGAATTCATAAATAAACATAAGACTGCCCTCTAGGTAATATTATGAATCATATGAGTTTTAATTTTTTAATCAGTTTTCCATTTTAGATGTACATTTTACAAATTTTATAATCTTTAAAAAAATTGTTTTGTGGCATAGAAAGGAACAAATTAGATAGTATAATTTATCGAATTATAATACCTGGGTTTAAGTAACAAAGATTTCGTTGAATAACATAATACTAGCACTTTTATGTTTAAACATACCTCGCGACGGAGGCGACAGCGCCACCTGGTGCGCAAATTGCGAGCCCAGCGGCGCCGTCGGGACAGGGCCCGCGGGAACTCCAACTGAAAGCGCCAGGGGGAGCTCGCGCACGCATTGAGTACGCTGCGCACATCATCTCTGGCGACACGTACGCACCTACACCTGAAATGACACATCTATTACATACATTCATCATAAGCACATAATTTGTCATAACATTTTAGATTTGCCACTACGATAAAAGAACAAGGTGTAAATAAATTCCATATTTTATCAAATGTTATTTTAAGATACTAATTTCACTTTTAACATTGAAATAAACTAACCAATGAGCACGGGATGCGCAATGTCTGGCGGCGCACCGACTGTGGCTAACGCTGGCCCATGGTTTCCACCAGATACCACCCACGAAACACCATAACGGTTTACTACCGTACTTATTATGTCACCGATGCGACTGTTTATAAAATACAAAATAAATTAATCTGGCTGGAATGATAAAATATTTCTGTATAAAGAGTCAATTTTTTTTTCAACACAGGCTATGAATAATGTAACGCCGATTTGTCAAAGGTTAAACTTTACGTAATTTAACACAATTCACTGTTATAACATAAGCCTTATATGTACAAAAAACGTAAATCAACAGTGTGAATTACTTTTTGCTTACAGATCTAAGAAAATAAAATAAATGTGAATACCTAATTAATTAGATAACATTACTAATCATTACAAATCAAAATATATTCTGTACTAACCCAGCGTTTGACCAATGTGCATGTTCCCCATAACTCATATTTATAACATCTATTTGCATAGTTTTGCATAGTTCCATGATTTTAATGCATGCTCGCACTAGAGCAGTGCCCGTCTCCATGGATCCAAGACGACTGTCTCCAATGGTCAGAGAAACTATCTGAGCGCCAGGGGCAACACCATTCCTGTCTGGTTCCTCTGGGAAATAGCCTGCAGCAATTGCCGCTACGTGGGTTCCATGGGTCGCTAAAGAAATATCAACAAGAATCAAATTTGATTGATGGACTATGTTGTATAATATAAAATGCTTGGAAATAACAATTTTTTAAAGAATATTGTACTAGAGGTATATAACTTTTGGGTTAGAATAGTGGATTAATGCTTTGTATGAAATCGAGGCAGTTTAGCAAGAACAAGATAATCACTTACAACACATGCCAACCACTTCTAAAGTATTGCCTTCATCATGCACATTGATAGTGACTGTCATTTCATCTAACGGCGTGAGGTGTGTGTGTTCATGGGTGATACTGTATTCACCCAGAAGTGGGCCAGATGTGAGATCTCCGCACTCTGAGGTATCTATACAGGCTCTAAAACAACAGATGAAATATTTAGGACCACATTAACTGAAAAACCACCACGACCATACCAGCCTATGTGAGCACATTAACCAACCAATCTGTTATAAATAATTTTACATAAAGTTATAAATAGTATTATAACATCACGTAAAGGTCATACATACCTCCAGACATTACCATCATGGAACAGTACACAATCATAACTAGGTCCTATGTCATTATACTTTTTGTCAGCACTTTGAAGGACATCTACTCTTGCCTCCAATTCCTCCTTCATTAGTTTGTCTTCAGGACTTAATGATGGATTTTTAGATACTAAAAATAATTATTGATGGTACAGCTGAGAGAGAATTTAATTAACTCTTAAGATGCTGAAGAGGTAACACAACCATTCTGTTATTTTGGTCAAATTACTTTTTACGACATCAATAGACTATGTTTATATCAATGTTAGACAGTAGAATTACTTCTAAATCTTAAGAAAGAAATTTGTTGGGTTCTCTTACAAATTAGAACATATTTTGAACTAGAATTATGTGAGCAGACAGAACAGGAAGATCAGGAAAACAAAGTAAAAGCAAGAATATATGTTCACTTACTATGATATTTTTAAGGAACTGTGTTTTATAATGAGCTAATAATTAATCACAACAATTAATGTTACAGATACTAAATGTAGTGAACATTATTCAATTAATTTCTTTTATAAATATCATAAAAGTAACTGTAAATAGTGAATGATCAAAAATTAGTAAACAAAAGTATATATAAGTTGTAAGAGTATATATATATATATATATAAATTATGTTATGATATATTATCTGTACGTAGTAATTTTCATTTAAAAAAGTCATTAACACATACCAACTTCACTTTCAAAATTTTGTAATTGTTTATTTGCTTCGGCAAAAACCATTTTATGTCCCAAATCCCACAGTTGTTCTTTTCTGTGCTCCTGTATTCTTTCCTTTACTTTTGTGGGGTATAAACTGAAAGGATAGAGAACTCCCACTCTCCACTCCCCAGTTGGGTTCTTCCATGATTCTGATATCTAAAAATAATGAAAAGTTCTGGTTAATTTACTTTGAGATGTTATTAGAAATTTATTGAAATAGAACAGTTTAAAAGTATTTAAAAATTGACATTAGTTCAGATTTTAACAATGCTAATTAAATTAATTTGTTCAAAAACACATATACTTAGTTTTATTTAATACTCTAAAATAGTTTAAATTAAGATAAATTAAATTGAATTACAATTAATTAAAATGTTAATATTCAATTATAAATGTATATACTGTTAATTGCTTTTTTTTAGTAACTTTTTAAAAGACAACAAATACAGCCTTTAATTATTGTAATGATTTACAAAAATTCATAAAAATTAAACAATCTACTTGGAACAAAGGCAACTATTGGCAATAATTGCATAATTTAATCTCATTTAACTAAAGCTATTAATCATATACAATGCTGTATATACACAAGCAATAATACAATATCACGATTTGGTGTACATAGACAGGTTTATTATTATTGTTATTACTTTTATTCGGCACCTTGGCAACAGTGTAAAAGAAACAGCTGTTACTGACGTTTAGGGAAGTCATTGACCTTGCAGCACATTTGCACCAGAACTGATAGGCTAAAATTATGAATACCACATAGTATTTTATATTTCAACGTCGATAATGTGAACACTTACTTTAAGTTTACGGCCTGTCGTACCGGTGATACAACCGTCTACCACCTTTCGGATCACCGTACTAGTGTCTACATCGCCACAACCGCTACAATCGAATCTCTCTATCACCTTAGTTTTCCCTGTACTCGTAATCTATAATTGTTAAGTCATAAAATTACAAAATTACAAATTTCAAAACCCAACAAAATCATGACAAATCAAAATTTTTACCGTAAGGCCCGCCGCCGCAGGATCGATACCAGAGTCAAAAATTGCAATAACCGTATCTCTTCCATCATAATTTGGATATTTATTCAAGAAAGACACAATCCCCGTTTCTTTTTTCGGTAATAAACCCCAGACGGGGAAATCACAATCGATCGGTACGTCTGCCATGTTTGATGACCGGATACCTAGTACACAGATACTTAATTATAAAGTACTATGAAATACAATATAGACAATAATCTTGGTCAGGTTGTCATTTTACACAATATTTAACGTTTATTCGCTTAGTAAAATTTAAATACTGGCCAGTGAATAATTGAATACAAGGAATGAGACGGATCAAAAAGAAATTTGTTGACATTTTCCTAAATAAAAATAAATCTAATCTAAAGTCAAAAGAGGTGTCTCAACGTTGTGTAGAATTAAATTTCCAACGATTTATTGAGTATAGCTATATTTACCGAATAGCTATGTGGTTTAATATAATTCCCGCATTTTTAATTGTTACATCGGGTATTGCAATTCCAGGATATGCATTATGGTGGCTGCATTATTTAACTTTAGGCAATGTAACGTATTTTTCTTTATTATTTACTACTTAACTATGATACTTGAGTAGATAATAATATGTCATTTTTATTATACACATTTTGATTTACGTTTACAATATTACTTTGGTATTCAATTTTTAATCTCAGAATTAAATATAATCAAATCAGTATTAGGTAAACTGTACTTACAATTATTTCCTATGACCTCTTCAATTTTACTATCATTTAACTTTGATCCATACGATTCTGGTAACACAGAGTTTGTTGTCAACTTGTCACTGTCTTTCTCCAATTTAGAGAAAAATAAAAATTATTAGGGTTGAAGTGGTAGAACTCTAATAATATGTGGTACGAAATTCTCCCTAGTTTTTTCATAATAACAGCAGGGTTAGGCGTACCAGGATGGGCGTTATACCATATTCACAACTTAACTTTAGGCAATGTAAGTAAGCTATTAGGTAATCTAATTTCAACAAAACTGGATTATATCACACCTCTCAAAATCCTAAACAGATAATAAATTGATGTTAAATAATTTTTGTATTTAAAAATAGAATGTGTCTATGAGTGTCTTGGATTAATAAGATGTTTTCGCATAATAAAACTATTTTAAATAAGTGTAGATAATCAAACTTATTATATTATACATTGATTTGTTGTATTTAGCACCATCGTCGCGGTCTCCATAGCGTTTGGGAACGTAGGCAATATCAAAGAGATATGAGACTAACTGGAAATCCATATGTTGTTAATGTGAGTATTTTTATTTGACATGAATAAGCTAGGAACCTCTAAGTAAAAACTAAGCTACTGAAAGAAAATACTGTATATATTTGTTCTCCATTGTAAATAAATATCACAATATATCACTAAATCTTATAATGCAGTAGTAGTAGCAGTAGTTTTCTGTATTTTCATCTTTATTCTGTTTATTGTAAGATATTTCATAAATTATCAACATCCACTCTTTTTAAAATAAGTCAGAACAAACATTTTACAAATTGTGTTTATTGACACTTAGATCATATTTAGTAGAAGTGATAGATATGGATTTTATAAATTGACTACTACTGCTTGTTTCAATCTTTTTTGTAATAGTAACAATATTCTTTACAGGGCTTGGAGAATATTCCTGATCAATGAAAAATGAGTTTTAAAACTTTATAAATCCAATTATTTTAAATATATAAATGAATATAGACTAGTTTATAGTATTTTCATTTATACAGTTTTAAATAAATAAGTTCATCTAATAAGTTTTAATACTATGATGTTTAAGCCAATTATCCTCATTCACAATTTTATTGTGGTCAATGAAAAGTCATAGAATATTAGGTACACCATTGGCTTTATACAAGGCATTCTGCTGCTAGCTAGTCCGATTCCTGCAAAATTAGTCTTTCAACTGTCAAAAATTTAAAATACACTATGTTGGTATTTCCATACATATTTAAAAGTGAGTGCTATTTAATTTATTTTAAATATACTCAGATGCTGTGCTAACACCATCATAATTTATCCATTACAATAACCATTGTCTTCCTTACCCCAATACCTCCACAGGCCACACTAGCATAAAACTTTTATAATTTATCGAAATCGAACCTCCGTAACGTCCCTACACTCCATTCTACTGTCTTAAGTTTAACAACGCCTCTTCCAAGTGAACCGGTTTTGAGGGTGTGCACTGGTGACACCCAGGTGAACTGAATGCTCGTTTGTTTTCCTATTTTATTTTCACAAGGTAATAGAAAATAGATATTTTATAAGCGCGACAAATTCAACAACGTCGTTGCATTTATGTATTGGTATTAATCTGTGGGTAATATAGTCATCCGTACTTGACACATGTCAGGTTTCATAATTTCAGGTTAGAATTATAAATAATTTAAAATTATTAGAATTAACGCGGCAAAATGAATAGTTAATCATTAAAAAATTTAAATTACTTAAGGATGTGAATATTATCAACAATTTAACTACAGATTTCCATTATGGACAACTGTTTCATTGATATAACTTTGGAATTTTTAGGAGTGGCCTTTCATAACATTTTATACTATACTGCTGTTTATCCAAAGAGTATTTTTGAGATTAGAAGAAAATATAATATTGTTGTATACCGTTCAATTCATCCAGAGATAAACGAATACATCGAATTATGTTTAAAAAGTATAGCAGAGTGTTTAAGAAATGAGCAGTTACAACGCATAGAATTCGTCTTAACTACCAATTCTCATATGACATTATTAAAGTTTGTATTCGATTTAGATAAAAAAGATAATATTGATGAAATCAGTGATGCTTACTTAGTCCAGGCAGAGCAGAATATGCGAGCATTTTGTTTGAATTTAACTACAATAAGTGATAAATTTAAAGATTTACCTGATGATAGAAGTTTCATGATTCTTTTATATACAAATGAGTCAGCGGCTGTGGCAATTGCAACTAATCCAAACTTAGAAGGGTTTCCACTTATAGAAACTGAAGACAATAATGAATTATGGCAAATACTACCTTTAAGAAGGTTTAGTATTAGAAACCATACTATAGATACTTATATGGAACTGAAATGATCACTGATACATAATTCATAATTTAATTTATAGCTAATGAAATATACATTTTTTTTCCTCTACATTTAAATATTCACAGAAAACATATCTATTGTTATTATTTTTACTTAATAAATCATTTTAATTACATTAACTAAGATCATTATTTTGCTGAAACTAAGTTATATGCAGACTGCAGTATATATTTAGTGGAATACATAATACATATTATAACACAACTTTTCAAAAATATATCTACTTTATAAACTGTGGTTTAGTAATCAAAACCCCACCATTTCCTATATAATAGTATTGTGAATTAAGAAAAAGATTGAAATGAAAATGTAACAGTGTTAAACTTTAAAATATGCCATTGTTTGGATTAAATTTAACATTTAAACATCTCCATCTAGAATATATTTCATCCCAATCAACATATGCACCAATGAGTTTCCGAGAATGATTTTTGCTGTCATGATATTTATTTCTTCCATGTAGTAATCTAATATTATCAAAGACAAGAATATCACCTTCTTTAGTTTTAAAATTTTTGCTAAATTTATGATTTAAGTCAAAAAATAATTTGTGAGCTTCATACCAGGGTGCTACTATGTCTAATGGACCTGGAAAGTAATTACCTCTTTGTGGTATTGAAAAGTTCACTCTTAAGATATCACCATTATGATCTAAACAAATCACTGGTGATCTATATAGTTTGAAGAACTCATTTCCATTCTCTATGCCAATGTCACTCCATTCTATTTCTATATCTGTTAAAAGTTTGTACTGTTCAGGATGATTCTTTTTCATATAGCCTGCTGTAAAATGACTATCTGATAATACATTATCACCACCTTCACCTTTGGTTTGCATAAGGCAATGAAGCATGTTTACACCAGGACAGTATTCATAATAAGGCAAATCTGTATGCAGTTGTAGCTTATTAGATAAGTATGCAACATTGCTTGTGTTTGCAACATTTTGTACAATAAATTTCACTCCATAATGAGTCTGTTTTGAAAATCCGACTCTTGATATAATATCATCTAAAGCATTTTCTCTGTTAGGTGTATTTTGTATTAAAGCAATACCATATACTGATAAATTGTGTAACCATTGAAATAATGCCTCATCAGAAATTGAAATTTTTTCAAAATCATGTTGGCTGCATACTTTAAAGAAGTCATCACCATGCCATATTATTTTAGGTGGTTTATAAATATTTTCATTGTATTTTTTCTTATATTCTGATGTAAAACTGCGAAGCTTCAACCATTGCACTTCGAACTTGGAGCTGTGTCCATCATCCCACGTCACATGCACGTAATGTTCACGTTTAGTAATCTCTTTAGGTTTTGTATGAGTGTTAAAATCGCTATAGTCGATTATCCTGCTTTTCGCTGATGTATGAAAGCACTGTTCACATTGACAATTATCTCTCAACCAAACGTGGGGAAATTTTAAGTTTTCACCATCAACTTCCAATTGAATAAAGTTGTTTGTACCACTGATAAATTTCATTAATCTATTAGGTATATGTTTGAAACTTGCACTTTGGACTCGCTTCAACACAAACATCTTGTAGTGAAATCGAGACAGATGTGACAACTTTAATGTCTGAACAAAGCAATATAAAGTCCTACTAGAATTGATAAGGAACTTCTGAACTTCTTGGTAAATACTATACTATTATCACTCTCAAGTCTGTAGTTGTCAGTTAGAATTTATAGTATAGTTAGCACTTAATTAGCGACAGTTATTTTGTACTATTTCTTAGAAAAAATAGCAATTAAAAGCTTATGTATAAAATGAAAACATCTGTTATCACAAGAAATATTATTTTTATAATTCATAAACATTATTTACAGTAAAATATATGTCACATTTTTCATAATAAAATCTTAACATTCAGCACGACGCGTTAAACCAGTCCAAAACCGGTTCTTACTATTTAATGGAAATAACCTTGTAATATTGATTTAAGATTGAAGAGCAATCTAAAACTATCTACTTTATCTGGTTTTGTAACGAATGAGCATAAATTCTCCATATTCATAGCGACATAATTGAGTAAGAAATCTATAATATTAAATACAATAACAGTGTGAAATAAAAGTTCATTTCAAAACGAATAAAAAACATATACGTTTATATACTTATACAGTTGTTGGAAGCAGTCCCCAAACACTCTGTATATTATATATCATGCTTATAACAAAATCCAAATTTTTTTGTTTGTTCGGATAAATCTCTGAATCAGCTTGACCGATTTCATTGGGATTCTCACTCGCCGTCAGCTAAAGCGTAACTAAGATGTCTTTCATTTTATAATCGTCATTATTACGTTTACATAAAACAACGTGGTGCACGCAATAAAATAAAACAAAAATATTTACAATGACATGATAATTTATTATAAAAAATATAAATTACCTATGCTACAACACTCGAGCGATATTATAATTACATAGCTCGATTTCATCGAGATTTTTTATCACAACAGATTTATACCTTTAATTATGTATTAAATAATATAATTTAACCTAAATATACATTTTAAATAATAAAATAAACTTTTAGCTATTCCTATACATTTCATGTTAATTATGCTGCCTAAAACTTGGACTAAAGTGCTTGAAATCATTTTATATATTCATAATTAAAAATTATACAACAACTTATTTGAATAAACTACTATTATTATTTGTACATTAAAATGATTTCCAAGTGGATTTATGTTTCTTATACCTACAACTTAGATATGGAGTATTTTCGCTTTAAATATATTAGTTATTTAATTAAACGAGATTGTGATTATTTTATTATTATTGATTTAATCCCGGTATTTACTATAGAATTTCAGTAATCATAACGGCTCGAAGCAGGCATTTACCATATTTCGTAACAATTAACTATCGTTTAAATCATTATGTGATACGTACATTACGAATTTTAACATGTCAAGAGTATTTTACTTACATGTGAGATACTCGTGTAATAATAAGACTGATATTATTATAAATTTTTGCTTACAATAGATATCGATACTGGACACGGATACTGTCATTTAACGTACAATTTAGTAGTTAATTGTTTTAATATTAATATACGTAAATAATGTAGTATATAATGGAAAGGGTACATCGAATATCATGACATTTATTCAAAGAAAAACAAATTTATCTACCTAAGTTATAATTAAAGAATACAAACTACGGGAACTAGAATTAGGTAAAGATATTGTACTTACATATATATCTTTTATTCTTAACATGACTCAGAAATCTGTCCCTTGAGTTCTTGAGTTAAAGTTTTCCTATTCTAAGAATGTTGTAAGCGAATTATTACTTTATGGTAAGCATTCCCAAGGATACCCCGAATATTCCATATGTCTTCGAAGCGCTCTGGTTGAGTGTTGAAATTACTATCCGTTGCTTTTACCCATACTTCCATCTGGTAAACATGAAAATTTGAATAAATGTATGTCTGTGGTATATGTATATAAAATATGGAGTGCATAGGTAAATAAATAGACAAACTGTTACATAAATGTTCTTGAACCTTTCAGAATAGTCGTTGGTACTAAAAATACTGAATGCTGTCTCAGTTTCAAAGTAAATGGAATGTATAATGGATGTATAAGTGATATCGAACGTGGAAATCATCCACGTAGGTAGTAATGCACTATAGCATTTTTTTAAATATTGTGTTAAAAAAATGAAAAAATTGAGATATTTACAGTTGGAGGAAACATTATAAGTAGGCGTCATAAAATCGTCGAAAAATAGCAATTGTAGTTCGATGTCATAAACAATTTTGATTTTTCAAGCTTGAAAACATAATGATTGGATAGGATCAAGTACGTGATAGCCGAAGTTAAGACTTTCAAAATATTTTTTGCGAATTTGAAGTTCATGTGTGGTATGTGAAGTCGTTTGCGCTAATTGTCTCACAAATTTACAACACTAAAACTGAACGTTAACCTTTAGCGTTATCAATAAAAATAATCTATTTTTACGTCAAAATGACGACACCAAATGATACGGGTTGATAGAACCCGGATTACAATTTTCGTGACGAAAATTATGCAATTCGAATTATTCTACAAAAATCAGTTATCAAAAATATATATCTCTCTATACAGGATGTTTTTGTACTGCTCCAGTAAATGAAAACAGGTGATAGGACGGAAAAAAATTCGATCCTGACTATAAAAAAGTCATATTTTTAAAACGTTTTTTTAGAGTTATTTACGCTCCATCATGTTTGTACAGCTAAATGGAACGATAAGTTCATAAAAAATACTTCCCATCATCAAAGGTGCCTTAACAACTATCAGCTGTTTTCATTTTCGGGAGCAGTCCAAAAACACTCTGTACATGTATACTATAGTTGTTAAAAAAATTAACAATTGAGTTTCAGAAAAATAACGGATGAAAATCAACAGGTATCATTATTTTAAAGTAAAAGGCGAGTATTGGCATTGTAAATGGCGAGATAGGTTGAAGTCTTACCTGACTGTCAGAACGTTGAACAGGGGCCCGCAATGACCATAATGTCCAAGAATAGTGTTGCCGCGGAGGTGCAGGGTCGGACTGCAGCTCAGCCTCGGTCCATGTGTTACCACGGTCCGTACTTACATCCACGCGCAAAATCTTAGCTCCACCTCCCGAATATGCATAACCTGAGTACATTGACTAAGATAAATAAAGCAATTATTATTAATTATCAGCTTGAGTATCTCTAATTAATTAGGGACTAGCTTTTGCTAACGGTTTCGCTCGCTTTCATGTCGATTTTGTCAACCACTTCTAATTAGACAATTGTCTATCATATAATTTTTGGATACCTTTATTGAATCTATGATTTCGTCTACGGATTCATGATATTTATATAAGAATAAGAAAAATATATATAAATGCGGGAAAATCCGTTGAGTATTTTCGGAGATTCGTCCGGAAATACAGATAGACAAAAAGGGTACAAGACCGTTTTTATGTTCTATCGCTCTTTTCTAACTACTCACAATAGTTTTAGGATTAGTTCATTGAATGTACAGACACGCGAGATTTACTGTGTTTTTTATATGTATAGAGAATATAATTTAATGTATACGTTTGTGGTCACAGACAAAATTCAATTGACATCGACCAGTTATTTTTATTATATTATAAATTCGGAATTACGTACATATAAACTACATATTAAACGGATTAGGTTAGGTTAGAGTATATTTACGAAGCTGTGATCAAATATTTGACTCCATAATCCACCGTGAATCTCAATTAGGTGAATACCGAGAGAGCAAGCAAATAATAATATTTTTGTAAATAATTAAAAATCTATATAATACTCTTTTTTTAATGCCTTTTAACTCTAAATTTAAATGTGTGCCACTCGCGTAAATAAAATCCAGGATTATCTGTCTATATACTATCTTATTAAATAAAATTTCATATATAAGAGTATATTTATTTCAGGGTACGTACTTTGAACTCAACAAATCAGATGGGTGACATTTCCGAACGCGATATTAGACGAATATTGTATTTTAAAGTTCTGTTTTGTATTTAAATAAGCGTACCTCTGAGCAGTACTGTACCATCTCGGACTACGACTGTATCACCGTCTGTCGGTTCACAGAGAGCAGAAGTAACGGGCAAGCTGTAGACGGGCGGCGCGGTACTAAAGTCGGCCGTTTCCCAGGTTTTGCTGGCGTTGAATGATCGGTAGTCCTTCTGATGCCAGTGAGACGGGCTCTCATCTGTCGATACTGTTATAGACTCTGCAACAAAATATAATACTTTAATAGATTTTTAGTATACGTATTCACAAATTAAATAAAGATAAAAAATTATTGGCCAATACCTTATCTATATTGTGAGATATTTTATGAAACCTTCGAAAGAATATACATTATTCTTTTTAGATTACAAACGAGAATGATCAAGAGGTTAAGGTACACACAAACACACACACAAAGACACTTTTAAGCCTTATTTTCATTTCCTTCGAGTTTTATATTTCCAACCCGACTCAAATTTTAAATACCATCTCTTGGTATTATTTTCCTCTTTTCCAAGATATTTGTTAGGATTATCGTAAAAATGATTTTTTGAAACGCCACAAAAAATATTTTGATGAAAAAAAGGGATTATTTTAACTGAGAATCGAATGAAATTTCGCGCTGGTATAAAGTCGACCCTCTGCACTCCGCTTCAACGACTTGAGTAGTATTCTCTCTCCACCCCTTTCCCATACCGCTACATAAGCTCAAAGTCGTATACTGCGCAAAACTAACCATGTTTCAAATTTCATCTTTCGTAGCACGACTAGCACATATACGAAAATGAATTTTACCTAACCACTTGACGCTTCTAACAGCGGGTGCGCCTGGCACGACTACGCGTAACGGGAATCCGTGGTCAGGCGGCAGTGGCTTGCCGTTCATGCGTGTCGCTAGTAGGATGTCAGCACGCGGATCGAGTGCGTGGTGAAGGGGTAACGATGTACTGAAGTTGACGCCTGTCGCGTCCATATCCGCACCTGTGAACTGCACACACTACAAAGTTGGCAGATTAGAACACTTGAACTGACACTGATTAATCTGATTTAAACGCGTTTTCATTTTCTAATTTTACATTTAACTTTAATAAATTATTTTACGTTTATCGAGCCTTTTTATGGCATTTTTCATAAGTTTTAATTAATTAAATTAAGACTTAAAGGCGTGTTTAGATTCGATTACATCGTTATCATACATACACGCACATTTCAATGTGTAGCAATCACTAATGTAGGGGAATAAAGATCCGCTAAACTATTGTAGGCGACCTATCAGCGAATTCCGGAAACTCAATCAACGACAAATAGTATAAGCTAGGTCTTGGTATTTTTATATTACTTATTTAACTGATTATACGATTCACATGATGGGTACACTACTTTGTAAGGTCATCAATAAATCTTACGTGGCGGAGTGTTCCTGATTTGATCTTTAAAAGGACACTTGAAGATTCAAGCAGACACAGGATATAACATTTGTTGAAACTGTTTACAAAGCACTAAAAGAATCTCAATGAGCGCACGTTGGCATAAATAAACTCACGATGACGTGTTTCCCATCGGTGTCGTATGGGTCGATACCACAGTGCAATAGTACGTCTCGTAACAATACTCCTGTCCACACCGCGTTGCTAATTGCACCTCCCGCCCAACTGAGTCCTTTTACCGGCTTCACCTGCTTTAGAATAAGTTACCATAACATGTAAAAAAAAAATTTCATAGATCACATGATAAAATGAAGTAAGAGAAATAGTTAAATCTAGTTTGAGTATAGACCTACTAAACGTGCTGCTCACATGAGATAGCGCAGTTTCATTTAGAAACAAACTTGAGGATAATATCAAATATTTTTTCGAAACTGCAATTTCACATCAAAATACATTGAACATGGAAAATATCGAAAAATTTAGTCATCGTCTCGGCTGGATCAAAAATCGACTATGATGATAAATGAGAATGAGAATGAGAATGAGAAGCAAAATGAGAATCAGAATGAGAAGCAAAAAATAAAAGACTCGTTCGAGTATCGTTAATTT
Organism: Hebomoia glaucippe; assembly: GCA_025727935.1. NCBI lineage: Eukaryota > Metazoa > Arthropoda > Insecta > Lepidoptera > Pieridae > Hebomoia > Hebomoia glaucippe. The sequence goes on from JAOSYY010001325.1 coordinate 20,314, forward strand.
GCGCCTAAAAATTGAAATGTATCGTTACTTTATCATGGATCCCATTAACAGAATCTTACCAAACTATCATCAAACTACGCTAGAAGTACATCCTCTTCAATAAAAAAGAAATAATGGAAATCAATTAGCGTGATATTGAGTTATTCGTGTATTGGTCGCGCACATGCTTAATGTAAATTTATGACTATGATGGTTTCCTCAATGATTCAATCGACCAAGTTGGTTGACCCTGTCAAAAGTTTTGAAGTAACAAGCAAAAAAGAAAAATACAGATGGATTAATAACATCCGCCTTTTTTGAAGTCGGTTAATAAATGTGTATATTCAATGAATTTACCCAAAAATAATGTCAGAGACAATTAGAAGTGGTAGACAAACTCGACATGGAATGCACCACTTTTAACTTTCTAAAGTAGATTATCACGAGGTGAAGTTTATTATCAGAGATAAAACTTTTCTGTATCGAACTGATGAATTTGTTATCTTGAATATGCACGATCATTTATTATATTTAGATTGACCTGACAGCTTATCATATCGGTTTATAAGGAAAAAAATTCAGTGTTGATTTTATCGTAACAATAGGATGTTGTAGATAACCTAACATGAAACATGCATCGTAACGTTTGACCTATTGATAAATTATTTTTAGAAATAGATATTGCTTTTTCATTAAAAAAAACAAAAATACGGTCGCCATGTTGAAATTGTCATTAAAAGTTGATAAAATTAATAAATATGTGTAGACTTTCGGACTTTTGTGCACACTGAAACTACGGTGGCAGTTGACAGATAAGTTGGTAGAACTATATATTGGCGAACGTGGTAAAGATTCGAGTATTACAAGTAACTATAGATCTTTTAATACTGTAACATATCCTCACTAATTTGATAATTTCGAAAACTTGTTTCTTACGTTTTATTATCCTAATCTCTAAAACTTTCTGGGTATACTTTGCTATAAGAATCCTTGGAACCTCATTGACGATTTCAATGTTATTTTGGGACACGAGTTCCTATATCATACTTTATAATCTTAAATATAAGGTAGAAGCATCCGCGGAGCACGATGTGTATTATAATATAGTAAAACAATTTAAAGTCTAAGGGATATTGCTATTAGACTTTATAATACAAGAGTACTGTAAACAAACCTTATTCATTTCGCTTCTTCTATTCCCGGCGCACATAAGCGCAGCACGTACGGATACAGTCTTAAATCGTTCTAATTCTTGCAAATTGAACTCGAACTGACTGTCTTTCGCGCCTTTTATATAGATCGTCACTTTATGGTGACTCGGATCTATATCTGGGACCGGCATGTGCTGCCGTACGTAGAATAACTCGCTGAAATGTTAATACTGGAGTTCAGTTCTGTGTATTTAAATGTGATGATATTTTTTTCATTTTATATAAATATACAACCACGTTTTTCCACCTGCTACGATCCTGACATACTCCTTTCGCTTCGTCTACTTACATTAATGCTTTCATACATGGTCGGCGATTACACAGTAATGAAGTGGCCTCGTTCATTTTTACGTTCTATATATTATATTCTTTTAAGAATTCGAGTAGTGATTTTTTTTAATATTTACTATTAAGTATTTAAAAAAATCAGACAGATGTCTATATGTCTGTTTGACCATGATCCCACCTGATGTTAAGTGATAGTGTGGTCAAGATTGCACAGCCATCTATAAGGTACCTGTTTACCCTCATTAAATAACCTAGAATTGTACCGATTATTCCGACTTTGACTATTAAATTGACATAACTTTACGTATCTCTGTATCTACAAATTATTGTATATCATTTTATATTTTGTTCAACGTCCATTTTCTTTTCTCTCTTAATTTCAGTGTGAAACATTTGTTAGGATATATCTACTTTTTCTATAACTTATATCTATTGTCTGGTCTACTTTTTGATATGTATGTTTGTCTTAAGTTTGAGCAGCTGTTAAATTTAATGATGAAAGGATTGCAAGTGTTTTTGCTTAACTTATAGGATGGTTACTTGTGGCTGTATAAATAATATTTAAAAATAGTACTAACTTAGGTGTATCGAAGTGTTTGACTTGCTCTTCTGGCGGAATTTCGGCGTTAAAAGGTTTGGCTGTCTTCACAAGTAATCGTTTGTCTCTAAAAGGCTCCTTCACCCACAGTTCGTCATCGCTGTGGTCCATGACGTCATCGTCGTGAAGATTACCTGACGTGTGAAATAAGCTACACGTTAGTGTACTAAAAGTAGATTTAGGACAGAACAACAAATACATAAATCTAATATTAATATATAATACAATTACTGTAGTACTGTATTGTTTAATGTATTATAAACTACATTACCCACAATAAATAACTAAACTAAAGATTTTTTAAAAATAATTCTTTTAAATTAAAAATTCACTGAAACACAATATATCACTTCTCTATTTTAGCTATTGCCACTTTTATGTTCCAACATCAATTATGTTAATGTCTACATACTCATTCCATTCTTATATTTTTCAATGTAAGTCTTACCGATCCTATAGGACTCAAGTAATTCATAAACTTCCTGGGTCTTGTGCATGCCATAAACATTCCAAAAGGGCTCAATGCTGTACCCTCCCGCATTAAGAATCTGCTCGCCTCCCGGGTGCGACGGTAAGAAAGAGGTCACATCATATACTCCGTGTTTGTAAGTCACCCAGAAACTTGCCCTACGAAAAATATATAACTCTCTTGATATACATTTTTACATCAATGATATTGTACTCTTTAAAATCTCTTCTTGAAGTCAACCAAAAAAAGAACGTTAGAACAACAAAAAGTACACTGACCCTGATGAGCCAACCCTCTTTAGAAAGCATATTTTCGAAATTACACATATTTGAATAAAATCATAATCCCTTATATAATGTGTTGTATATTTGTAAAGGATTTCAATACATGCAATAATTTACCATTTATAACCCCCACGAAGAATAAAAGCGTTGATGAATTTAATTTATCTACAAAGATAATTAAGGAATTTAGAGCATATATTGGAAGATAAAAAAATAGTCGTTTCATAACTAATCAGTGAGCAAATAATCATTTGCACGCACAAAATCGATATAAAAATATCGACTCTAAACGTGTATTGAGGATTTTGATGCGTGAAAGGCACGACATAGACATTCAATAACCATCACTGAAATTAAGCTTTTATAAAAATGACGTTAGTATTTACAGAAAAACAAATAGATTTTTTAAATTATATATGCCACCCTTTATATGTATAAGAAAATAATGGTAATAGTGTATTCAGCATCCCAGCAAAGTGGTAGACATTTTTTTACGTATATCAATTATATTTATCGTGTAACACATAGTAGCAACTCAAAATAACGCAATCTTAAATGACCGTTGAATTTGATACCTACGAGGAGAGTTGTATATCAATACAAATTGATAATGTATCCAATATAGATATCATGAAAAATAAAAATGTTCACATCCAAGATAAAATAATAAAGATGTGTATTATTATAACATTTGTGGATTACTTTATTCCATGTATCTTTAATAACTGATAAAAACACACCTATCATGTTTCTTATGAATTCTAAACACTAAATATGTGCATTAGTACATCATTGTGTTACTTAGATAATTATTGGAAACTACATCCATTGGAATCTAGATTGTCATAAAAAGTATTACACTGATGTAATATTGGAAGTTCAAGTAAAGATTTACAGTTTGTGAAGCGCTTTACTTATTATAAGGAGTATATTTTGGTGATGTTTAACTCTAAGAAATACTTACTTAGTATCATGTTGCTTTACTTCATCCGCCCTATATGTAGGCAAGTCTAATCTTTTTGCACCTGCTTCTACAATTTCTTTTGTTTTACTATTATTTTTGAATTGTTCTGAAATAATTTACTATTTGTTTTATTATCACAATTTTTTATAACTTTTGTTAGCTTCAATTGTGATTAAGTAGAATTCAACAATATTTTAAAATATTTTTTGTAATTTATCTACATATATATTTCAATTAAATAAAACTTATTTTTAAAGTGAGGACTATGGCGATAAGTAAACATATTCAAGTATTTTGATATTATTAAGCAACTGTAAGACAATTTGTTTTTAAATAAAATCATACTATTCTACTAGTGGCTTAAAAATATGTTATTTTTTGTCTTACAAACCTATATTGTCATTTTATGGTATATATTATAAATTATGTTATGGCTATATTATAAAATTTGGTGTATATATTTTTCATTTAGAAATACTAGCAGATAGAGATTAAGATTATATTAGATATATAAATTAGTAGTAACTTATTTGGGTGTATCTAGTTAGTAAGCTTTAATAATAAACAAATCACCTTCAAATGTAGATCCAACAACAACAGAACTGAAGATAATGGCTGATGTACGTCCAAATATCTTCCTTGTTTTCTTTTTATGTTGTTCATATTGATTTCTTATTAAAAGCGGTGTAAAGTTAATAAACTTGGTCCCTTTAGGAATAATTCTGAAATGTATGTAAGATGTAGTAAAAATATAGCATGATAATTGAATATTTAGTTTGATGAATGAATGAAATGTAAATTTTTTATGGAAGTTATGGTCAACCTAGTGCAGTATCAAGGTAATAATTTTTCGTTTTGAGACTCAGACTGAAATATTTAATAATTGTCCGTTTTAGAATTTTATTCAGTTAAAAAATATTTTTGAATTTCTCATTAATGGTAAAGAAAACATATGTCTTTAATATATTTTTAATTTATTAATGGAAAAAACATATTATAATAGAAAACATAGTGAGTTATGCTGTAAATTTATTTGTAATTTTAATAACTACGAAAGCACGCAAATTTAAAAGTAGTTATGATGTCATTGTCAATTTTTGTTATTGTATGGAATTGATAAATCACATTGATATAGACCATTAAATTGATCTTAACTCGATTTAATTTACTCACTTTATTTGTATTATTATATTCTCTAATAATATAAATCGTTTGAAATGCGAACGGGTTTTAATTTATTATAAAGTAGACCTTACCTAAATAAAAATGTCCTTAAAGACATGTTTTTGGAATAATGTCGAGACTCGCGGTCACTATAATTATGAACTACGTTCTTTTACGAATTCGCGGCAATAAAATGAATTTAAATATAACCTTGTTACACTGGTGCTTCTTATCTTATCGTATAAGAATTGTTTATTCTTTAGCAATTCGCCATCAATATGTACATATTTCAATTACTAACATCATACAAAATTTTTTGATAATGATAGTACATTATTATCAAATATCAATGATAAAAATCAATCTTAATGTCTAAAATCTTTTCTGTCACAGTTGACGCAATATTTTGACAGACCACAATTGATGATGTCTATGATCTTGAGTTGCATAAAAGTTTTTATACATAGAGTACTCTTTTATTTTTCTAGAGTTCTATTTCCCTTTTTTGTTAATTAATCAGCATTGCTTATTAATATAATTTTTATAATTCAATGAATGCATATTATTAAAAAAATTATAGTACCTTGCGATTTTTGCATTACGAAGATGTCCTAAAAATTAACAAGTCACTAAAAGATCACTTTTTGGTATCCGGTTGAGCAAAAATTTGGCACTGTTCCATTGATAGAGCAATACTATTAAATTATTTCATACTTAGTAGAACCGGGATGTAGAAAACGTCTTCGTGATGGCAAACTATCGAATAGTTGAATTTGGATTAATTTGTTTTATCGTAATTAGTATACGTCTTTTCCATTCTACTTGGTGATGAGGGTTATAATAATAGGTCTTTAAGTCAAAAAGTATTTTAGCTGCTTGTTATTTTTTCTATTTACTTCGTAGCAAGTTTAAGTTTCTTTAATTAGCTTTATGAAATGCAGGCTTGTTTGTATCTGAACAAGCATAATATTATTGAATTGTTAAATTTTTTAACACCTCGCTAGCGGATCCGTACAACTTCATCTGCGCCAAATAAGAGAATGCCATCGGGGATAATATTGTTACCTTGATTGATTACATAAACACTTTTTATGTGATAAAATACATATATGTATTTACTTATCAATCGTCATAATATAATTAGTTTCTGGATTTAGCAATGTCAGTATTCAAAAACGTTTTAATATATATCCAAATTAGAAGTCCAATATTACAAATACTATGATATTGTTGCAATATGGACTAAATGTAGTTATTTAAGTTTCTAAAGAATAGATAAATTTTCTCTATGAGAACCAGTTCATAACGCTATTTTATTTCATTTGCTAATGAGATTTTAAACGTTGGGTGCATTAGTTATCTGCTGTCTAGGCGTTTTAGGTATATGAGTCCACCTATGACCAGATTGAAGCTAAATATTTATAAAATATATCACTCATTGATTTTGTCTGCACAATTCAATTTTGAGGATATTGATTCATAGGATAGTGAAAAGTTATCCCTTACTTTAAAAATGATTTCTATTGTATATTTATTAATAAGTAATATCTTTTGTAGATAAAACTTGTTTTTGGCAAAATAGTCATTTGGCTATCTATATGACGGCTCGTTCTTATGGAAGGCGATGTTTTCGAGTAAGCATTTTAGGTCGGCTAGTTTTTAGAAATGTCTTTGGCCTGAAACTCCCGGATAGGCATCTGTGAGCCGGTAGACGATACATTCGTTACTGTGCATCGCACATGTAAACGTAAAATATTAATTTTTAAAGAATTTTATTTATTCTATTAAATTAATTAAGCTTTCCAAAATAAAAATATCCTAGTAACAGACATTATGAATGTTGCTTACTATGTACCGGAGACTAGTTTTGATTTAAATTTTTGCTTTTTAAAGCACCTTTTCTAACGATTATTGTTCAACGCGATTCTTTAAATTGCTATAATTCTTTATTTCTAAACCTATTGAAAGAAAACAAACACTCACACACAAAAAACAATGTTTTGGCTTTGGTTATGTTAATAAAGTCCCCTAATAATACAAATATTGCTGAATATTGATACATAAGTTGGAGGTACATACTGACGCATTTTAACAGTTTACTCGGGCGGGCTATAAAAAGGAAAATTAAAAGCGCCATAAAAATTCACCCTTAAACCGTTCCCGAAATGAAAACATTATGTTTTCGTTTTGATTTATGAAGCCTCTTTACTGGAATACCGTTAAATATTATATTCATTGTATTAAAATTTTCTTTATTACACTTTTATATGTTGACATATATTCGATCTGAACACAAATTCCGTACAACTTTGAAGCCTTTGACATTTAATATCTAGAGCAATTCCGAACTATTATGTTATAAAAAATTATAAGGTTAAAAAACCTAGAATTTATGTTTTTAAATTATGAGAGGAAGGGTATATTTAATGGTAATGAGCTTAGTATACGACACACGTAGGCAAGTTTTTCAATAACGAAGCGCGGAGACGGAACTCCTGCTCGCCGTCCTCAGTTCGGTGCCCTGATTTACAGCGATATATTAAGCTATTACGACACTGTTGTATACGATTTATTTATGATACAATGTATTTATAAAAGTTGTGTTAAAAATATAATAATTGGGGAGACTACAGTTGATGCCGTCAAAAGACAAAGCATGTTTTATAGCTTTTTTAACTAACTACGTCCATTGCTTGCACTGCATAGGAATATAGGAGTATTTACCTTATTAAAGTATAGGAAAAAGATATATATCTAAAGCCTTATAATATTTACAATACTTGTTATATAATATGTTTGTTTTATATTTGGATTTCATTCAGGGCATTTTATTCCATAAAATATTGTTAGAATGGTAGGTTACGAAAACCACTATTTTTCAGGTGAAAATTAAGACAGTGATAGATTCTTCTATTAACTGCTTCAATTAAGGAATACTACTGTGTTGACGTATATTATTATTTTAATAATTAGAGCTCTTAAGATTTTTTATCTAAATATTTGTATTTCATTATTTCACGTATGCAAGGTTTATTCGCTATCAGTGATGGCACAGGTAGAGGAGCTAATAAAAAAGTTCGTTACTAGCTTACGTGTAACTTGCGGAAAGTTTGCTGAACGCCTTCTCTTTGAGAATTCGGGGCTCTTCTTGTCGCTTACTTGTGTTTATGATATATATATCATACACACAAGTAAACCTACCAACCTGAGCATGTGTTTGTTATTAAGCCCTTCCTAAACGATTGTACTGATTTTGACCAAATTTTTTGTCTGTCAATTGAAGTGGATTCAACAATGGTTTAGATTCACACCTTGGTCCATTACATGCTGTCTTTTTTATTTTTGTATTTAAGACGTGTCTACAGGAAGCATCTGTCGGGTCCAGTAGTAGATTTTATATTAATTGCTGTTTTATATTAATAATAATTGCTGCTTTATAGTAATTTTATAGGCTTTTGCAGAAGGACAAGTGTTATTGACCTCAGCGGTCTTTACAGTTACTGTCTTAGTTTATTTAGAAATATTTAGGAGTATCTATATTAATAAACTATTTATGTGGATTTTTTTATAGTCATTACTGCGCTTATAGTAAAAGAAAAATTCAATTATTATTGCGTATCTTATTGATGTTTGTGAATGGATTATTCTCTGAGAGACCAATATAAGCTCTCGTTAATACAAAATCAGCTCATCTGAAGATCAATCATCCGAGGTGACATTAAAGAGGATTATAAATCATTTCAGTATATTTATCACTGTTTGAACGCGGCATTTTCTATTGTAAAAAGACATAACGTATCAAATACCTTCCTCTAATCCAGCAATGCCGAAACATAAATATATAGAATTTTGTAAAATAGAGAGACGCCAGTTCATATATAATTTCATATATAGATAACATCCACATGTTTATTAGTAAATCGTATGCTTTTTATTGATTTGATACAATTTTACAAAAAAATAATAAAAAGAAAAATTACAAGGTATAGTAAACGATAGAGACAACATAGCGATGCTATATACCCCTCTGTCTTTCTGTAATGTAGTAGACATAGTGAATGTGTAGAAATGGGGTTTACAATATATAATTACAACACTGTATGAAAGGATCATGTACAATGATCCGTCATTCAGTCTTTTAAAAGGGATCTTTTGAATATGATTTAAGTTTAATCTACACTACGAGGATTTAAACCAAATGGAAACAAAGTACTTAATTAATAAATGTAAAAGTAAGAAAGTAAATATATTTTTTACGCTACCGAACTTAGAAGAAAAGCACTGTTCAAAAAAATGTACTCGTAACTTACGAAATTGTCATCACATTGTTAGAAGGAGTAGAATACACTGTACTAAATGCAGGGTTGAGAGTTAACAATGTATGTTCTAGATAAATATATACAGATAAAATTTAATAAAAAAAGTACACCATTACATGAAATTTCCCAAATTATATGAAAATAAAAATTACGGTAATACAATTTAATGTAAGTAAATCTCAATAATATTGTAATTTTTAATCATTATCAGAGTCGGAATTCTCTTCATTATCAGCATTCTCGCTGCCTTTAATTTTAAGTTCAATCGACAAGATGTTATTATTGTAAGTCCAATTGCCTGTATCAACATCAACGGGTAAGTTCTTCACGCTGAGAAAGTTGTTTTCTGTTCCAATGGAATTTTTTTGATGAGCTTCTATTACCAAAGAATTCTTGTTTATTTTGATATCAATATCGTCTTCTTTATAACCAGGAAGGGAGATTTGAATTCTATAAACATTACCGGAGATACCTTCTTGGAGGATGGGATTCGGGAAACGTTTAGATAGTTCTTGCATTTTGTGTTCAAAAGTCTTCATTTCTTTTTCAAATTCCTGCCAAAAGTGACGATTTTTTGCATCAAGTTCAGCAAATTTTCTGTTTAAAAGGCTTTCAAGACTCACATCATCAACTGCTGATAATTCCTTATTTGAATTAGGCGCTGGTGCAGCGGTCACTGTTGCCAGGAGGCCAAGTACAATTACTTTCAACATACTTCGCGTTTACAGAATTACTGATGTGTCCTCGAGTAAGAATTTCGTTTTAAATAAGTAGGAACGGGTTGATTTTCCTGTTGACGTCTTCATACAATATTGTTGTAACTACAAGATATAGATTTTCCATATACAGGACTTCTCATATCACACTTAGAAATATATATTTCTATAAAAATCACCTCTTTTAGCTATAAATGTAAATGTAAAAAGTTTAAATTAAATATTTTTATGTTCTGATTTGAAATTCCTTTTCTTTAATATAGTTGTTTTTTTTCTGTGGGTGACTTACTGTAGATATAAGTGATTACTTCAGAACGAAACAAAAAAGTCTAGTATATTATATATACTTATTAATTAGATTTCATGCTACTGCCTAACTATTAAAATAATAGAAGAAAGTATTCATCCTGTAAAACAATAGTGTAGTTGTATTTGTCAAATAGTTTTACGTCATACAAATCTTCCTCCTTACGTCAACGTATATCATATTTGTCTTCTATTAAAATTAATTGAATAGTTAATAATAAAATAACTTAAATATATAGCCGAATTTCAATATATTAGATTAAAACTAAACGACTACACTAGTATAATTCAACGCACGATTCCAAAAGTCATACAAATAAAATTCACGTATCTATATGTAATATCAAAATAAAAAGTTCATTTCTCTTACAGCATATGAAAGCACTACGAGTGTATACGGTACTTAAAACATACACAATTTATAAAATTTATCTCTTTTGTCTGTCTGTTTATTGCCTATTTGCTTGCTGTAGTTTATTTATCCAGGTTAAACTCCAAAACAGCTACACCAGTTTGGATGAGATTTTTAGTGGTAGATATGTGATGTTATAGCGTTTAATATTAGCTACTTTTATTTGATTATCATTATTATTATAGTAATTATAATAAAATCGTGGTCCACAACGAATATCAATACATATATAAAGCGAAATTCTTGGGTATTCGTAAAAAATTGTATATAGATTTTTATCATGTACAATCTTATATAGATACAGATCGCCTATATCTAGTATAGTATAATTAATTAATGATTCAAAACATCCTGATAAAAAGACAAAATAATCAAGTAATTGCTAATTCTTTGTTTTTCTTATTTTCTTATTTCTAATCAAAATAGCACGTTGACGTAGAAAGCTATGCAAAGACCAAATAAAAAAATTGATATACATTATCGTAAAGATAATATTATGTTATAAAGAAAACAAGAGGACACAATTACTTCATAATTTTATTATGTAATCTCAGGTTTAATTTGAGTAGATTGACACGTGGTTGAAGGGTGCTTTCGACCACACGATCGAGTGTTCGGGGTGTTTAATTGCACTGTGTATAATGTCTCTCATGTAACGGTATTATACGACCCATTACATTGCGCACCCTCATCTGCCCCGTAGAGGTCAAGGTCGGTAATGTACGGGTACATAGTACTCGTTCAACTCGATATTTATTCGTTGTATTAATAAATAAATTAAGATTCTTGATTACACTATTTGATTCATGAATATCTCTGGACATGGATTCAGAGTCACATTTATCTATTGTGTGGTGTATATGCAACGGTGTTTCTTAATAAAAAAAAGTGAATATATATAATAATATACTATATTTATGTCAAAAACAACCGGTAATAAGTTATCATAAAAGTTTTAATCATATTAAATGGTCTGATTTTAATGTTTCTAGATTTTAGAAATAATACATTGTTGTTAATTGCTATCAGAAGTGATCTTTTTTTATGCACTTTATATAAGCCAAACATTAAGTGATTGTAATTTCAACGCAGTGTCTGTGTATATTATATTTTCGAGTGACAATTTGTGTGACTAAAAATGTTAATTTTTATGATATTACAAATGTCATAGAGTTATAGGCAGACTTTATTTGCGGTTCTTAAAAATATGTTCTAAATAAAAAAAGGAAAGAATCTATAAATATATCTAAACAACACCTAGTTCAGTTCACGGATCAGCTTTTTGATACCTAAATATAAGGTTGTATATTATATATAAGACAAACAGCAACAGTATATATACCTATATAGTTTATAAACATCTATAATTTATACATTTGGTTAAACTAATAAATACCGCGATATAATTTAATTTTGCGCGTTCAGACGGCCATTGACACGTAGTACTTTGTAATTCATTTAAAGTATATTAGTCTATTTGTTTGACTGTGAAGGTTAATTTACAAGTTTCTAAAGCTTTGCTAAATAAAACTGTATAATTAAGAAGATTGTTATATTGGAGGGTTGTGGATTTTATTCTTATTAAATCGTAATTATTTTTAATTTATTTTGAATAAAATAAGTAAGGATCATACTGAAAACAAATTTCAATGCTTATTTAATGAGAGATACGACTTTGATCTTGGGTAGGCAAAAAGATGGAAGATTCCTTTAAAGTATTTTATATCATAAGGTTAACCACTTTGAAATACACGTTGTCTACTAATATTATTAAAGTATAGCATCTAATAAAAAAATCCACAGATTCAGCTAGGGTTTCTTATTCCCTAGAGTTATTAGAATCAGAGCTTGATACAAAGTTTCCGTCGACCGAGGAATATATCACGAGCTGGTACTTGAACCTTTTTCTCGGGGGACGAACGCTCGTTATTTGAACGCTTCTCAATTACAAAATTATTCATATAGACAATTTAATAGATAATTAGGTAAATCAATTTATTACGTCGTTTGTTTGTAGAGGTTAAATAATTCAAAATAATAATAAAAAGAAATGTGACGTCACATCCAAATTCTTCTTACAATTGAAACCTGATCGAGTGATTACATCATAATCTCTGCATTTCCTCCTTCATCCTAAATCAAAAGGTTTGTAATGTCGTCATGTTATTTAATTTTCGTATTTACCTTCACTCAATTTTGTTTTTGGCTTCATACCGTAGTTAATGATCACCGAAAAACATATACTTGTCAAAAACGTAATGCAAAATAAATTAAAAAATATGGGCGTTTTTAAAAAAAACAGTTTAAAGTAAGTCAGTTAAAACAGTATACATGAGAAAAGAACATCATGACTAGAAGTTAAGCAATAAATTGACGACGAATCATTAATTAACTAATGACATGAGAATGAACACCATGTAAACTCAGAGATCATTTTTGTTTTTGGTGACAAAAAAACTAATTTTCGGATTTTAAGTCAAAAGTTTTTATCTTTAAATATTATGATTTTAGAATAAACTTTTTAAAAAATGTTGCTCTCTCATTATTTTGATGGAAAGTTAGATAAAAACGCTATAAAGTATGCAAATATGTTTTAAAAGAGAGCTAGAATGATTGAAATCGTTCTTGTTTTCCACTGACGGCCATTTTCTCAAGCTGAGGCGGTCAATAAAAATATAAGGGATGGAGTTCGTACGTGAGGGGATTTAAATGGTGGGTCCGGTACGGCGGCCTCTACAGCAGCGAATGGGACTTTAAAAAATAAACCAAGAATGTTATAAAACATTTTTTGTTACCATATACTTTTTAGACTTTTCTGTCCCCTAATATAGATATTATACTCTCCTATTTTGTCAATGCTTGTTATTATTTAGAACCACAAATCAAATCCATATGTATTAAGCATATCTTAGTATTCACAAAATGTAGAAGAAATAGGTCTGCAGAGTTATGCGTCTTACTATTATTAACTAATCATCTCATAGACCAAATATGCACCGTCAAGAAAACGAATCGTCAATTATTCTTATCAGAACATATATTAATTTAAACACAACACATTTATTGCCTATCTATGTCAAGACAACCAAAGACAAAACAAAGCAACCTCAACCCTATAGTACCCGATCAAGTTCTAGTCGGAACGCAGGTTGACCTTTCATAATTGTGATCGGGTCATATACATGTTTGTAAATGGAAGTTTTGTAAATATTATAACAATTTTTAACTTCAGTGAATACATTTCTCAGTACTTGAATCGAAATAAATTAGATCGGTGGAAGAACATCTTAGAACAATAACTAATGGCTAAGCTGTTAAGGATGGCACAAGGTTTTCTTGAACCAGAGCAATCACTTACCATCAAGTGAACTGTATGTTGGTTTGCCTTCCTATACTATTAAAAATAATAATGAATTTTCGTGGCCACAACAAAGCAAAACTTTCCATTAGGCTTTGGATTTGGCGCGGCATTATACTTACATTTTTTCGATTCCTGTTGTTCTCATATATTTCAATCGTAAACAGACATTTAGTTTTGCCTCGTCGAAATATTGTTATTGTAAAGTTTAAGGAAAACTGTAGAACAACTAATGCCTTTAAGTATGTATAAATTATGGTAATAACATGTATGCACTTTATAAACAAAACCATAAAAAACGTTTTAGTTCTTAGTTCCATAATTAGGCCAGGTCTAAGACATAAAATATAGATTTGCATACAAAAATGTGATTGCCATCCAATTAAGTAGTTAAATATTAAACTTTAAGATTTTCTAGAACTTTTCTTGGTTACATACAGCTTATAAATAAGATTTAAAAAAAGATATAAGTATTTCTAAGTAATGGCATAATTACGTGGAATGCCCTAGTCTCTGATTAGCTCAAAAGGAAAATGGCATACCTAACTTGATGTATCATTTGTATTCAAAAATGTCCAAGGAGGAAAATAAAACGTTTATCTATTTATTAAATAATTTTCCTCTTACAGTATACTCGTATTCTGAAGTTGAGAATAATATAGAGTGACAACTGAGTGCATATTCATGTACCTATATCATTTTTATGAAAAACCATTAAATATTTTTTTTAATTCGAGATGTTTTTCGATTGCACATTAAAACCTACAGTCGGACAGATTTGAATTATCCACAGTTCACTAAATGGTAATGATCTCTTTACAGATTTTATTTTGAAGTAGTAGAAACCGGAGATGGAAATTAAAACACGACATGACACGATTAGTAGACTAAACGCATTTTAATGAAATAAATATTAAAGCTTACGTTCAAGGACATTACTAATATTTTTATCAATATATTAGAAAATATGTCTCAATAGTTTTCAAAATTTATAACCGTTCGTTTAACCGACATAATATACATTTTGCAAACTTATATGGAGCGCATATTATTGAGTGTTGACTTCCTCAACACTTATAACATTGTTTACAATGTACAAACAATCAACGTTTACATTCTTATATGATGAGTACAGTATATAAACACTTATATACTATTGACCTTCTTCATAGCACAAAAAGTGAGTACAAAACAGCTAAGGCCGCCCTTGTCAAAACTTTTTGTAGACTGCCTAATATAATAGTACCCTTACATATACCATGGACCTATATATTTTATAGAATGACTAACGATTTTACTGCTATTATTATCCATATAGTCACGACGTAGACATTTTAGTAAAGTGCACTTTAGTAATTTTTATTCGAAATGAATATTATGTTTGTAATTTGCGTTGGGTAGCGGGCCCGAAGTATGTAGTAATTTCACACTATCTGTGCCGTGATCTTGTCAAGATATTTACCGTTTTGTCTATGCCACTCATTTTTACGTAAACAGAATTAAATGTATTATTAGTTGGTTAAGAATAAAAGAAAATTTATGATGCGAACTACCACATTTTTATGTTTGTAGGTACTTTCTCTCACTTAAATTTGCGTAAATAACTAAATGTTACAATTTAGGTAAAAGTTATTATGTATTATTTGTTAAATATTTGTATTTAGTTAACTTAATTATATGATGCTCAGGGAAACAGAATGATACAATTCCACGTGGTTTGATGTGTCAGAATGTCACTCACCATTATTGATGGACGCAATGACACGACGCGTTTGACGGTTCAGGCTAATGTCGGTTTTTTTATATATGGAATAATTATAGCAATTCATCATAGTCACAACGATTTTTTTGTATCGTTAGTTTAATTAAATCAAAAATCGTTTATTCATATAAAATCAAATACATAGTTGCTTATGAACGTCGCTCAAGATTGAAGTAGACAGGATGTTCAAGAGCGCGACCTGCTCTGAGAAGAAGGGCCAAAAAATCCAGTCAAGTTCTCTTTTTTCCCGACCGTTTTCATAAAAATATGTTAATAAAACACATATACTACTAAATATGTTATTATTTTTTTTAATTTGCTTTATG
This sequence comes from Hebomoia glaucippe, assembly GCA_025727935.1. Lineage (NCBI taxonomy): Eukaryota > Metazoa > Arthropoda > Insecta > Lepidoptera > Pieridae > Hebomoia > Hebomoia glaucippe. The sequence goes on from JAOSYY010001325.1 coordinate 36,470, forward strand.
ACGATTCTCCGTACTTCGCGGTCAGGAGTTTTGTTATAAAATCGTATAGAATACGCATGAAAAGAATATATTATCTTTTGTAGTCAAGTTGGTCGTACACTTAAATTAACCTTATTTCGTGTATTATAGTGCTAGAAGTCACCATTCGTTCTAAATTCATTAATACTCTTCTGCACATACATATAATTTTCAAAGACATATTCATCAGCCAGTGTCATAATATTGTTCTTTAAATTTTATTGTGAACTGACTCCGGTGGGGATAAACATCAATTCACTCGAAAAGCCCTCTGTGCTGTACAAATATGGACTTGATACCCGCCGCGCTACCCCATACAAGAATTCCATAGGATACTAAGCTATGAACATAGGTATTGTAGATAATGTTGGCTGTGCCCTAATGGGACTATGGCTGTATTTTCTTTACTGTAAACACTGCGGTGCTAGGCTTATTCAAAAGACTCTCTATGAGCCCCACTGAAGTTTACGATCTGAGATATATTACCAAGTGATTAAATTTCATATTTTACAGATACAATATAGGCAACATCAAATTTTCTAGGTTAAATCAATCTCTACGCAACTGTTATTGCGTTAAGGTGAACATGTGAACACAAAATATAATTTTAAACGTCTTAAATGTAAATCAATAACTTTATTACTCCTAGAGAAGGTGCTAGATTTTAATATGAAAATTTCAAACTATTTTTCGAACCCGAGAGCGGGCGTTATTAAAAACCAAGAGTTGTATTTGGTGAGCTTCAGATATTGGCTCTTTTCGTAAAACTTCCTCAATATTGAAAGTGTTTGTTGCGCCTACTTATAAATCGTGTTTTCATATATTAATATGAGGATAATTAAAAAATTAAATATAAAAAAGTCTTATGTAAAATTTACGTCTAGGCTTTAGCGTATAAATTTGCCAAACAGAAAATCTGTACGTAATTAATAAATGAATGAATAATAATTAATGTTGTCCCAAAATAGCTATGAGTACTTACCAATAAACGTAAAGTATATAGATTCTTTTGATAAATAAAGTGTCTCTTAGGGTAGTCTGTGTAGTACATTCCACTTGTAATAGGAGAAGTTTATTTCAATTTGACATTGTTATCGCTTGAATTATCTTAATTGGGTGTCGGACCGACACTCCTTCAGTTCAATTAAAAATTATGTCCTTTTTATTTCAATCTGGACGGTAAAGCATTTAAGGTGCTAGCAATGCGATGAAATTTAATTGATTCTTAAAATGAAAAATCACGTGCATCCGATATATACTATTAGCTATACAAAATTGAAGTTGTTACGCTGTAGGGCGATGGTTAAAAATGTGGATATAATGGAGTAAAAATTGAGGTTTCTCTAACATCAAAACCACTACCAAACCACCTTTTAATACAACTATTAGATAAATGACTATGTCTAATATTTTAACTGACTATTTGTTCTTTAACCCCACCTGATATTCCAAACCGATGCGATATCGGGGATTATATACACGATACTAACTATATAAAAAGGTCCAATATGAAAAAGTAATGTAATAATAACTGATTCAGTTATACAGTATAGGTGTAATCGCCGTAGCCTATGCCCCATGCAACCAGACAATTCGCTGTTAATTTGCCCAATAACCAGCTTTCATTTCTAACATTCTAGGCATACTATCGATTTCAATACGATGACATGAAGCTAAAACTATTGGATAGTTTATCAGTTATTATTATTTTATAGTTGATTATGTATCAATATAGCTAGCTGTCCCGACGAGCTTCGTACCGTAACAGAAGTCAATGTAAAAGTAATTGTAAATTAGACGACAA
>JAOSYY010001372.1:0-36862 GCA_025727935.1 Hebomoia glaucippe
TCGCCATCGGCCCTTTGAACTATGCTTTCACAGAGAAATTCCAGAGGGACGTAACGCGTTTCGTATTCCGCCAGGAACCGATACAAGTCATCCAGTGGACGATAATTGCTAAAATCAAAATTGGCCCTTTCCTTTAGGAGACTCGACGGCACAAATAGACACGACTAGCTTAGAACACTCCCTTGTTACGGGAACGTACCAATTTAAAATGTTTTGTTAAATAAAAAGTCTATTTGTATTCGGATGCTAACACGGATAATTAGACTTAATATTACACACTTAACGTTACAATGGAATCATTAATATAACCGAAAATACCGCCACGAAAACGCGTTCGTTCCTTAGCTCACTGTTGTCGTACTGCCTCGCGGTAGGTGTTGCCGGGAGACTGGCGCCAGTCGTCGAATCTGCCGCCTACCCTCCGGTTATGGCGAGTAACATGAATCAGCAGACTACCCTCTTGTTACGGCACGTAACAAAACGTTCAGGGGTACAAAACACTTTTTATTAGAATTCAATTTCAATGTTAAAAAAGACCGCACAGAGGTTTTGATGTGAAAAGATAAACATTTGGTAATTAAATTTAAATATTTGACTACTTTGGATTAAATCGTCGCTCCCAGGTTCTAGAACTATCCCTATACCTATATTATTTTTAATTTAACACAGTTCAATCATATACAGGATGTTTGGGGACTGCTCCCGAACGAAGACAGTTGATAGTACTAATGACACCTTTGATGAAGGGATGGAATAAAATTCCTTCCTGATTAAAAAAATGATATTTTTTAAACGTTTTATTAGCATTTTTTCGCTCCATATTAGTGCAGCTGTTTTTGTTATCATGCATCATGCTGGTTCTTTTTTTAGTAAAGTAATGTATTTTTTATGAAACTAGTATTTCATTTAGCTGTACTTACAAGAAAGTACGTTAATAAAGCTTATAAGAAGTGTTAAAAAATATGTTTTTTTAGTTAGGATGGATTTTGTTTCCGTCCCTTCATCAAAGGTGTCATTAGTACCTGGCTTCGTTTTGGTGAGCGGTCCCCAAACACCCTGCATACCATTTTATTACATATTTAGTAGAACAGCACAAAAAGGCCACGATGAATGATCATATTCACAAAATAGCGGATCAAATGTTGACTAATATAAATGTTGTGTATTCCTGCACTAGGAACCAATCAGTACTCTTTATCACGTCTCACTGGCTCGTCTATGCGATATGGTTTAGCTAAGTTTTGGGTACACGGTAAATAAAATAGACCTCTGTTAATATTGGATAATGTATTTGGAACAATTCGCGTCTCCGGTTACATCTTAGCTGTCCACTGTTACAAATACAAAATGTATAATAACTTATATTTATATATAGTAACATGCATCGCCATTCACACGAACAGGAAACGACTGATAAAACTGACTTATCGAAAGCTCTACAACCAGGGAGTTCCAGTCCCTGCATCATCAGATCAGCTTGATGGTACCAAAGCTAGATTGGTCAAAAAAAGGTTACATTGGATAAAACTCAAAGTTTAATTTCTTAAATATTAGAATTGTTAACAGTCCGATACAAAACTCAATATATTATTTGGCTGTCGTAAGTAGAAGAAATATAATTAATAATAAACTTCCCCATTTAGATTATTAGTTTATATTGAGAAGAAAGCGAGTTCCTTTAAAAAAGTCAGTTCAATCAGTCTCCGTAACCTGAAGAAACTCAATTTAATTATCTACTAAGGCATCGCCGTTCTAAAAATTATTATTCCAAATATATAATTCAATTTTACATACAAGAACACAAAATATATCATTATTTCTGGAGCAAGTACAGTTTTTATATTTCGTCAAAGATCACTAAACCATTTATAAAAATAATTATAATTTAAAAATGTTAATACCGAATCCAATAATTAATTAGGATTTAAAATTAAAAAGACCATTAGACAAAAAAAAAGGTACAAATAATTTCCATAAAATATATCATACAATAAAATTTTCAAATCAATTATATTACATTGTTTATACACAAGATTAAAACGCGTCAGCAAACACGACAGCTTGTGAGTTCAACTCCCGACAATTCAGATTACAACACGATCGTGCAAAATATCATGAGAACTTGTTGATCCGTTTAGTCGCAACGATACGCAGAGATATAAAGCAGAGGAACGGCGATGCTAAGTACTTAACCTAGTGGCGGTAAATATGACTACATCACTGCACGCGGCCGCGCCTGCCTCTCGAGCCTCCCTTACAATGCTGGAGAATAAAAATGTTTTTCAGAGACATCTCTCACCACTCGCTGCCTCTTGAATTTTGTTTGAGGCATTTAGTAACATGTTAAATAAATCCTACAAGTACATACAACACATCTTCCTATCTACCTTTTTGTTAGGCTTCAATGATCAAACAAGAACAGCAATAAAATACCACCATCTTTACAACGATTGGAAGTGCTCACAACATACACAATATTGTCATTTTCATATCAATTCTTTAATATAAAATACAGCTGTTTTTTCGCCAACATTATAACACATAAAATAAATTTTATCATCAAATTCTTACATCATTACAGATTTGTGATTTAATACTTGTCGATATTTCATAGAGAGTAATCTTGAGAAATATTGAATTATGATTAAGAATATAAAAAATGCATTCCGTTTCTGTATTAATCAGTACATTTACTTAAATAAATATAAGTATAACTTATCATAGAAATTAGAACTCAAGGTGTAAATGCATGTTGTGAATTACCTAGTGTTATTTCCTCGCTTGCAATGCGTTGGAGAGCCAGTCCATCGCCTGATCTAGCCCTTCGCCTTTCACGGCTGATGTCTTGAAGATCTGGAAGGTTCTGTCGCGCAGTGCATCCAGCCCTAGAGCTTGGTGCACCTCGGCCACAGTGAGACATCCGGCCATGTCCTGTTTGTTTGCTAATACCACTAGTATAGCATTTGATAGCTCATCTTCCTGAAATTTACGACAAATATATCTGAATAATAAGGAATATTCATATAAGCTCTATCTCGTTACACCAACTAATAGAAATACTTATATGAATTCATAAGTTGGAATATCTTATCTCGTAACAACTTTTTCTAGATAGTAATCTAGAAATCAGATAACAATTAGATCAAACGAATCTACCACTATTCAAAAGAAATACTTTTAATTAATATATTCCACATTAGAAAAGAAGATTACAAAAATAATTGAACTATTTCTTAAACTATGTGTTAGTATATAATTTTTGAATTTTCAAGGAAATATATCTACACATATAAAAAATTCCAAATTCGTGTTTTTCTTTGACTTATATTGTAGCATTCTAACATAAATACAATTTTAAATTTTTTGTCTGTCTGTATATAAATTAAATTGAAGATATACTTACTCTCAGCATATGAACAAGCTCGTCTTTAGATATACCTATTCTATCTCTGTCCGCTGAATCTACAACATATATTATTGCATCCGTGTTGCCATAGTAACATCGCCAATATGGCCTGAAATAGCAAACGCAATGTTTAAAGACACCATATAACATTAATACAGATAGCTGTATTATAATATTTTAATATATTAATTATACAGACTTTAGTTGAGGCGAAATAGCTTCTTAGTTAATTTATAAAAGAAATTTCTATAAAATATATGTAAACTGAGCATTTCTTAGCAGAAAAATCTGGTTCAGGTGACATATTAATATTAATGGTAGGTTCGTGAGTTTTATACGTCTAATAGTTTGTTATAAGGATGTTCATAAAACTAACCTGATACTCGTCTGTCCACCGAGATCCCATACTTGGAACTTAAGGTTTTTATATGTAACTTGTTCTACATTAAACCCGATGGTCGGTATCGTAGTCACCACTTCACCCACTTGTAATTTGTACAGTATTGTTGTCTTTCCGGCGCCGTCCAAGCCGAGAATCAATATCCTCATTTCACGGGCCCCGAGCAGACCTCGAAAATAGCTAAAGAGACCACCTGCAAATGTTTTTCATTCATGTACAAACAGAACTCGTTTAAGACACGTATTTATCCACGAATCTAACAAATTACTCACCCATTTTTGGAGATTAGCTTAGCCTACTATAACATTAAATTTTTCAACAACGGATTGATACTTTAACTACCCATGTACGATTCAATATATTTTCTATGCGGTTTTACTTGTTTTTACAATATCGTTTATTGTAAATACACATATGAAACAATAAAAACATAAAATTGGAAATTACAACCAAATATTTGACGTGTAAGCAAATCGCAAGATTTTTAAAATGTTGCTATAGCAAAATATTGTTGACAGCTTAATAATTTCACTTTTTTTTACAACAATTGTATTATATATAAAGATTATTTTATTTAATATTTATATATAATAATAAAAACTAAGTCTTTTAAATTTCAAGAAAAGTAAAATATATAATAAACAGTAGTATTTTATTTTAATCTGTAATAGTGCCCTCTTACGACAGCGTTTGTTTTAGTTTCACTAAAATAACAAGAGAGGGTGTAGTTAGTGCTATATTATAGAGACGACGTTTTAATTTAAAAGTTATTGTAGTATTTTATCAGGTAATCATTAACGGACTCGAATCTCGATGAGACTGTTGCGCCAGAAGACTTAAAGTTTATTTAAAGAGGCGAGGTCCTATGGTCCCCGCATACGAGCTACGCATCTTGTTTTTCTTCACATATCCACAGTTTCCCAATCCTAAGGAAACACAAGTAAACATTGTTCTAAGTTTCAAAATAAAGTCTTAATAATTTAAAACTTGTTTATGTCACCTATGCTTTATTTTAGGAAAGTTGATTACTTTTCTATTTTAAATCCGTTTGGGATCTGAGCATCAAAAGTTGAACGTATTTCGAGAACCTTTCCCAGAAATGGACACTTTTCTGGGCCTTTGCAATGTTGTTAAAGATGCGCCATTTTCCAGAATTTGTCGCAAGCACGTCGCGTTACCTCGAGTCCACATGGTCATACGTCACAGCGCTGCGTCATATTGCGTCAGCGCCCCGCCTTCTGACGATAAATTGCATTGTCACTCGAAGCGAGTGAACAGAAGTAACCTCTATTACGGTGTTATAAATCTTGAAATCAACTAGTCTGTCGAATTCAGTGCCGCCGTTAAATGACCAGGGAGTAATTATAATTAGATAATGAACTTTACGTGGACGCAATTGTCTAATTATTCTGGTGACATAATGTTGACGTAGCGATTCACCGAGCTTACCTGAATAAATATTAGGTCGTTTAAATAAATGTATGCTTAGAGTTTTAACGCGCGAGATACCGTTGACAATTAAATGATTCACATAATTGAAAAATTGATAAACAGCTCGTTTATAAATAGTATTATTAAGAATAAATAAATATTGTTTGTTCATAAATAAGCTCGCCATCAAAACGAAACTCGTGAATAAATTTTAAATAGTGCATCTTGATCTTTAAAACATCAAAGGATACCTAAATAAAAGTCGCGGGGAACGAAAATAACTCGTAAACATCTAATTCCGTCCGAGTATTTTTGTATAATGTGAGTTTTGAGAAATTATTGTTGTTGTCGACAGATGTTCATCATTTTATTAGTTTATAGGGACGTCAATATTTCATACTGCGCAATAGTCGGACGGTTCACCGGATTTCGTTATATTTTCAAAGTAGAAAAATAAAACATCTACATTTTATTGTGCCAGCTTAAGTATTCTTTACATTAGCCTTAAATTACTGAGTGATTTGCTTAGTATTACTGTAAGCAATATAGGAAAAACGTGAAATGAAAACGGGTCATGACGTATTTAGTGTACCGTACTAGGTTTTAAAAATCTATTCCATGATTTCGTTTAACATAAGACATTTAAGTTATTGTCTCCAAGTATTTTGAAACTTTTAGTTAGCTTCACTTTGATTCAACGATGTCATGAAATGTTTTTACTGATGTTGACTTATTCAATTTTAATGCGAGCTGACGAACTTTTAATATATCAACAAATGTTTGATTCCAATCTGAACTGACTTTTATTCTAAGTTAATTGATCTGGGCTCGGATAAGTCCATGTTTATTGATGTAAGGCGTCGTGAAACTCAATAAAAGTCAATGAAATCGAAGCACGCGTACTCAGCTAAAATTAGTTGTTCAAAGAAATTCCGCTATTAATTATGTACAGTGGGCTCTGGATTACAATACCGCGTCCGTGACTCACTCATTATGAAGATCGGTGCGCTACGCCGACATTCCAGTACACAAATAATGTACAAATAAAAATAACTTCTCCAAATTAGCGTGGTGATTCAGCGCCATGTGACTTGAGGTTGTTGAGATAGGCAACGCGAGGTGGGAGCGTTTACCGTTCTCACGATCCACCTGACACAGACCTTTTGCCCTTTTGACAGGTGCACTTTTTATGAAGATGATGGAAGTTGCGTTGCGATGGGCTTTGTCAAGCAGATATAACTTACCAAAGAATTGATAAATGCGACAAGGCGGTCCTTAAATTAAATATCATCTTAAGTGTTCTAGCGGGTTACATAATATTATTTCAAATACCTATTTTTAGACATTACAATTACGACGAAAAAGATGGATGTTACAAGTATGTTTGTCTGTTTGTAACATGGTACATCGGAAACGTCTAGACGTTTTCTTTAATCTGACATTAATTGTGAGCTGGAAGTAGCGCTCTCTCGATATCCACTTCGGTAATTAGATTCTGACATGAATCCCACCTATATTTTTGGTAGCGGGGTTTTAGTTTTTACCTTTTGACAAAACTCAAGTGTAGATTGCGGATTGAGTCACATCACTGAATTCTAGGACACACTGAACGATGCAGCAATTGGCGTATTGGATGACGTAAGCCTAAAAATCCACTTGCCCAAGGGGAAGTCGTGGTTTTATTTTAAATCGAATTATATGTCGCTTAGCGGATCGGTTCCGGAACGAACGTGATTATCAAGAAAGTTGCAACCGCGACGCGGACTCGCTGGCGGATATCGGGCTGGCCCATAGTCCACCTCGCATTATGTTTGCTTCACTGCGAGAACGGTTAAATAGATCACTGATCTTTTATGTTTAACTGGGAATTCCCAAATTTGTAACACAAAGTATTCAATTTAACGGTTTTTACCATAACTGACTTTTGGTTATTCCTGCTGACCGTTTACCTGTCAAAAAGTGGCATATTCTCGTAAATAACATGACTAGAAAATATATAATGTTATCCTAGCAGTGACCCTCGCAAATAATGATATTTGCTATAAACTAACAGTGAAACTGAAAATCGATTCAGCCATTTCGGAGATGAACCGAAATTAATAGAAAATAGTTTTTCATATCATATCATATATTATTTTACTTTTAGAAGAAAATTGTCTTTATATGTATAACTATAACTACTCTTGTTCAAAGAGACCGTGCTTATATTAATTGGCAAGTAGCTTTCATGGACTTGTAATTTAAGAAGAATAACACTCATTGGATCTGTGGACCGCCCAAACACTAATTACAGGCTTCCACAGTAGTAACGAGGCCATTCAGGTCATTAATAAGGCTCTGTAGGCGTCTCTACGCAATTATAATGTACCTGTCATTGACGTCAATGAGGTAATTAGCAGGTATATGATATCGTTACAATTCCAATATACTCTATAATAAATGTAATTTATTTTGAGATTTATGTCGATAGTAAGTAATATAAAGCCTAATTTGCATCTTATGTTATAGAAATTCGAATTAAATAAAAGCTGTCAGTCATATTGTTAGTTGTTTTGGCAAATATTTGAATTCGTGATTAAGTTAAACTAAAGATAATTTAAAATAATAATGTGGATGAAATCGCTGGTAATCTCGAGTTATATAAATTTAAATAACTTGCATCAAGACTTTTGACATATTCTTGAAGATAAGAAAAAAAAGACATCCATTGTCGTCACCGTTGCGACAAAATTTATGAGTCAAATCTTATTTAAACATTTTTATTACTACAAAAATCCTAATCTGCATTTGACTGTGTTATGTCGCATACAGTAGCGCAAGTTAGGGTTCCGTGGCAAGTTACTTAAACTAAACTTAGTTTCTTTAACTAAACTATCTTTTAGAATTCAAGTGTCATATATTAAGTAAACCTCTTGCTTTTCTGTTGATAGTATGGTCATTCTGTTGTCTATTTTATTTGAATTATATAATTAATTTAGGTGAACTGAGTGAAGTATAAAGACTGTATTTCCATCGACACTCTATTACATTTTGTCAAGTTTTAGAAATATATTATAAATCTAATCATTTCTCTATACAAGTAATGATAGTTGTGATAAGGCATTAAAACCGCAATAAATTCGGTACGGCTTATTCCAATAATATAATCAAGATTGATTATAATGATTTGGAATTTTTCTGTCATGAGGAAAAAGGCGGCGCCGACAGAAGTAAAGGAATGTGAAGATTATAAAATTATTGACGAAAATATCTTATTAAGTTGTCGGTTGACGTAAATTGTGTAATCAATGAGATAAGTCCCAAATCAGCGGACGATTCCGCGAAATGTGATATTCGAGTACTTTGCTCGTTCTGTTTTTGTACATATTGTTCCTCTCACGAGATAATTTGTTGTCTCTAGCTGATACCGGCTAATGTAATCTACATTGCGTCAAGAAATTGTTTCATCTTTGTGCAACACTTATTTATTGTTATATTAGATACTAATTGTTGATTATGTTTTAATTTCAAAATGACAGCTTTTTACCATAGTAAATGCACCTCAAGAGGAGTTTGCAATATGTTCCAATCAGATTTATTCCTAATTATTAGGTTCTCATAGTCATTAACTCGCAACCTTGACTCATATATAGGTTTTAGCAAAAAATAGAAAATATAAAATTATCTATAACCATTTGAACTGAATTTAGAAAAAAGTGCATTTCAATTATCAACATTGTTCGCAGTTGACAGATTTAATACATTTTTATAATTGTACATTAATTTCCCGCCAAATCGCATGACATCCGCAACTTTAATTTGCTGCGCTTGTCATTTGTAATATTCAAAAAATCAAAGACAATATCAAACCTCCTTTCATATATTGCAAGATAATATAAATACTCCTTCGTTCATTATTAAGGATAGTTTATTAAGTCATAGATTTGTATATTCCATTCTCTATTCATTAGTCTTAATTAATTAAAGGTTAACCTGTAAAAATTAAGAGTATTCTTCATCTTAAAAGGTTGAAAAGGCGTTGTTGCTCCTAAACCCGCTAACAGATATGGATTGTAGTATTCAGTGTTGTTTCAATACTGTGTAAATGCCCCAAACCCGAACTGCTCGCTAGCGCTCAAGTTGTAATGACAGTACATTCCAATGTAAAGAGCGAAAATGTCAAGCGTTTTGTAAGTCGAGGAATGCGGACAAATCCTTCAAAATTCTTCGGTTGAGTCACGATATCGGCTTCAATATCAAAAGTCCGACGTTCGTTTGGAGGTGCCAGTTCTTGCTATAACATAATCTTATGCAATTATGGGGTTTTATTCTTATCACATATTGTATCAATGATTCACTCAGTTATCGACCTGGTGATACTTAAATTTTATAACTTTTAAATTATATTCTCGTATTAAACTTAGCAAAACCTTTTGAAGTAAATTTCTGAGTTAGAAGCATGATGCGGACTCATTTTTCTGTTTGTTTTAAGTATTGTTCTAGTGTCTCGGCGGTTTTAATAGTTTTTCAGTTTGTCCATTTATGATTTTTCACCCATTTTATTAAAAATGGCTTAGCCATTTATATATCGGCCTATAGCACATAAATACCACATACACATTAAACGTACAATCGTACCTTAAACATAAATCTTTTCAATAAATTTATATTATAGTAACTCTTACTCAATGTTGCCTAATGTTATGTACAACAAATTATTATTAAAATATGAGAAGTGAAACACCATAAGAATTGTACAAATTTACAGGTGAGCCACACAAAGACTACTCGTGGCCTGCAAGAGTTATTTATCTACTACTGGAACTACTGAATGTGTTTTATTAGGTAATGAATTCACTTTGTCACAATATTTTCGGCCACTAGGGCAAGGTTATCACAGTTACATAGTAATCTATAAATAACTTTGGCCACCGATATGGGCTGAACTGAGTAATCCTCCGTCTCCGTAGCAACAGAGAGATAAGGAAATCACCGGGCTTTGACTAAGGTCATGAAATATTATACATTGAGCGAACGGAAGACTGGACTCACTTTGAGACCGAGTTTTATTTAAACAAAAAATGAGCTTAAACGATTTTATTTACACACAATGATAAAACAAAGATAGCCAAAGTTACTCTTTAGAATATGGCACTGAAAACCTCTTGCGAATCGCTGTGACAACTGTTCAAAAACTTTGACGCCTTTAAAATTCCTTAATTTCCCATACGAAATCTTTCCCTGTCGCGTGGTTAAATTAGAATAATACCTTTATGAACACCTCAATGGCATTTGAAGTATGTCATGTCAATGAACTGGTTAGGTAACGGCCTCTATTACATCCGGTAAGTATTTCCTCCTAGGACAAGTCAAGACATGTCTCTCGCTCGTGTTTCCACTATCGTAGTACGGACGTCACGTCACGTTCCACAAACAAGTTTAAGATAACAGTTGTTATCATTTAACTGGAAACGTTTATTTTTAACTATAGATCTTTTTATAAGCAATACTTTGTGCTTAAGTATTTTTTTTACGATTCTTTACGTCCTTATAACGCATTGTTGCGAAATCACACATTTATTGTGTTTTTAATTTTCCCCTTTGTATTGCTGAGATTCTCATAGTTTTTGAAATACAGACTTCTGTTAAGGGAATGTTTGTACTGCCTTATTAGGAAAGCCTTAAATGAATTAGCATGCTCCAATTAGGATATGTTTGACACAAAACGCGTAAAAAGCTCACGTTTCGTTTATCACGTTACGCGCGGAGCATCACGAAATCTAAACATGCCGAGGCCTAGAGTTCTTGACAAATTATCTTCTAGATATGTACTGGACAATCCTAGTGATTTATTTCACTGAATTTTTTAATGCGATAGGAGAGCAAACGAGCGTACAGTTCTCTTGTGCTAAGCGATTTCTGTCGCCCATGGACCTTCAAGATCAGTAGATCTAGAAGACGCGTCGCCAACCTTAAAGCCTTGTTTTATTTTTATTTCGAGTATTCGGAAATTCATATTACATGCATTTTTAAGCAAAACAATCGTAAATTTCTTTTAACCCTACAGCGCCTCTAACTTAAGCCATGCTCATGTATAATATTTTTTTGTCATATTTATTACTAAGTATATGATGCTGCGAACTTTGTTCCTTAGAGGCTATAAATGTATTTTGTTAAGTTCAATTTGTTTAAATAAAATATATGAAGTATTTTTTCAATTCTTTATAGTCCAACCAGTTCCCCATGAGCATCCAGGCAGTAGACACCACAAAAAATATTAAATGATATCTCCTCAACAATTTTCAGCCAAATCGATTCAGCCGTTCTTGAGATATAAATATGACTAACCCGATAAAAGAATTATGTATACAGGTTTAAATAAATTTATTCGTTACACCAACATGTTTAAGCTCCTATAACATTTGAATTTTTGTCTCTACTGAATAAATAATAAAAATGTAATTTATGGATTTTAACTTAATTAATTTGAATTGCATAATAGATTAGGCTGTTTGTTTCATTTTATTTTGACGTCAACTGAATTTTTTCGTGTTTTCAATGATAAGGTGTTTACAAAACGCGTGTTTAGCCCGACAGTACTTAATGTCACATTCCATTCAATCCGATTATAAAAACTCTTGAAAACGCCATTGAACGCATATTTCGAATACTTCCAGCGACTGTATTGTAGCACAATTATTTAATGTCATCTTTGATTACACTAAATTATCCAAATGTTTACGGAATTTCAGATAAATAGTATTTATTTCGATGTATATTAGTCACGGAGTCGGCCCACAAACGTAGTGTCGTCTGAAACAGTGATGTCATCATAAGAAAAATATTATTCATAACTTCTTTCTTCATAAAACATTCCAATCGTAATTAATTTAGTTTATAATTTCTCTCTAATGTACTAATTGTAAGACTAACAAAATAATATGAAAGTTCGCACGGTATTTCTAACAGACACAATTTTTGTTTGTCAGTCTGTTTCAACCGGTTTATATTCGAAACGGCTAGACCGACTTTTACGCCACTGTCACTGCTAACAGCCAAAACCGCTAAAACAATTGTGACGAATGTTAGTATCGACTTGGAAGTGGCGTTTGAGGCCGATATAGCCTACTTTTTAACCAACTTCAAAAAGGAAGGAGGTTCGTTAAAATCTCATAAACGGACACCGACGATTACAAATATGCTTCTTTATGATGTAGCAAATGCCCGGGAGCATACAATTCTAGATCATTGATCTGTGGCATGTCCCGTGTCAATACTCGAATTTATCAATATAATTTTCTCTGTTATCTGTACGTGAGTTGAGGTACGTGCGCCAAATCCGAGGTTCTGTGTTCCGAGTGGCTAAATTCAGTTCTGTTACATAACGATTTCTACAATAACTTAAAATATACCGGCTAATAAGCAAAATTAAAGTTTGTGTTCCCATTTTCTTAACACATGAAATTGTATCAGGCATTTTCGTTTGTCTATACTATTATTAAAAAGGAACGTAATATTAATTTAAAATTACAAAGTAATAATTTTATCTAATAGAATAGTCATCACAGAAATATTCAGCCGCGGCCAACGGCCTCCGAAGGTCGGGCTGTGGACCCCAGCGACCTCCAATGAAGGCTTTTAACATTTTGGAGCACTGCGCGCTCACTTGCACGTCACCAGTTACGAAACTGCAAAGATAATTTGACAAATATTATTTCATCTATCATTATCTATAATTTTATACAGTAGCTAAGTCGCCTGACTTCGCCTGTCTCACATATACAGATTTGGTGACGATTAAAAAAAATATAAGGAGCCGACCTTGTCTCGTACAAACGTCGTTTTGCCACATAAATGTATAAAATTTGGGGTTGTATGTATTTTTATATACTGCATCATGCAAAGATAGAAATAAAAAATTACGGGTGGACCAGACTTGACATTTAAGAGGAGGAAAAATAGATAGTAGCTGATTCTCAGACCTACTGAATATGAATATAAAATTTCATTAGAATCGGTCGAGCCGGTTCGGAGGAGTATGGCGACGAACATTGTGACACGAGAATTTTATTTATTAGCTTTAAGGAGAAGAATTTCCATATACTTATTATAATATTAACATTATGATTTTATTTATTTTTATTTTTCTTTATTGATACTTTGTTCTTATTAGTCGTAACATGAATTTTCAATTCAAATTAGTAGTTTTTAATGTTAGCTCGTGCAACCTAACAAACTTTAAGCTCTATAATATTTATATAGATCACTAGAGACATGGTTTCTGTGCATTTTAATAATGTGGTACGCGCAGGAGGTCGATCGTCGATAATTTCTAGGCCACTTGTCGGTATGCAGTCCGCAGATCTTCTAAGAATCGCTTTCACCGTCTGACGCAACTGTCACAAGGTGTCTGTCATACTGTGCTGACCGGGATCTTGACACTTGTGAAATAGCACAATGGTGTCTATTTAACAAGTTTTTACTACGACGGACAAGTTGAGACAAGTCGAGACAAGCCTAGACGCAAGTGATTACTTAAAAATACAAATAAATGGCCCTTTGCGCTGTCTTTTCGTACGTCAGAAAAAAGCTATATTTTTTTGCTTGCTTATCGTAGTAAGCAAACGATATATTTATATTATACTGATGTCCTTGTTCATTTCAAACCTACAGATTAAAAGTTAAAATACTTTGCAATTTCTTCAAGTCATAATTTTGTTTAAACTTACATTTAATTTTCTATACGTGTAGAGAATCTTAAAAGCGTACTGATAAGAGATAATAGATCGCTTACACCTCGTAGTAATGTGCTCTACTTGAAGCCCGATGGAGGCTCGGCTGTGACATTGACACGAACAACGCACGTGCCCCATAAATAACGCTACACACACGCTAAAATAAGCTCTATTAACATCGCACACGTAACAATTTGCCTTAAAAGGCTGTTTCTAATTTAAATTCTATTATGAACCTTATTTTAATGTATTAAAGTACAATTTGGCTTGATTTTTCGTGGTGGTTAAGTCATTTCTCCTGTGATATTCCGTTTCATTCACAACGCGTATTACGAGACTTGAAACGGCAATCTGTACCAATAACGCGTAGTTACGCTGGGTTAATTAGTTAATAACCTTATTATCTTTTTAATTATCCTATCGTTAATGATTAGAACTTTATAAGCAATAATACATATCTACGTAATCAATATTTTTCGTTTTGCCAAATGTTTAAAAGGTTAAAATTTTTGATTCTCATGTACGCGTTTAAATTAAACTAACGACTGACTCCGGCTTCACGCGGGCACGATTTGGTAATGAGAAAATCCGTGCATCTACATAAAAAACATTAGAATGTTTTTGATATTAAAATCTTCCGGAAAAAATATCTAAATGACATTGAAAATGGTATCAAGAATAAACAGACGGAAATGGACGTTGAGCTGATTTTAAGAGCTCAAAGGGCGCTTAGGCTAGACTAGATTACCAATGACAGTCTACAAATGAATATATTTCTATTTATTTCAATTCTGTACATGCCTTTACTCTGCTGTTTAACTTTACTAGTTAATTAAATTCTATACTTAATTTTTTATCCAAAAACAAGCAATCTATGGTCCACGGTCCTACGTCTCCCAATATCTACAATAATTAATATATTTAGGCCTGAACGCGTAACAAACTCGCAGTATTAGCTAGGTTTAGATGTACGCAAACATTTTTCTGCACCTGGCATTGAAAAAGCCGCGCTACTCTTCGAGTGGGTCGCATGAAGTACCAATTAGTTCACCCATGTAAACAGCTTCACGTAAGGAATTCGCTAAACACCTGAAATTATCGTCTTGTTTACGGAATCTGGGTCAAACTATTCGCGGCTGCGTTAAATTAACTGGTTCTCGATGGTATCTAACTGATATCTCACCGCGGTTCGTAAATTAAACATATAAACAAGGCCCGAGTCAGGAACGTTACTGCAACTCGGTTCACGTTTCATTCAAACGTTCTGTAATCTATTTAATTGTATATGAACGCGGAAACTAAGATTAGGTACAATTCAAATTATTAGGTTCTAATAATAATAGAAATAATTGAGCACTTAAACATATGAGAGATAATATATATTTAGTAAAAAGAGTTCCAGGACTCTGTAGCCAGAGGGCCAGGTTCGAGGCTCGGTCCAAATGCTGATGGATTTACAAATTTATGATTCGTAGTCTGCTGTCTGGCGTTTCGAGTGTTAAATGTGAGGGGAGGAACTCCTAATAATTTATAAGTTCCGTCCGGGTCACGTACCACCGTTCATAAATGGAAAAGTCGTGAAGTAATCGCGTTTCGATTTTAGTCTATGAATTTCCGAATACTCGAAATAAAAATTAGGCCTTAAGGTTGGCATCGCGTCTTCTAGATCTACTGATCTTGAAGGTGTCCATGGGCGACAGGAATCGCTTACTGAAGGATGAACTGTATGATGAAAAAAATATATTTTAGTAAGTATCCTTTTTGATTGCATAACATTGAGTAATAGTGGAATCGAAATTCTCGCTAAGTTCAGGTGAGCTGTTAAACTTACAAAGCGCTAGTGAACTTTCACGAAGGCTTCTGCTAGTGACTCATTGGGGTCTGAATTTCATGGAATTTTGACTCACAATGAGCAATGCTTGTTAGCTTTTACTGCGTTTGACATTTGAAAATGAATTATAATTTTTCTACAATGTCTTATTTTGTGATTCATTCTGGTCATTATAGAGAAGTCATATAAAATTATCGTCCGCTGTTATGTTATCGCCCCTTATCTCGGCACGCGAGTGTTTGCTGAGAGGGAATCCCTATCGCTTTGCCGGCGTTTAGCGCTTCTAGGTGCATGGAATTTGCAGGAAACTTATAAATACATAGAGTTAGTCATGTCGTCCTCGTGTTTAGAAGTAGTTGACGAAGTCGACATGAACTCGTTGTAATTAGAAATCAGTACTATAATTCCACACATTTACGTCTACACGTAAAAATTGTCTTTTAACACAAATTCAGTAAAAGGAATCATAGATTAATAACTTGGTTAATCTATGATATGCCCAACTACAAGTAGGTATACGATATTTTTAGTAATTCTGTAAGGTTTTTGACTTTGAATTGAAAACAGGGCAATTTCAATTTTTTGTAAAACTTAGCAAGTAGTTCGAACTAGCGCGTGATGTCATCGCTACGACATTTTCACTTATCTGCTATGACATGGCAATATTTTAAAACGCCAATTTTATAGTTCACGAGTTGAACGGTTGTTGTATTCGCGTTAATCTAGCTATCCATCAGATTTAAAGAGATTTTCTGACGCTGCAGGTTTTGGGAGCTTCGCGCGAAGAGCAAGCCGCTGTAACTCGAATCGATAATATATTTTCTCTGTTGATGGACATAGGGCTTAAGTGAATCTCCTAGATGATGATCTATTCTACGCGAATCTAGGAACAGTCAGCCCAGAGGAATGCAGATCCAATAAAACGATGTTTATAAACATAAGCCCGGCACAATTACTTAATAGACGGCAAACGGAGCTTAATAATAGATGTAGCATACAAATGTTATGACAGCGCACAGTTCAGCAATTTCTAAAGATAAACTAAACTATTCTTTTGATATACTGGAGAGTGAGTAAGATTCCAGAAAATTGCCGTTTTCACGGGACACGTACTGTGGCGTTTTATTCACTTTGCTCAATGACTTGTTATTTGTTCCTTTAAGAATTACGAGATATCACTCAAAGTACGTTTTCCATTTAAAACGAGACATTATGTATATATTAACATATTACATTAATAGTTTAGAATATATTGTAAGTATTCAATTGTCTGAGACGCGTAAAGCCTATATTATGTAATATATAAGATATGTATTTGTAAATAAGGAGCTAACCCAGCGAACTTTGTCGCGCCTTTGAGGCAACAGGTGAGCAGATTTTGGTTTTTATTAAATTTTATGCCATTTTTTATTGGGATAATAAATATATCAACAATAACAAGTCTTTTAATGATTCTTTATTTAATGTTTTCTTACCAGTTACTACAAGGGAAGGAAGGGAAAAATAAACCACTGAATAGATAAAAAGTCCCATGTACATCTCCTGATCCAAAGCTAACCTCCCCACCAATTCTCAGCCAAATCTTGAAATTAATTATGGTCGAATGTCCACTAAAGGCCACCGCTAGTTTCTTTACATGCATAAGTTGAGATTAATGATCAAATCAGTAATAATATTAGAAATCGAGTCTTCTCAATTATCTCGTTTGGTAACCAAACCAAATCGTGAAATGAAAATTTTCCAGAGACCAGATATTGCATGTAACGCAAAATAAAGCAACATACCGTATATGAGTCAACCGTTTCTCCGTTTACAATTCAATTAGCACGATTCCGTCTGAAATTCCGTCGGAACCCTTCAGTGTCCGACGTCATTTTCCGCAAGGCTCTACCGATGTTTGGTGCGGTCCGGGTTACAAGCGGATAGCGGATAATTATTTTAGTACTAAGAAGCGTAGATCTTAATATATGATACATTAATCCCAGAAAAAAATACGCGCACAAAGTAGATCTTTATTTTATTACTAATTTTTGCCTGTCACTTGCATCCGTCTCAGTTTTGTCAGGCTTCTAGTTGTCTATCTATAAATACAAACATACAATTTCTACTAATTTAATATATAGACATTAATTAATAATCGTTTTATTTTACATAGTACATAGCATTTGTGAAAATTCATTATATACTAATTTCTATAGCTCATTTTGAATTAGACTTGTGAATTAACGTTAAAATCAGTTGTTTATGTTTTCCATGTTTTTCTCTTCTCGATAGTTGTTGTGTGACGTCACCCGTTGTGCATTGCAATCAGTTCCTGCCCCCTTATCGGCAAGTGTACAGGAATCTAATCTTATAAGACACTCACAGCGGTGAAAGGTAGTTAAATTAGATCTCTATCGCTGAGTAATCTTTAGGTATATCTAATATTTTAAATACTTGCAACGCTGAAAGAATTTAATCAAAGTGAAAGTATTTATATATAAAATTCATAATTGAAATACAATGATTACCTACTTCTGATTTTACGATATAAAACTGTGTAGTTTTGATGACGATACTCTAGTTAATCTCGCAAGTACAACATGTTTTTGCAGCTTCGTTTATTTCATAAAAATCATATTATTAAAACGTTTTATTAGCGCTATTTCGCTCCATCATGTTAGTCCCGCTGTTTCTGTTATCATGCTTCATTGCTGGTTCTTTTTTTTTTAGTAAAATAATGTATTTTTTTATGAAACTCTCGTTTCATTTAGTTGTACTTACAAGATGGGACGGAAATAATACTAATAAAAAGTGTTAAAGATGTCATTAGTACTATCACGCGTCTTCGTTTTCAGGAGAAGTCCTCAAACACGCTGTAGATATTGACCATTATAATTGTATTTGTACTCCCTGTTTCATAACATTTAGTTTAAGTGTGGGTTCCGTTGGAATCTCGTGAATTACGCCATAAATTAGCACCTAACTGTTAACTGTGAAATGTTGAATAACCGTGAGCAAGGGTGGTTCCGACCAGTCACGTAGCGATGATGTCACGAGTGACGTTCTGAGAAATACTCAATGAAACTTTTTCATTCGAGGTCTAGTCAGCCGAAACGGTCTGAGGTCTAGCTAGAATCAATGACGTGACCTGCCTTTCACGAAAACTTTTCAATATATTTAACTAGTGCTGTACCACGGCTTTACCCACAGTATACACTATACGGAGCCACTCTGTTGGGTATTGTATAATATAGACATAACCTTAGCTGGTTTCAGAAATAATATACAGTATAAAAAAGATTAGAATATAATGGAAAGTGAAGTATTCATTGGAAGCAATATGAACACTATAAATAGTACTGTATGTATGTATCACCAATACTTTTCCAAGTATAAGGAAAAACACCTTTGGTCAAATTATTGTAATTTTACTATGTATGTCTACAAGAACCGAATATTTGATATATAATATCTTTATTCGTTTAGATTAAATGCACCTTTTGAAATGAAATCATAGCGGAAATTGCTGATATGTTTTATTTTTATCACTAATAATAGGCTTTCGACGAAGTTGTAGAAAAATCCAATTTAAGCCTTCGCTTCCTGTACGATTCAGATATAATTGTTTTATGGGATTATAATTGAACTAACGATGTTTTACGGCCACACTCGCATGCAATCAAAATAATTTTAGTTTTCGCTCTGTACCAGTGAACGTAGCATCGAAATCAGTCCAGCCATTTCGGAAATTACTTTAAACAAACTGACAAATATTTTATAACTTGCTTTTAAATATCATTTTTATGTGCATTAAGAAAATAAGAACACAACATAAGGATCTCTATGATATTTTTATAATAAATTACAAAACCTTCGCGATACGCGTGTAAAACTTCTTCCTGAAGTAAAACTACAGAATTATCCAGAATGATTACAAAATTAAATTACTTAATTAAGTCTAATTAAAATATAAATAGGCAATAGATAGAAACTGCAATTATTTCTCAATCTTAACAAGCAAACGGTATACTGTAAAATGCTACTCTGTGCCAGTTAAAATGAGTACAGTAACGTAATTATAAGTTATCTACTTTGCAAGTTTAAAATAATTAAACGAATATGATAATATATTAATTGAATACGCAGAAACGTAAGGTTAAGTTCTGTACAATCTCAGTCCGAATGACTTGTAGGTAATTGAAACAGATAAGGGGTTATCACTGTTTTGTTCCTCGCACGAGTCTTCGACACTTCGTTTCTTGATATTTACTAAATTGCTAGTGACTCGGCCTGGTACTGCACGGATGAAGGCATAAGCGCCCAAAGACACAGCAAAATATCATTTATTTTAATACAATGTTATTCTATTTGGCAGTTTTTTGTTTGCTAAAACGTTTTTTTGTTACAGTATAAAAAGTTTAATTGCAATGACAAAAATCTGTTATTGTCACAGAACAAACAGACACTTTAAATGTTTATATCTATAGATTAATTATCTAAATGACTCAATATGCCTCTCAAGTATCCAAAGTTGTTTAGAATCGAGCCTATAAATAGACAGAAGTATTACTTTAGAATTATTTTCTTAATGTGCAGATATAGTTGTATAATGATTGTTGTTGTCTATTAAAAATGTGTCATGTTTTCATCAAGATCGATTTTTTTCCGTCCCTTCATCAATGGTGTCATTAGTTCTATCACCCGTTTTGGTTTTCGAGAGCAGTCCCCAAACATCCTGTATGTTCAAAGCAACAAACACTGAAAACCTTCGCATTTACAATATTAGGTTGTTTATAACTTTCTCTATATTCCAATTATCTTAAATCTGAAGCTGGTTTTGTAATTTGTAATCCACAGTCTCTAAATTTGAGAGCATAGTCTGTGAACTCATCTTAATACAATTTTCATTCATTTCTTAAAACATATGTTAAAATGAGCAACAAGATATAAATATACTACACTAGACAAAAAAAATTGCTAATAATTAATTTAATTTAATAACATTATATAATCTTCAACACTGTTATTGTTAAGTCTACTTTCATTTCCGACAATTGATAATTTTAAAATGTCAACACGCTTTTCATTTGCTTACTACTTAAAGTAATTTAGTGTGTCATCATTTCTTGCGTTATTCGAAACTGATAAAGGTGAGAAATGTTTGTGATTTTGCCTGATAGGAACAGACAAATAAACTCGATAGTGATTATAACTGACCATTTCTTTTAAACCTTTTTGGTGATACAAAACTCTTTTCAAACAGCAGACCACAGAGCACTTTTGACTTAGAGAAATTAATTTGACTTCTGACATTTGTCTCTTGTTTTGTCTGATATGTAAGTGCTCTGTAATTTGAAAATAATTAATGGCCAGTTGAAAATAATACGAGGAAATAACGAACAGCTAAGATATAATTGATTCCTAACAAGATTACGGCTTTAAGCTTAGAATGTTAGGTCAAAATAATTTAATTATTTACGATATCAAACTCAGGTATATTGATTAAAATCTATGGATTTTCCCTGATTTTATGTTCGACAAAACGATATCGGTCAGTCTTATCGTTATCCACAGAAATATTTCTGTATTATCTATATTACGTGTTAACGGAAGAATTTTAAATGGTACGAAATATTGTTTTATGATGCAAAGGTGCTATTGTGTTAAGTCAGCATGAAAATTAAGGCCTATAATTGAACGTTATAAAAATATCAACATTTTATGAAGAAAAATCTATGTTACGCGCCATAACATGAGGCTGTCCGTTACTGAAAGTTTCGTCAAATTGGTCCAGTTGTTTTGGAGACTTTGATGTTACAGACAGGCGCTGCAATTTAATTGTCTTTTAATTTTGTTCATAAATAGAGCATCGTCAATTATTGTTTATTGAAATCAACACTAAGATATCCAGAATATTTCGATAGGGAAATCATTACGCATTTTTTACAGTATATTAGATTTTCGTATAAAGCCCCAAATACCTGAAAATAGAAAAATAAACGTTCGATAATCACCTAACATGCCAACATAATGCCAATAGCAGGCAAGCTTTTGCCTTTTGGTCGGACGTAATGTTCTCGAACTAAAACGTATCACAAACTCTCCATGTAGTCGGTGCTTTATGCTAAATATATGAATGATAGTGACGTGAATAGACAATTATTAATAGCTATAATTAGCTATTTCTATTTGACACGTGAATTAAGCCGCTGCTAGTGGATTATCAGCATGACCTTTTAAAATATCGTTGCAATATCTGTATTAATTTCACATACTTTCATCATTAATTGTAAACTGAACTACGGAGCTAATTAATATAATCCAGATCAAGGAAACGGAAGCGAAATTGGCAATAAAAAAATACGTTATCTGTGCTAACAATGATTACAATAATTATGAAATTAGGTTATTTTAAGATAATCAGTTTTCGCCGGAGGTTTTTCCGAATTGTTACGATTTGGTGGCTTTTAAGGCAAAAGCCTACTACTTTCTGAAAGGCCGGCAACGTGTCTCCAATCACTTGCCGTATGCTAGTTTGCCCCCCTATAGTATAAAAAAATCAACGATTTTTAAATACAATTTTATTTTTTTAATACTTTATAAGTTTTTCTTACAAATGAATATCTTTGAGAGGTTAGGTTCTGGTTCCTGTATCCTGATGTAGTTTGGACTTTATTTCTTAAACCAAAACTCGATATAAATTAATAAGGACTTGTCATTAAAAATACGGGAAGCTTATTAAAAAAATACAGTCGATACAGATTGAAAATCCGTGAAGGAGCCGTGAGTAAGCCACGGGAAGTACTACACGGAGCCGGGCTCTCGGCGCCTGCGCCGGATGCCGTGCACCGGATGCCGTGCAGCGGCGAAAGGTCTCCCCGGAGCGTTCGTGGAATTGGGTGACAGTGACGTCGCCATCACCTGTGCGAACAGCGTCTGCGAGCGGTCCGTGACGCAACGGAGCAAGCACAAACTGAGTCAGGCTTTATAATAGAAAATCGTCGCGCCACCAACCACAATACAACCGACCGCTTAAGGAATAACACGTGTGACACTTGAAAATCGTGTACTGTAGTAGTGTTGTAGTATTGTAGTGTTGTAGGCCCCGAGTGAACAAGTGAAGTGACAAAGCAGAATGGCCAAGCTGTTGGTGCTGTTGACTGTGGCCGTGATCGCCGACGCGTACAACCGGCACCCCAAGTTCCCAAAGTTCGCCGCGTCCGAAGAAAGTGAAGTGCAGAGCGTGATTAAGAAAGGTGATTAATTAGTGAGCGTTCGTTGATGTCGATGGAGTGTTATGATGTTTTTAGTGGACGGACGGACTTAGGAGCGAATATTTTTTTTTATAAACTAATTATTTTTTTTAACTTCTAGTGTCATTCGTTTATTAAACGTTGGCTTATAAAAGCATAGAGAAATTATTTAATTAAAATACAGACACACAAATATGTCCGCCTCGTTATAGTGGGCTACGTATTTTTTAAATTAGTGTTTATTTAAATGTTTCAAATTTCAATGCGTAAACGCAAGCTAAGTTATCTAGATTGTCTGATGCAACTTGCGTGCTACTTAAGCGATGCGTACGCGCAAGATAAGAAGCCTTGAATGGGAACGTACTTTTAGACAGCGTTTTTGTTAAATTGGTCCAAAGTTAGACGAGTTTAATAGGTCAGGTCTAATAATTTTTTTTATAACTTATTCAACGTTGATATTTGTATCAAAAACGAGATGTTTCTTATATGAAGATATGTGTTGATAATTTGCTTACGAAATTTATTATTATATTGAGATGTGTCAAATTTTGGACTAAACAGATTTTTTAATTTATTGAGTAAGGTCACGCAGTTGTCATATGAATCGAATGCGTTTAAAAAATTGATATAACTTTCAGATCACTTCCCAATAAATCTGAGTTTATACTAATCATTATTAACACCTAAAGTATTTCTTGATTTATTCAAACTAAATTTCGGATTTAAAAACGAGTCTTTTATTATTTTTCTATTACGTAACTTTACATAACATGAGACGTTCTTAAGCGTAGTTAATGACAATAAAAGTTGGAAATGACATTTTAAATACTTCTTACATATAAGTAATACGAGTATTAATTTACAGTTCCTTGCAACAGCACACACGATAGATTAAGGAATGATTTGATCGTCAAGTCAAGGTGTGGGGAACCGAAAGAAGTGTTTGAGAAGCTCACAGTATCTGGCTCATACTTGCAGGTATGCCTTCATTGTAAACTAGGCTAAAAGTCCTTGTAGGACTCGTCTTCGTGCCTAACAAACATTCCTATCAAAAAATTACGCAAAAATGTTTAGCATCTCTGTATTTTCGGAGTATGAATTTTTTAAACTTAGATTAATAAATGAATAATGGCAATGATTTATAATATATATTCGGTAAATTTAGTTTTTTACTTGCCATAATTTGAATATATTAAATGGACTTTCTTTTTGTGTGAATGATGTCAGAATTCAGACGTCAGGCAGTCATTGTGATATCAGATAATTTAAAAGTTTCCGACTGCCTAATCATTGAGTCAATATTGTAAAATGATAAAATGACTATCAATGACCTCAGCTAACATAATTATACTATTTTCCATCAAACCATTCTTATTGCCACGACTTTAATTCGAAACACGCGCGATTGTTATCTTTATGATTCTTCATAGAAATAATATTCTCTTTGAATAACGGCTAAGATCATCGTGTTAATTCATTATCTATTTTTGATTGCGCCCGTTTTGTCGCTTCATCTCAGCACTGCACGTGTCCAAAGCCAGAGTAATGGATGGTTTCACCCGTGTTAATATTTTCTCATACTTTACGCGCCATTTCACCAGCCATCTACAGGCGAAAGTCCCATCAAAATTGGGCCAATCGTTTTGGAGATTATCCTCATATGCTTTCGTATGAATTCCGAAAAAGAATCCATTTCGATATTACAATCGGCCATTTAAACTTTATTCATACGAACGGATTATAATGAACGAAATAAAAATGAATATTTAACGAGGCACGCTTGAAATATTCGCTCCGGTACATCCGTGTGTTAATGTGTGAGAAAATCCGCATCCAAATGTAATCAATGGTTACTGACGTGTTTGTATTTCCCCAGGTGACTCCGAGCCACGTTTGGGTCAAGCGCTGTGTAGGGCTCTGCGACTACGACGCCTCTGGCTCCCAGTGCTCCCCGACGGACACCAGGAAGGAACAAATACCGGTGAGTTGCCCTTTTGAGCACTTTAACACGTTCAGATCTGAAGTTTATACCTAAGGATAACTTAACTAGTCTAGATAAATATAAAAAATTTCTACACGCATTGCTAAGAGCAAAACTCAAGAATGGCCGTACAGTTCAACTTTTAATATTCCTAATGAATAGAAAATCTCCCCAAAAGTTGAAAATACCTTAATTCTCTTACAATACAGACTGTTTTCAGTTGTTGTTATTTTAAATTCACAATTTGAACAGTGTTAGCTTGTCATGGCGTGAATGTGTGAACGTCATTTGAGGACGCTTCATAGCTAATTATGCATCCTTGACACAGTTGTATATTTGCTCAGATACTACGTTACACAATGTCCCGAACGATCATATCGTCAGCTATCTTAGAACGCTTCTAATCACGCCGAAGATCATAAACGCCTCTGAATAACCATTTTTATAAGTAGCCTAGTTTGATACTGTAATTTTTTATCTTTCTACAATAAAAGTACTCTTTACAGAATCTTGCAGTGATATGATTGATAGAAAAGCTAGATATTTCTGTAGGCTACGGTATAGGCGAAACACAGAGCAGTGTAATAATAATGTAATCGTTTCAGGTTCGAATATACAACAGGAAGACGAACAAGGAGACTTGCTCCACGTACGAGATAGAGGTCCACTTGAGCTGCGGCTGTTGCCTGGCGAGCTCCAGGAACTGCCAGGCGCCGAAGGTGTTCAACCCTCGTAAGTGCTCCTGCCAATGCCCCAACATGGAAGAGAGACGGAGTTGCCTCAAGAAGGTCAGTAAGATAATGGATGTCCACTAACGTAGGTAACGGCGGCATGCTCACAGTAACCACGCTTTGTGTTTTTCTTTATTTTTTATCCTCTTTGTTGCATGGATTTTGCTCAACACCAATTGTTTTGCCGTTTACGCTGACATCCGTTGTCTTACTCTAGCTTGGCGTTTTTGTGTTTATCTTTTGATTTACCTAACCTGGAATCCAAGACTGTTTCACTTCGGACCCACCGTTCCGCATTGAATTCGTCGAGGCTTCTATCTTTTATCGTCAATAATATTCACCGTATTCATACGTAATATTAACCGATTGGACAAGAGATGAGTGTGTTTTGTTTCTTTGCAGAGAAATATGAATATGAGGTGGAATCGGTCTAAGTGCGCGTGTGAACCCAGGAAACGGGTGACTAGCTGGTGATCGAATCGATCGAGCAGCTAACTCGGTGACCCTTCGGCACGCGTCTACGACTGACATATGACAAGTGCGTCGTCAACACTGTACAGTAGCGACGCCAGTGCACTCAAAGCGAGACTTTATTAATAGTATTGAAGAAATTTTAACAGTATTATAGTTAATTTATTGAAATGGGACCAAACGGTGCTGTGAATTAGCCTATTGTTCCATACTTAGTTTAGTGTTTTTGATTTAAACGCGCTATTGCTTACACTCGACGCCTCGAACATCGGCCGACAACATTAGCGTTAAAACTTAAAACTATAAGTTCGATAGTCGACTTGCCTGAGCAGTATTAGCTGATAATGTAATCGCGCTGTGGGCGCAATTCCTAAGATGTGATATTTATTTTATACCTAGATATGGTTGCTAGTCATCATAAGTTGATTATTTAATTAGATAATAACCTGACACGTATCGGCTCTCTGTATTATTTAATTACTAGTAATTGTACAGGATTCGTTTAGGAGCCTAGTCTAAGTGCCAAAGGCATGGAATCTCCGTTTTCAATTGTCCTAACTTAATTTATTGTCCTACGAATAGTTTTTAAGGTTAATTTGAGATTGTGTAAAATAATTTATCCTTACTCGTACGTGTAAATGTGTATGCGTCCATTTTTGTATTTGTAATTTATTAACCGAATTGAAGTAAGAGGGTAGATGTGAATTGGAGCGCGGCGGTGTGACTGCACTGAATGGAATACTATATAATGAAATTAAGCTTAAAAAGCTTTAAGTGATCGAATCACGTTAGTCGTAAGGTATGGTAATAAACTGAAATAAACTTTGTACTTAATATTTTTGTAAATGTTTTGTTTTCTTGACCTTACGTAGGCCACAATCTTTACTAAGTCTAAAGATGATTTGAGACGCTCGTTGGACAAACTGTCACTTCAGTTATCGATAGGCGAGCGTGAAGTTCACTTTGCCATTGATAATGACTTTATAAATTCATTAATTAACTAAAGTTATTTATCTATTTTCAACATTCGATAATTCATACACTGAAGGCGGAAGGAGTGTTGTTCTTGTTATGGAGATGGGGAAGGGGGGGGGGGGGAGGAATACGACCGTTCTCTGAAGACTAATTTACTGAATTTATATATTAACCAATTAATAATTGGTTTTAAATAATTTTTGGCATTGGCGTACTAATTTGTTCCTATAATACTTTCCTTATTAAAAAAAATGTATTAACTATCTACTTTATGATCTTTTTTTTTACCAGAATAAATATGAATATGGCTGTCAAGTTTTATAACGTTTAATCTATTCCTAAATTTTAGTTCATTCAATCATAAGTAGGTATAGTCCGAAGTTTACGCTTTAGGCTTCAGGTATTAGATATAAGATAATAAAGATATTAAATCTCTCTTTTGTATCCGCAATAATAAAATATGAAGTAAGTGGCACTAAATAATCAGTTAAGACCAGATATCTACAAAATGTAAAGATTATTAATCGCTCGCGTCATGCAAAGTACGATTGCTCGAACATCATTGTCGATTAATTAAAATGTCAGCCAATTTAAGTAATTTTCCTCATAGCTATCGATACCGACAGCGGATAGAACCCTGACCTTTCTGAGAATTTCTAATACAATTCATATGCATTATTATCTGCGTCTGTTGTTGTGACAGAATGATTAACACAGTCGGATATATTCAAAAACCGTCTTCGTACACGATTAGCTTGTAGAAGTTTAGTTGCCCAAGTAAATTTGCTAGCTGCTGCAAATGTTCTTAATCAACGCAGATTTATAAGTTTAATTTTGTACAAAAATAAAAAATTACTTGTTTTTAATGTTATATGCCTGGTGGGAACGGCAGGGAGCCACTGGATGCTTGTCGCAGCTGAGCCGACGCTTTGGAAATCTCTGGGAAACCTATGTCCAGCAATGGGCTGAGCCAGGCTTACAATCGATGCCATATAACTTAACATACCGTCGGCCAATTAAAGAATTTGATTATTAACAAAAAAAATCCTTTAAGAGGTAAAGAGAACGCTCATACGTATATGGCGCGTTTTTTCAGTGTCCGAACTGTTCGTGTATATTTTGTGCCCAGAGACATTCTATTATACGGGGACTCCCTCAAACCGTAAGATATTATAAAGATAAAAAACGTTACAAAAGAACATTGCATGATAATCTTATCTTTTATTTCCATTTTAATTTAATTTACATACAAAATAATTCAATTAAGGTCATATGTTAATTGTTTAAGATGAATTTAGATAAAAATAATTTAACTAAAACTTAATTCATATATTGTTTGTATAAATTTAATTTTTTGTTTGAGAGTCTGTACATATAAAAAATACCCAAAATTATGTTTTTAAGTCTCGTAGCACAAGAGCTACAAAGGTGCTACGATCGTAGCTTCTGAATTAAATGGAAGGAACTTTAATGTAACTTGTATTGAATTAGCTAAAAATAGGGCATTTTGTCAAGGCTAATGGGGTATGGGGTAGAGACAAAAATAAAAGATAGATTATATTTATAACTACTAATAAATAATAAAAGATGGCTAAAGTAGATTAGATTTTAGGGAGAAACTTATAAACAAACATGCCTAGCTACTTATTCAGCTTAAGATATAAAAAGAATCATTGTCAAGGATCCAAGAAGGTCAATAAGTTAATTCTTGACCGAGTTATGAGGAAAACTGAGCAACCGTACACTATGTAAACATTAAATATTATTCACATTTATTACTTTCTATAAATAAATTATCGTTATGCTCTATATGTGTTCCTAGAATCTCTTAACAGATTGTTTCGTGTGGAAATTGCCACAAACTGTTTATACCTGATATTTCAAATTATGAATCGATTATAATATTTTTGATAATCAAAATAAATGTTTAGAACAAAAGATACCTAGCGCTAAGCGCACCTCATAAAAACAATAAAAACAGCAATTTTTCGCATAATTACCGTATCTTTAAGGTTCGTCTACATTTGGGGACTAGCTCCGGGATATTTTTTTATAACTTTTTCGATCTAAATGTGTCATTTTGAAATGTACGGAAACATCTAAACAGAAAAAATGTTATGGTGTTATCTAGTAGAGTAATCTTAATTTTCATAATTATTGTTGTTTCTTCAAATAGGCATTGGATTGGAGACCAATTGGATTTATTGACGCCATTTTTAGAGTAGATTATCTGTGAAAGCCCGTGCTTTTAAAGAAAGCAACTGAAAATACCTAAAAAAAAATCGATAGACAAACGATTTGATAAGTTTTAGAGGTTTATTCAAATATAATTTAAGTCTTAGCACCAATGAATATATGACAAATCCTTAATTATTACCTATCATGGTATAGTATGATTATCAAAAATTTAAAATATGCGAGATCTATGAGATATGTCTTAATCTTGGTGTCAGACGAATAAATTGTTTCCTATAAAAAAAAACTGTTTTTAATTGTGTAATCCTAATATTAGTCGTAATAGCTACAGCCAAAGCTTCTAACTCGCGCCGTCTTTAGCGAGCAATATTACCCACCTAGTGTGTACGAAGTTTTATTGTAAAGATCTTCTGATAGAAACAGATCCGGCGCGTGCTAATGTTCGTTTTTGTTCAAATTGTGTCAGCGGTTATTCCTCGACTATGTAATTGTTACAATATATCAATTACATAAGCGATACCTATCCTTAGATTAAAATAGACTGTGAATTCAAACTTGTATTTATCATATCATTTATTTATCTTGAGCACGGACATGAGTATATAAATTCAACGTGATTTTATATAAAGACTTTAAAAGGTTAAGTACATGCATCTTCTTTCAACTGAGATTTCACTCAGCAAATCAGTTTTTATACATAGAGCTTGTAATTTTACATTTAAAACTAATTTAACTATGTCTGTTTGTACATCAGTAAGCCATAAAGAATATTTATTTTGTGTATTCAGTTTACATTGTGTACAATAAATGTTTAACTCATCCTTTGCCCTCATATGACTGAACAAAAATGGTAGCCTATAACTTCCCAATACTAAAATTCACTGTAATCAACGGTTTATAACAATAGTTAAGAGATTAGACTAAGACTGCCTATTCAGATAACAGATATCACAATGGATTATGGCAAAGTAAGAACGGGACTTTTTTCTTAGAACGGCGTGTGCGCAGGTGCAATTAGGTAAACCCGCAACCTTCGACATAATGCCACATTTAATATGACAAAAAGCGAAGACAATACTCCCATTAGCCACGGCTACCATAAGTATTTTTCCTTAGAATTTTTTATATTCACGTCATGTTACACAAGAATATTGATTTTACGCGGAACATTGTCATTTATGGAAAGTATATACACTATTCGTTTTTCGCACTGTAAAAAAGAATAAGCAATATATCGTATTGCCAATTGCCTGTTTTCCCGTCTAAAGAATGTTGTAAAATCGGCAGTAAACTGCTTAAAATCGAAATAACAGTCCAAGTTAACGATATAATTACCGTTATTGTGTAAACAAAAGGCAGTTTTATATTCCTGAATGTTTGAATGCAGTTAACTCTCGCGAAAGGCCGATGGTGCGTGGGCGATTCCCGAGATTGTTTTCGATATCGTGTATTTACTTACTCATCAAGAATTCGGCTCTGGTCAAATGAGTAACTATAGAAATATGCTCCAGGAACTGAATGAGCCTACAAAGAGAGAAAGAGATTTACTGCCAATTAGTTTACGCATTACTTGTGTTGTAACAACATTCGGTGATCGCTTGGGGCATTACTAAGCGCCTGTTGCCCGTGAAATATTTGTTTTTAACATTTTCCTGCATGCCAAAACTTCTGTGTACCACATTTCTAGCATCCTCATTCAATGAAAGAAATCTTATTTATATAGCAGAGATTTATTTAAATGATTTTTGTGACAAGAATGTTAAGATATCCGTCATTTTGTAAAAGAAATCGTTAATGTTTATAATTATATAGCCATTTTGTAAATACGAATGTTTTCGATTGTAAAAACACGTCGAAGTTAAAAACAGAACCTAAATTTAAACGGTATATCTAAAAATGCCTTCATGGCTAAGTTTAGTAACCTTAAAATAAAAATATGGCCGTGCAAATAGCCTGGTTGCCAATAAACGAGTGCAATCACCGAAGTTACTCGAATAAAAGTCCATTTAGCGCGCAAATGAATGCACTGAGTACATTTGAGAATAACAACTCTGTCAGCGATCGTAGTGAATTTTCACTAAATCGAACGTTAGAAAACAAACATGTCCGAATTCCCGCCAATATGCAAACAAACATGGCGGGCATGAATCTGCCACGAAGGCCCACGCGCATGCGTAACCGTTGAACTAGCGCGGGATATTTCAGAACGGAGGCTAAATTAAACCGTAATGTTTACTTTTTAACATAATATATGTAGTCGGGCGAACTAATTCGGGCAGATCGTGCCCAAAATAATGCGGCTACGTGCGCTGCGGTCGGTTAGTGACGCGCGGAAACCTTTACGTTCTTCCTTTTTTGGGCATTTGCACAAATTCATCAATTATTGAAGTATTTCATCAGAGCTTATGTTATAACTGTTCAGACGTGCCCACTAAGCTCGTGCAGACATAAGGACGCTATACCTGTATATATTTTTAAGTAATTATTGATCATAAATTTACCTTTATTGATTTAGTATTTATAATTGATTCGAATATTGACAGAGTCCCATTACGATAGCGAACGGGCAAAGGTACCGTGTGCAAATCGATTTGGAAATCTTCCATGCCGTCCTTCCATGACAAAAAACGCTTATCTACAATAATGTATCCGAGATCAAATAGCGGATTCGTGGCCTTGGTCGATTCCGATGACTTTTCCGGCTTATTTGCCCGAAAGTGGCAATGTTGGCTCTTCTACGACACTCCTTCGTCACGGCTGTGCGCTCAGACGTCACTGTTAGACTAAAGATAACGAATTACAGTAAACGCTCAGGAATCTCATTTGCGCTCATAAAAACTCTAAAATGTGGTATAAAATTGCGTTTTGTAAACATTGAATCACAGCCGTGAGGCGGTGTCTTTGTAGGCTATTCGTGGTGATGGAGCGTTGTCTTTCGTCAAAATTTTCAAACGTCATAGCCATTAACGTCATTGTACCCGAGTGTATACATTGATTAATTTAACTAACTAATTTCGACTTTGTTGCGTAATGAGAGCTGGATTAATTAAAACGATTTCTCAGATCTATTTTTCAGTACTTCAAGTTATGTTTATAGATTTTGAAGTTGAAGTGGAAATAATGTGGAATGCTTTTTTCAGGTAGTTTATAAACTATCGTCTTAAAGCTTAAATGCAGTTTATGAAATGTCCTATTTTCTAATTTTTAAGGACATTAGAAAAGCTTTTTAAAAGCTAAAGTATGAATTTTGTAAATTTGTTTAATGATCTTTGTTGAATTTATTACAGACATTATTTTACTGAATGTTGATTCCAGGAGATGTTCATGAAACTAGGTGAAAAGCCAGGCTAAAATATATATTAAGCAGTCATCGAAGGAAGGCTTTCGCAAGCTTCTGCAATGGAAAAGTATGTATAAATAGAAATTAACATGAAGTTAAAACAGTCTTGAAAAAGTTACCCACTTCAAAAAACAAGTAGATTTTGAAATCCAAAACATTTAAATAGTTAGCACCTTTCTATATACGATATTAGTTATCGCTGTTAAAGCTCGTTACTTTGTTACAGAGAATTTGAATTGTATATGAGTAATATTACTGTATCATAAACGTACAGCTGTTTTATTTATGATATAGGAATATATATAAACAAGCAATGTTTCGGGAAAGCTATATCTTGCCCTAAACACAGGTCAGGCGCAACGAATTCCACGATTAATATCTACAATGAAAAGGGGCGCATTCTTGGCCGTTACTCAACGGAAGCCGTCGAAATTCCTCGCGTGTTTATTGGATATCTCATCTTTTTAAAATTTGGTCCAAAATATATTTAATGTCAAATTTGACAGTCAACATTGTATATTACGATTTTTGTTAGAATGTTTAGTGAATCATTGAATACATGGCATTTTTAATACTGGCGCCAGTATACCTACTACTCGTAACATTCTTATACTCAATGTCTCTAACACGGTTTTATTGAGACGAAAAGGTCGTTTAGTTAGGCATTGAAATCACACGATCACTCTTTTTTTATACGATAGGAGGGCAAGCAGTACACCTAAGCGATACCTGACGCCCATGGACACGTCCAAGATGAGTGAATCTAGAGTACTCCACGTCTTTTCCATCTGTGAACGGACGTACATGACCCCGACTGAACTTATAAATTATTAGGAGTTCCTCCCACCACATTTAATACTCGAAATGCCTGTGTTTTTGCCCCTCGTCCGGCCACAGGCAGTCCGTACCTGAGGCAGAACACAAATCACATATTTTCAAAATCTCTATTTTAATTCCTTTAATTGTAACTATTTATTATAATCTTGCTACTTTTAGCAAGTACTTAGCGATATTTAAAACAGTTTAACTTTCACTTACATCTACAATCGTAATTTGAAACTGGTTACACGTACGTAAACTCGATTCAACGACATACTCCCTAAATTTAGTTTTTATTACTCAAATTTACTTAATTTTCCTTCTTATTAACAAAAATATATTCCATATAACATTATACCCACTCTATATAACACGTTGTACTTCTCCATTAAACGACACCTTTCAATAACATAGTAAAAAAAATCATTAAAATCGGTTAACGTAATCTAAATGTCCGAGGTAGCAAACATAAAAAATGTCGAATTGAGAATGCCCTCGTTTTTTCGAAGTCGGTTGGAAAAACAGAGATTGCACTAATTTAAAGTCCAATTGACTTAGAGATTAATGGAAAATAAAACAAAACATCAAATGTTTTAATTTAATATCAGTCCAATTAACCCAACCTTTGGGAGGGCAACGTTTTGTCCGTACTCTTAAAGATAAAAATTATGCTTCACAAAGACATACTTGCAATATATACAGATATACATAATAATCACATTTAATAAATCACCGATTTAGTAACTCGTTAAAAGTTATGTAAAAAAAAAATATGAAAAAAGGAACGCATTACATCTACAGTGACGAGGTGCTCATCAATTATAGCACAGCTATTTTCAGTAAATACGCGTGTTAGTACGTAGATGTATTAAAACCCAAAATATAGAATGTTATAATTCACGATGACAACCTTGACAGTTCATACCAATAAATTATTGATTTTATTTAGATAAAAGGTGTTTAATTTAATAGCGTAATTGATTTATCGGTGCCGCTCTGGGCAAGGGTTATAATAATAAAATATGTTTATAATAATAAAAAAAAATATTAATGCTATTTGCAAAACTATCAAGTGATTATTTAAAAAAATGCTTATATAATAAATATAAAATTGTTAATATTTAATTTCCTCCAAATAATCTATCCCAGCCGTACTGTCAAAATTATCATCCCAAATCGCTTTGACACGTTGGCAAATAGGATTCCCACTCCCTAGTGAAAAATTAAAATTTTACTAAAATATTATTAACAATAGTTTTTTACGCCATTCATTTGTAAATAACTATCAGTTGCATAAAATTTTATCTAGACAAAAACTGACCATTAAAGTAGGGCAAGTTTTTTAGGACTTTTCAGACCGTAGTTCATACATACGATGCGGGCCTCCGTTCTTATAAAATACACAAATTACAAGGAATTTTGTAATTACATATATATAATTCATTTTTGTATAAAAACTCTTAATTCATTTGAGATGATCGATTTAAAAAATGTAAACGAATCAATAAAATATTTAAAATTGAATTTGTCAACTTCATGAAAACGTCAACTGTCAATGTCATTCCTCCTACAGATAAGGAATCGTGTCCGGTGGCGAAAACATTTTGAAATATTTACAGCAACACGGAATGTAGTCAACAAAAATACAGTCACGACATCAAAAATAGGTTAACTAAGTACACGTTTCCCACGACCCTACACAGCGGGTATATTATACAGAGACAATTTATCAAAGATCTCTATGTCGCCCTGCAACTCTCTGTCCCGATGCATTTCCAAATTCCTGATATCGCCCAACGTGACAAGTGGGGTGTTTTTCTCCACTTGTGAGAAAATCGGCATTTTCCCATCCGTGTTCTCCCTGAAGCTCGTCTTATCTTCGAGTTGAGTCTTGAACTTGACTTCCATCTCTTGCTTAATGTTGGGTTTCTCGTCGTATTCATTCACGTAGTACATGTCCTTGGCCCTCTGAGAGTCGACTTGTATATCCATGTCGCTAAACTTGAAACCCTTGTTCTGGATGGTGACGTTCGGTGGTTTCTTGACGGGTTTCTTCTTGTCCTCTTTGTTCTTCTGAGCTTTGTCATCTCTCTTGGCGTCCTTGGGCTTCTTGGGATCGACGGCCGCCTTGAATTTATCGTGCACCACGCGCACGTGGCGCCTCATGTCGTACGACACGCGGAAACACTTGTCACAGTGGGGACACTTGTACGGCTTTGTCCCTGTAAGTGACGTCACTATTGTTATTCAAGACATAGACAAGAGTCGAGTTAACGGCTAGACCATTGGTACTCAACCTTTTTTTAATACGGGCCACTAACAACTTTTTAACATGGTGTCGCAGGCCGCAAGTAATAATAATTTAAAGGTAAAAAATAACGTTATTCAAAACTAGCGATTGCTACACTTTAATAGTAGAAAAATACTGGGTAATTATAGTAACATTAAAAATATTATGCGGGATAACGATATGACAGAAACTTTGAGCAAACAGAACGACAAGAATTTGCGAAGATGTACATAGAAGGAGTGGTGTCAGGCCGTCTCTTTTCTGGCAAACGCTAACTGGAACGCACCGCGCGCAGCTATCTAGTTACCTACTATTTTTCTCGGCGCGTTGCACATGGGTGTGAAAATAATTGACAATGATCGCTAAGTGCGCTCGTATATCTGGGCTAGATCGACGGGTTCGCCGCGTACCTGTGTGCGTGCGCATATGGATCTGTTTGTAGGAGGCGGCGCGGAAGGTCTTGGGGCAGTAATCGCACTTATAGTTCCGTTCTCCCGTGTGGATGCGCCGGTGGATGCTCAACGAGTAACGCCGCGCGAACTCCTTGTTGCAAAACTCGCACTTGAACAACTTCTATAAAGGGAAAGCAAGGAAGAATTTAGCCACTGGTCACATACCCTTTGCGTTAGTGCACAGTGCCATCTATTCAAATAAATAAAATTGTGTTTATAAAATCAAAATAACTTCTTTATATGAATGTATACACGGTACATTTACCAAAATAACATTACTTTAAATTTTTTTGATTGTTTGTTTGTTTCAGTAGATTTCTGAAACGGCTGGATATTGATGGGCAGATAGCTGATGTAATGAAAAGTTATTTATTTATATATTATTAATGTAAATTTCTTGAGGACGATGCGCCAGCGCAGCTAATGTGATAATATAGAACAATTTTTTTTCTAAGTTACCATCAAAGTTAACATAATTTAGAAGTATTTTTTAATTAATTTTATATAATAGTTCTTAAGGGGTCTCGTACACTATGGATAATAAGACTACCTCGGTGGAGTGTTTGGACGCCTTGTGGTACTTGAGGTCG
>JAOSYY010001435.1:13571-29730 GCA_025727935.1 Hebomoia glaucippe
AACAACCATTTGGCATGAGCTATTATTTGTCGGGCGTATAGACGTCTTTGTCTAACAAGTCCCCGGAAATAAAATACTTTATTATATGAAAATGAAGAAGTGTTAAACTCCCACCTCGTACAGTGGTTTTGAATATACCTCTGTCTAAACACACACACTCAAACCTAATACATCATTCAATACATAAATTGGACACGTAACGAGATCGATGCGTTAGACTCAAGAAAGTCAAGCACTTTCGACAGACTGCACCGGGCTAATTTCCTTGGGGACCTGCCACAGGGTAAAGAGAACAGTGGCGATGACTTAAAATTCAATCACATTCACCTAAGTAGATGAGCCAAGTCGAGGATTTGTTAGTTATAAAAATATAAAAGATATTATATACTGAATATATTGTCAATTATTCAAACTAAATAAATAATAAAAAAATCAACCTTCAATTAATGTAATATTTCACTTATGTTACATAGATGTATGCTGTAATTTATTTTCTTGTAATCAAGAAATCTAAGTTCATGTGTACATTTTACGCGGCGTTCGTAAGTTCCAACTGTTCCATAATGAAACTGTGTTCGAATCACTTTAAGTGAAAGGGCGTGTGATACATCACATTCTATTTATTTTACGGCACATTTGATTTGTTTCTTTTTTAAAAACATTTTATCCACTCGACTTGTACCTGAATATATGTTTTATGTGAATGAATATAATGAATTATATGTTTTTTAATGTGTAGAGATAACTTTTTAGATATGTAGGTAAACTTTATATATAGATGATTGAGATAGGAGTTGTAACGTGTGTTCATTTGTTTTTATAATTAACTGATATTACATTTTAATTACCGAGTTTATACGTATGCTACCGGCTTATATAAGCCACTTTTTTATACAAAAAATTAGGAATCCGCAAAAAATATTTAAGCCCGTGAATTTATGTACATAATTTTTATTAGCAAGTGTTTCAAGATGTTGATTTTCTTTCGATACTAATATTATAAAGCTGAAGAGTTTGTTTGAATGCGCTAATACCAGGAACCGTTGGTCCGATTTGAAAAAAAATTTCCGTGTTTGATAGTACATTTATCGAGGGAGGCTATTATAGGCTATATTATATCTTCAAAAATCTTAGAGATCATAACTAAAAATCGAATAATGTAACCCAACGTGTAAAAATCGTATTGAACGCGAACGAAGCCGCTGGCAGAACCTAGTAATATATAATGGAGGTGAAATCGCCAGTAGAAAAGTCTGTATAAATGGTTTTTATTTCACGATAATGTCTAAATTCCAGCCTTTTAAATATTATTTACTAAAGGAACACATTAATCGTTGATGTGAGCGATATATTATATTTGCACAGTATATTTCTGATGAGCTGTCACTGTTATCTACACATTTCATGTATTCAGTTCAACATCTTTACCTTTTTATAAAACACATTATAAAAGAATCTATACACGCTAAGGTTATATAAACTTGAATGAACTGTACGGGTTCATACTTCAATAATATCATTTTTTACTTAAATTGTAAGAACGTAGGTTTTAGATCGAGGTGAAGATCGATATTACAGGAAACTGGGAACCCATCATTGTAATTCTCTGTGTTGCCACTTTTATAACAAGTTCAATAAAAACTATTATTTGTAAATTGCAAGTTCGCTGAATTACAGAAAAATTCAAATTGATGGATGCTTTTGTAAGGTTAAAATGTGTTGTATTTGACTTACTTTTTGCAAATTAGAGTTTTAAAAGCAAACAAGGCCGCGTAATGTAGGCATCACAGTAATGTGTAAACTTATTATGAAACTTTAATACGGCGTCCAGTTTACTTTAAATTTTTACTGGAATGTTTTTGACAAATAATTCGGATTTGCCTTTTTGATATCTAAGAAAGGCAAACATTTAAAAAAAGCATACAGTTGACCCGCTCTAGGAAACGTTACGAACATTAAGAGCCATATTACACAAGTTATTATTTGTCTTCTGCTGCTGGTTTTGTTTTTATTTTAAACTAGCTAACCCGGCGAACTTTGTTCCGCCTTAGAGGCAATTAATGAGTAGATTTTGGACGTTATTAAGTTCAACTTTTTATAAGGATAATGAATTAAATCAACGATAATATCACAATAAGCTAATAGAAACACGAAACAAACACATCAACCTGTCAACATGAATTTTTTATAGTGAGTCCCACGGGAACAGGATAAAAAGCATCCTATGTCCCTCTCCTGGTCCTAAGCTACCGCCAAATCGGTTCAGCTGTTCTTAAGTTATAAATAAATAGTAACTAACACGACTTTCTGTATACTAGCTGACCCAGCAAACGTCGTCTTGCCACAAATATTTAGAGGTTGACTAAATAGGGGTAAATTTTGGGGTTGAATGTATTTTTTATGCTGTATCTTAAAAGAATGTAAACAAAAAATTTCGTCTGAAAATTAAAAAAAAAATTAAGGGTGAACAGACCTTATCGCTTAGGGGGATGACAAATAGATAATAACTGTATACATTTTCATAAGGTTCGGTCGAGCCGTTTCGGAGGAGTATGGGAACTAACATTGTGACACGAGAATTTTATATATAAGATAGATTCATTTTAATGTCATTTTATTTCGTGGTCAAATAAGATTAGCAAAGTATATATGGAATAACACTGACTATACCTTTATAAAACACATTGATAAGTCCAAACAACGTGCAAAGCCACGGCTAAAAATCTGTTCAGTTATGATTTTGTCATTCATAAAAAACGCATTCAGTTATTATCCTAAGACTCTCGTCTTATATTTTGGTTTGCTAATAAATTGGCTTTTTAATTTATTTGTTTGTTTGTTTGATCCATTTATCTACTTTGAAGATAAGATATAGTACGTACTGTAATAGTAGCACACGTGAACAACTTATTCACACGTATTTAGCACACAGGTGATTTTGCATCAATTGAGAAACTGATGTGAAAGAGAGTACTGTTAGGGCTATTTCTTACAGTCGTATTTTTAAATCGTTCCAGATATTATTAGTAACAAAAATTATTTTCATACGTCTATAGAAAATGAAGGAAGTTGATATTATATTGAAGAAAATAAATAGAATATTGGTATAATTCACGTTGTGGTTTACTTGAGAAATGGCAAATTTAACTTTAAGCGGAAAAAACATGTGACTTTAAAAAATTACATTCTTTAGCTATAAAATATTATTTCTAAAGTTTGGAGTACTCAATTATATATAAATATGTCATGCTTTCAATATTACGTAATAATATATAAAATTCTTGTCTTAAATAATAAAAATTTGTCTATCAAAATTTTAATTGTGTTTATTACCTCAATTATAATTAATTATAAACGTTTTCGTGATATTAACAGTTTTTGTTTAGTTATTCGTTTCTTACTTTAGTTATCTGTTTAAAGTCGCCTTAACACTTGCGGTAACACAACGGTCTGTGATGTAGAAGGTGCAAAACGTACCTCATTTCATATATGAATATAAACTACTAGTGTAACAACAGCTATCACAAAAACATAGGTACTAGTATCGAATCTTTGACCAAAAAAACGTAATTTTAATGACAATAAATTGATTTTTATGTTTACTAATATTAACAGGACTCTTGGATGTATCTTAAGGCTACTTATTGCTAAGAGGAAGGATCAAAAGGTAGTGAAAAAGATAAAAGAAAAGAGCTTTTTTCAGGACCAAAGCAAAACTTTTTTTATAAAAAAGTTGAAGCCTTGGAAAAGCGCTGGACTCGGTGTGTAGAGAGATTCGGAAACTATGTAGCACAATAAATGATTAAGTTATTATATTCTCTCAATCTCACTACATTTTGGTCTGTCCTCATCATGATGGATCAAAATGGTGATTTTGTCGTCATCATCGCGGTAGATACTCTGGGTTATCGCCAATGTCTTATTTTTACAACAAAAATAAAGCAGTGGTCAGCGGACGATTGCTTTTAATAACACCTTAAAAATTATCAACTACTAACCGGATTAGTCACAAACCGTATATTTGAAAATAAGCCAAAATGAACCGCGAAACACGTTAATGTTAATTTTTAACGCTTGCTGAATTGATTATTTGCATATATTCTTCAATATATACTCAAGGTAACGAAAAGTACGTAGTGTATTCTTTACGAGCTTCTGCCGACGGCTTCGCTTGTGTTCTTTTCGATTTTTAAATCTTGGGTTACATTATTAGACTAATAGGAAGGATACCTAACTTTTTTAGAAATCTTATAATCTATAGCCTTTTTCGTTATGTACTATCCAATACTGAAAGAATTTTTCAAATCGGACCTGTAGACCTGTAAATACCTGAGATTAGCGCGTGCAAACAAACAAACTCTTCAGCTATTTAATATTAGTATAGATATGTTTTGTTTTAACTTTATTTTTAGTGATAGATATAACCTTCCGCCAAATATTTCAAAAATATTAAATAACCTATCAAGAATATCCAATAAATTAGCTTTGAGCGTTACAAGATCGTCTATCCTATGGAAAGCTGTTTGCCTAGACTTCAATGTACAAGATTCTAAAAAAATATTTCCCCAACAATTTTGGGTTCTACCAGCTATATCAGGAAATCTTCATCTTCCTTTACGTTATAATTTTCTACTACATACCTTCTTTTTTATTAAAACCACGGTCGTATCTTCAATACCTCGCTGACCGACACGCCTTTGCACCCTACACGCAGGCCGGGACTACGTTTCAGCT
This sequence comes from Hebomoia glaucippe, assembly GCA_025727935.1. NCBI lineage: Eukaryota > Metazoa > Arthropoda > Insecta > Lepidoptera > Pieridae > Hebomoia > Hebomoia glaucippe. Next base: position 18,306 of record JAOSYY010001435.1, read on the forward strand.
ACCTCGCAAAACAGTTTGCTTAATGGAATGAGACATTCGTAAGTAGAGAATTTCTTAAAATCGTATTTTAATACGCCTTAATCAGTGCAATTTGCTGTATGTAACGGAATCTTTAAACTGATTTTTCAGTAATCATAGATTCATATAGTTTTTATTAGCATAAAGATATATTTAGATTTAAAATTAACCCACTATTTAATAGTAAGAGCGGAAAATGTCTACAAAAATAATTTTATTTAAAAAAAAGTGTAAGAAGCTTATTTAATTTTAATTATATTATAACTAGCTGACCCGGCGAACTTTGTTTCGCGTTACAGGCCATAAATAATCAGATTTAAGATTTTACTAAGTTCAATTCTTTATTAGTACACGAGTAATAAATATAAACAAAATAATCAAATATTTTAATGATTCTTTATTGATCATGTACCCTATTTTGATACATGGGTTGTACTATTCGATGAGCAACCTGGTAACTATAAAAATTATTGTATGTCTTAAGCTACCTTGCCACCATAGTTTAGCCAAATGGGTTCAGCCGTTCTTGAGCTATAAATAGTGTAACTAACACAAATCTCTTTTATATATATATATAATATTTATATAAATAGCTACTAAGCAATGATTTGTAATATTTGATATCACATAGCTCACGTCATAAGGTAATTGTAAGATGACAGGTGTATTAATGAAGATGTAAAGATAAACATTATCTCTCAGGATCTAGTTAAGTCTGCTATCAGACCGTGTCACTGTGATAACGCTAATCTATTTAATGCCTCATCTGTCGCGACAATGACCCACCCGCCGCCGTTGTGATGAGCGTCCACACTAGAGATGTGCCATTAAGGTTTCGTTTACAAGATGTTAACGATAATAAAAATTAAATATATAAAGTTACTTTGTTGTTCGAATTTTAGAGGTCGTATAACTTTTGTAAATTGAAATCTAATAAATATAATATAGATTTAACTGCATATTATTTATATCGTCACTAAAATTAGCAAAAGTTTGTGAGTATTCATGTTTTCTTGTTAATTTATTCAAGTTCGCCCAATTTTATAGGTCCCTCATTTGCTACAACATAAATATTTCCTGATTTACAATTTAAGAGTAACATTGGCAATTTGCAAATGAAATGGAATAAATTTTAAAAACAAATTTAAACGTATATATTTGAGAATATATTAATTAATATAGGCATATGATGATCGGGTACATCCCTAGTCACAACTAATCTGTGTTTGTATTCGTATCTAGAATTGGGTCAAAGAGATACGTCTGCAAAGTTTCAGTGCACAGAATTTTAGTGATTCTGTAATTTATATTCCACTTGAGGATGGCAAAAATGAATTCGGTCGGTTTCCTGTCACAAACGTTTCAATGCTCAAGATGGAACTGCTAACAACCATTGGAGTTCCTAAAATTTTATTGGAACCAATCTAAAAACGGTACTGGTGGCTTAATAGCCGTGTATACTCGTGTAATTCATTTCTCAATTTTTTTTCACTTACCATTAAATGATCAATTTTTTAATCCTTACTCGTTAAATACAACACTATTATCTTTTGTCGCTTTTATTCGAGACTGATCATTTCTTAAGAGATTACACATTTAAATATAAATCAAAATCACATTAAAATATATTATATACTTCAATGAAGTCATTTAATTTGATAGTCTTAGTATCTAATAATCACCCACTAGAAATCGCGACCTCTTTCATCTTAGTCCACATTTAACCATTAAAATATTACCTCATTTGAAATTTCAATTAAATCTTAGTATTACATAATCTGAGTACGATTTTCTTTAAAACGTGAATATTTGAAATTTCTCAGTTAAATAAGAACGCCTGCAAACTACTCGTGGATTCAAATTATATTAAACGCTTTTTTCTACATGACTGGATTTGTATTTTTCCAATCGAGATACGAAGATGAAAGCAGATAGATTTAATAAGTTTTATTATTAAAATTTAATTATTTAAATCATGATTGATTGACGATATCTCCCCACTCATGACGGCTTAACTTAAATAAACTATATAATATTTTAGTATTTGATTAATATTCGAAATTTGTTCAATTCAAGGAATTATTTTTTCAGACTTATATTGACACAAACACTTTAGACATGAGGTTAAGCGAGCATCGTCACCTAGTGCTGCAAATAGCGCTGAAATGCGCTGATATATCAAACCCATGCAGGCCTTGGGAGATCAGCAGGAAGTGGAGCTTGAAGGTTTGCGAGGAGTTCTACCGCCAGGGAGATTATGAGCGCAAACTTAATCTTCCCGTAACGGCGCTCTGCGACCGCCATACCACATCCATTCCTAAGATTCAGACAGGTATAAACAAAAAAATGTACATTTTTTATTTTAAGGTGTCATAAATCAGGGGTGCCTGTTATTTTGGAAAATATATCGACTCATTTAGTTAAAATTCACCTCTTTATATCACTTTTGAATATAAACACCACAAGACTTATTTATCAGATACTTTTACATACCGTGTCCTGTTACTATAATTTATAAATTTCAGGTTTCTACAAATTTGTTGTCACTCCGCTGATAACTGAATGGCACAAATTCTTACAAAATGATCTCTCAGCGCAAATGCTCGAAAACCTAATATACAATCAGAAAAAGTGGGAATCTTTAGTCGCTCAAGAAATTGCTGAAGAAACGCGTACTGAAATCTCTGACGCTGATATGGTCGACGATGATTTGGAAACATGCTCGGGAACTAACATATCGGACAGCTCTGAAATGCTGCTGCCGTTACGCAGGAGTTCACTAAACCCACCGAAACCTACTAGCCTTAAGGAGCAACTTCGACGTTTCTCAGTACCTCTCAACGTATTCCAAGATTCACGATTCAGAAAGAGTAGAACTGCGTCCCTTGCTGAATCACAGAGCAAGAACAATGGAAGCGCTATGAACAGTGAGCAATCATTACATTCCCAACTCAGCGTTCGCGGCCATTATGATAACAAGGAGCCAAAAGAAAAAGTACTCAGCTCCGAAAACCTATTGCCGGACTCTTCCATAGCGTCCATAACCACCCCTTGCCAAGCCACTCGTCTAAAAACCGTGCTAAAGGATGGCAATACATGGAAACTAGTTCGTCAACAGACTTTCCCCCCGCTGGTACAATCTGGCCAAGCTCAGGCTCTTCTCTGCCGACCCCTTTACACCAGCACCGAAGATACAACTATGCGAATGGACTTCTTCGATAAGAACAAAGAGACGTACGTCCTTAAAGAAGACAAGGAGGTTTTGGAACATTATGAAGAGAAAGAGAATATTAACACATCGAATCGGTCCAGCGCAAACCGGTCGAAAGTGGGAAGCCAACTTAGGGAGAACTTGTCGACGGTGAATCTGAGTATGTTTCCTGCTGGAGAATTGCTGGGGAGGAGGAAGTCTATGCCAGCCGAAGATATCTACGGTTAGTATTTTTAGTTTACACTATGTTTCATCGTACTGACATGGTTCGAAAATTGGTTTAGTAGTGGTAGAATATACTTTCATGAAACAAAAATCATATAATATTTACAGCTCCAAAAGAAAAGAGGATGCGCGAAGTAGCTACAGCCATACCGGAGTTATTGCGACAGGTGTATGGAAGCGAGACAACGACACGACGGCGAGGCTCGGCGCCAGCACCCATTAGTGCGTCTGAGCTACCCGGGCTGGTGGTGCTGGCCAGGAACAGCGCCAACGGAAGCCGCCGCAAGCCACCCCCGGTCACCTGCCACCAGTGGATGAACAGCATGGAATTGCCGCACGTCGCTAGACGTAGCTCACTGCCCGTTGAGGTGATGACAGGTGCTAAAGTCGATGTTTATTTCTTGTTACTTCCGCATTGCATGCTACCTGCTTTCTTTCAGTAGTTTTTGTACGTGTTTATTAAATGTGCTAAGCTAACTAACGCCTGTTAGAATCATACATGTTACTGTTAAATATTATTTTGCTTAAGTAAATTATCATTTATTTCTGCGGAAAAGGAAGTATATCTTACATGAACCTCTTAAAAGAATGATTGTTGTGACTAAAATGTTTTGGTAACAAAAGAACTAATAAATAAGGGTAAGAACGCGTAAATCGCTCAGAAAAAAGAACTACATATCCTACTGAATAGCAGAAAGTCTGTGGCCTTATAAGTTTGAACGCGATAAAAATTTCTAATCGGATTATGAAATGTTGCAAATAATTTTTATCGGATGCATTTTTTTTCTTTGGTTCTCATAATATTCGTATAGCGTTTAATTCATATTTTGAATAGATCAGTGACTGACTTTCGTAATAAAAAATCGAAGGAGGGAACAAGAACAACCGCAGTATTATTAGATGTATTTGTGAACCCAAATTTATCGCAATTAAAATATACAAAGACAATTATAAAAGAGTACAAGAATAAAAGATGACATCTATAGAATTTTTGATTTTATTTAATGTCATACTAATTTTCTTTTAATACTATATACCTAATGTACTTCGCTTTGAATTTCTCATATCATGTAAACGTAGGCGGTAAGGCAGACGTATTAACTGTTTTACCGATTTTTTTGGATCATTTCAAAATCGAATATTGGAATGGAGTTTATAAAAAATTGATCCTGACTAAAAAATGGCATATTTTTAACACTTTTTATTAGCATTACTTGCGCTCCATCTTGTAAATATAGCTAAATGAAACGATAGTTTCATAAAAAATACATTACTTTACTAAAAAAAAGAACCAGCAATGAAGCACGATAACAAAAACAGCTAGACTAACATCACGGAGGGAAATAACGCTTATAAAACGTATTAAGAATATGGTTTTTTTATCAGGATCGAATTTTATTCTGTCCCTTTATCAAAGGGGTCATTAGTACTATCACCTATCTTTGTTTTCGGGAACAGTCCCCAAACACCCTGTATATCAAAATATTTAGTAGCGCCATAGATAGTTACGTCTTGCTTCCTTGTGTCCCCGTCCAAGACTTCAGATGCTCCAAAAACGTTTGAAATACATCACTAAATGCCATATCTTTGTTTACTTTCAGGAATCTCATCACGCTGAACTTTCGTCATCGGATAACTCAGTTTAAACATCTAAATATCTATCCACATTGAAGATGTTCTCATATAAATCACTTGTATTCGTAATATTCATGTTTATTAATATACCTAGATTAACGACGGCAAGTAATTCACGATAATCTTATTATTATATCTTTAATGAGTATGTGTATAATAATTATGTAGTCATTTAAAATACGCCATCTATACACAAGATAATGCAAAATACTTATATGTAAAAAAGTTCTCTGTTTCCATAAAGAGATGACTACAGTATTGTTTTAAAATATATGTATTGCTTTATATTATGTTCAAAGTCAAATCTATATAACTACATAGATGACATTTTAACCAATTTATAATAAAAATGATGAGTTATTTTCACTACTTTCGGGCAGGTCCCTCTCAGCGAACATTTTACTAAAATGACAAATTATTGATTTTATTGTACAAATATTTTTATTCAATTAATTAAGTTTTTAAATATTTATAAGGTTGTTTTTTTTTCTCAGTGATGTTTAACTGTCATAGTATTTTAACATAAGTTTTCAATATAATAACTTTTTTATGAATAATAAAATCAGTTGCAAAGGCTCAAATCTTGCTAACATTCAATATGACGTTTTATGTTTTAATTGATATAGAAGTCTCATACATATAATAATTATATAAAATTAGTTAAATAGGTATGAGTCTCATTTTTCTCTTAGATATGTATAATGCATGTTATAATTAAGCGTCGTTTAAAATTAATGTCTCACTAACTTCATATGTTCAATGTGTATCTTAAATGTGTTTTAAAGTATAAATATCGCAGATCGTATGGAACTGTCAAGATTTATTATAATTATGTATATATGCTGAATAGATTAATCTTAAGAAAATTCAGTATTACAATATTGAATTAAGAAATTTTGAATTCAACATCATATTGGTAACAGCGTTACCTCTGAAATTCGTTCTGTAATTTTTTGTTTCAAAATATTCAGACAGAATTTTTTCGCATTCTCTATATTACATTTAAACAATAATATAAAAGAACGTGCACAATTTTAATGTACAAAAATTATACAAACTTATTGTCTCAGAAGCTCTTAAACAATTAATTGGATAAATAATAAAACTTAATTATTTAGAAACATTAAATATTGCTTTATTTAAGCAATTATATTTAAACTTAAACGTTGTCTATATTGTTTACAACTTTTAGACTTACCTTTTATAATGTTTATTTTTCAGTAAACAACGTAATCTCACAAGGTATTTTAAAATATAAAAATATTAAAATTTTAGATTATCCGAAAAGTATATAAATAAATATAAAACTTGTCGTACGCTTTTAAGTGACGTTGTAATCAATTGTAAATAAATTGCTCAGATTACAAAGATTATAAAATGAAGATTAAAATTGTAAACTTAATCGTATTTCTCTGAATGTTACTCAATCTTTATACAACTTCTTAATCTATGCGGTGTTGACATTGCATTCATTTATTTTTATTTCCTAGAACAACGTATATATGGCATTTAGTTCATACATTCGCTTAATAGCGTTATTGTTAGACGAAGTCGGTTAACATTCGCAGAGAAATTAGTCTAGCTTCCTTCAAGGGGTAGGTATATTTTGATTTCTCGCGAACGATTTCTTAAAGGATTTTTGACAGTGCGGTCAGTTATAGAAATCTGTCAGTAGATCATATATTCGAGAAATGAACTAAAAATGCGGAGAACTAATCTTTTTGGATATCCATTCATAAATTATACGGTTAGAATTTAATTTGTGACGCGGACGTTGTCTGAGTTCAGTTTGCTTAGCCTTAAGGTGGGCAGTCAAAAAATCGTTGGAATTAAACAGCTGTTGGTTAGTAGTGCAAGGCAGTTCTGAATCGCTGCTGCGACGGTCATTCACATAATTTCTACTGCTTTATACAACTTTATAGCGCGTCTAATTTGGTACCTGTGTAATGTCAACTTAACGCAAAATATCTCGTAGCCCGTACAAGTATCCGATCTCTCTAAAGGTCATACACGTACTGTTCGGATACTTTCGGATACTTTAATAATTGTAGTTGGGGTTTTATCGATGTTTTACTTAAAATCTGAAATAGAGGTCTATGTCGTTTATACTCTATGTGCGAGTGTCTGCACACACTAGTATTAGATACGTGTTCCACCTAAATGTTTATTATCTTATTGGTATTTCGTAGACACCTTTGTATGTCTACGTACCGTGTAATTTGTGTAGTTTCGACATTTGAAGACTACTCTGTGCTGATATCGTTTTCAATATAATATGTCAAGTCCTAGTGCCCGCGGTGGATACAGGACTATACCATATTTCTGTATCTGGTATCACTGGTCAAATTGAAAAGTAAGCACCTTCTTTGTCCTCCTGCTTTAGCGAATCTATGTTTTTATCTCGTGTGTAACAGGTTTCGAACCTAGGACTTTTGGTATTCGATTGAGGCATGGATATGGTGAACTAAACATTAATAACGCTGAATCTATCGTATTTCACAGATTTTGTATAAACGATTTCAGTCTAGGGTGGTCTAGGAGTCAAAATATCTGGGCTCAAAATGATCGGACGCAATGAAAGTGTCATTGATTGATATTATATACTATAGATAAGAATTTTCTTACAAAAATAATGTTTTTTTGTGTATACTAAGTGATTTACTTTTTAAATAGACTAAATCTATGGGCACAATTTTTGAAAAAGGAAAACCTATTAGGAAATGCTCAAATTTTTTCTTTATCTTTAAAGGCTTCAATTGATTTGCCTTTTTTTTTAATATACAATATTTTAGTTTATGTGAAATGGATTTAATGACGGGGCGTTACACGCTAATAGGATTCGGAGTGTGTAATACAAAATATAATGGTTACTGTGTATTCTTCTTATATAACTTATCAATCAATGGTTTTATAACATTTTATCCATGTACATTGCAAAGTAGTGGAAGTAAGATGCAAAGCTTCGTGTTTATAATCTCGACTTAATATATTGTCTGTTTGTAATTGTCTGTAGTTGCTTAGTTATTGTTGTAATCGTGACGTCACGAATAACTAGCAACCTTCACACTACTTTTGTCGATTTGTCAGTCCTAGGTTTAACTGAGTTCCCATACGAGGGACATCCTTGCAACTATCTTTGATACAACTGTATATCAACTTAACATTCCATTGACCATCCAACAGCAGTTTGAAGCATAATCTTCCCATGCAAATTGCTCGGAGGGCATTTCTAGCCATACAACTGACAAATTCGACGCAACAAAAACATTATCATTTATTATCTGTTCTCACACGGCTTAAGATCGGTTGCGAGAACTTAATTTTAATGAAATAAGAAACAAATCGTGATTGCCTTGTATTGACGAATTATTAAAAGTGATAGGTAGTGTAAGAAGTAAATTTGTTTATGAGAATGGCAACATTGAATTTAGAAATGAATCTTATCGAGTGTAAAATTACATTGTACTACGAGAATATAGACAAGTTTCGACAGGAAAAGTAATTCAGCACTTAATACCAAATTAAAGCCAAGCTAATATTGACATTATTAAAAACCCTACTCTATTGAACAACTTAATAATATGTGGACATATATTAGTACAGTCACATTTTTATATATTAATGGGCCGTAAGTAAATATATAAGGTGGTATTTATTTAGTTTCGCAACCGGTGTTGAGAGTACCCAACACAAATCCCACTTCTGATGTGATTGATGTTGTCCTAGCTCTAAGCCATAGTTGTAATTTGGCTATATAATGTATTTTTAATAATATATATCTGTTTATTGACGTATGTAGTTTGTCCTTCGCCGTGTTTTAAATGTTATTTATTGCAACATAATATTTCCATTTTATATTTTTTAGGTAAAAGTTAATTTTTTTATTCGATTTATTTAGTTATATAATACTTTATGTTTAAGAATACCGATTGTTGTCACGCGTTCAGTGCGAGAGTGGGGGGCCAGAAGCATACACAGGCAAATCATTATCTTGGTATCAAAGGCAATGAGTGTTGAAATTTATTAATGATACGAGCATAACAGCGGTTTAGTAGTATTGGATATCAGAATCTAGTTTGAATGATAGCGTAGGCCCACCACTCTATATATATTTTTAAAGAACACTGCGTTATGGATATGTTCAATTAGAACCGGTGCCATTTCAAAGTTATTTTGCGAATAATTTTACGTTAACGAAAATAAAGTTAATAGATTATTTTAAGGGTGGATACTAACGCTATTACGATTATTTTGGGCAAATTTATGTTTTGTGTAATTGAATCACGCATATCAGCGTTATTTTTAGTAAAGTATTTGATAGTTTTTGCAATGTGTTCGCACAAGCCTAGTGAGGCAATTATTTCCAAAGTATCTATAATTTCTTTATAATTTTTTTTTCAAGGCTGCTGAATAGTGCTGACTCTGTTATAAGTATTAGGTTTTTACCTTATTTTTCAAATGTTTCAATTATATATATTATCTATAATTATGATACATTTAATCGCGCTGGTAGCAAAAAATATTTGTAAAACTTGTTGATTTTATTTTTCAATTTTCAACACATAGTGCAGTATTAAAATTGATTTTATTTATCGCTAAATCTTTTTTAATCAAATGTATACTTAGTACTTAAAATAAATGTTTTTTAAATATATATTGTTTTATTTTAAATATAGACGCAATCCCACGTTTCCACTCCTCGCATTAATTACGATCATGTCATCCTTACTAACCATTTTCACATTGTTTACTATAAAATATGATACCGGGATTCGTACAGAATGGAGGAGAAGAAATCTGTTGTCAAACTTTGATGGCATCTGTTAGTATATATAAATAAAATAAAATGCAAAATTCCATTATCACAATGATTTATTCATATTTTGTTTATTATAACTATTAAATTTATAGAAACTATAAATGATATTTCGTAAATAATATAATTCTTTTAAATCCAGTACAGTTTATTTTGTAGACTTAATAAGTTTTATACATTTAAAAATCAACAGTGTATTACGTTCTCGAAATAAATTTTGCCAATGATTAATAGTTAATTATTTATATACATAGTCTTTTACTTTATTATATATATACATAGTATAAATCTATGTTAAAATTAATGTTTGCCTGTTTAATGGCACATACCTACTTACATTGAAGGTGTTTTAATTTCCGACGCAAAAGATTTGTTATGATTATGTTTGTCTGTCTTTCTGTATCTAGTATAGCTGTTACACAAATGCATCGATTTTAATGGATTGTTTAAGGAACTATATTTTGAAGGTTTGAATAGAAGTATAATAATTTGTCGCCGGAAATTAATATTATAGAATATCTAATTGTACTCACTACACAAAATACCAAATGTTATTTGTACCATTGGTAAGTTTCAATATATATGAAAATGTAGCGCCTCGCTACCATACATAGAAGATAATCTTATATAAAATAAAACCTTATGTTGCTAAATAGTTTATATTTAATTATTTGAAACAGACATTTTTAAACAAAATAGTATATTTATGAGAAATATTTGATCATTGAGAGTACATTATTTGGTATGTTCCTTGCCATATATAACGTTTACGAAAATAAGTAGTTACTAGTTATATAGCGTGGATGTAATTTAATATACTAATCATGAGAAGGGAATGTAAATTCGTTAGGAAATTGTAAGACATTGTATCATTTAGCAAGTTTAAAAACAGGGCGTCATTCAAATGACAAGATATCACGACAGTTTTAAAAAGGAATCAGATTTGTTTGTTATTAACAGAAGTTACTTTTTATCTGTGTTTAAAAACTCAAAACCTTTAGCTACTTGCTATTGTATGTGGTATTAATTTTAGGTGATTGGACCCAAACCAATTCTAGTACTGAATGTATTTTTGTTTTACCTGTGCTTCGGACTTCATTTTATGTAAATGAAGATTACATTTTAAAAATATTAAAGAAACAATGATTAACTTCAATCTTATCTTAACAACTACATATTATAATTTGCCTTTTCCTTAAATTAAATAACATTTTAAGTCAATCATGCACAAGATTTGTATAAAATAAATTATTTTCAAGAAAAGATCAAGGTAATCATAGTTATCTCACCATTGAAAGAATAAGCATTAAATTATAAAACATTTTTGAAGTCTATAGAATTAGATATATCGAAAAACTTAAAAATTATTTAATAGAGCCATTAATGGTAATGCAAAAATAGATGTTCCATTAATACGGTGTATAAATTTGCTTATGTACTAAACGGATTGATTTACATAATACAAGGTGTTAGGAGACCCGTTAAGAGACTCTCGAAAACGAAGACAGATGAAAGTACTA
>JAOSYY010001451.1:3531-16814 GCA_025727935.1 Hebomoia glaucippe
TCCTTACAGATAAGACTACGACTTATCTTGACCAAATAAAATTTCGTTTTTAATTGGTAATTAACGAACAATGACCAATTTTGGAAGATAAGAGATAAGCATAAGGGCTTTTCATTATTTTTTAACATTTTTAAAATGTATCCCGTTGATTGGGGCAATAAGAGGGTGGTTTCAAGTTTTATTTATCTGTTTATGACATTGAAACTCCTAAACGAATTAATCAATTTTGATACGGGTTCTTGAATACTGACGTAATCGTGGTTGTTCAAATATTTATTTTTAATAGTTATCAAATTAATTCCTTGTATAAAGAGTATTTAACAATTCATTAATTAATCTAGTCTTAACTGTAACAGCCGTAACATAAAAGCTTAAATCTACGTATGCTCTTGTGTACCGCACCTTATTCGGATTGTAAGATGTCCTAACCCGTTTGAGACGACTCACAGCCAGTCGGCAACATGTCTGCGATCACAGTCTTCGTTCTCCTGTTGGTGAGTAACTTTTTTATTATAATAGGCCAAATAACGTATTATGCACTTGTAAAAATCCTGTATGTTTATATAACTACTAAAAGAAGGTAGCCGTTAATTGTCTGTCAAAATGTCTAAGTTATTTTCGCTATTTTTAACTGAATAAGCCCAAATTCTTTAAATATCACTCGCTAAATTAAAAATTTGACTTCTGCACTTTAATATCCGACTACCTTCACAGACAGTATTTTATTTGCGAATTTAATTTCTAGGCAATCCCCCCGAAGATGGCTCAGAGCGTTTCGGACAACGGCTGGCGACCCATATCAAGTGAAAAAGTGTTTAGCTCAAGAAATTTCATTAAAACACGGGAAAACGGAAATTCCGGCGAAGCGCGGAATCTGGGGGAATTCACCGACAGTACATTTGGAGCGAATATTAAATTAACTGATGGCCGGGAAATTCACTCGCAAGATTTCCTTCCTGCAGCGCCCGGCGATCGCGGAGGTCAGGACTTATTTTATACTCCTATACAATCCGTATTCATTATCTAGTATTCATTTAATACCATTTTCAGACTCGATGCAGCCCACGTATTCGGGTGATACGGCTGACAAATTCGAAAACGAACCGACCTCACGGAGTCTGGCTACTTCCAGCCGTAGAAAAGCGAAAAAAATTACGAATAGAGAACTCGACGAAAACAAAATCGCAGATGACGCTAATGAAGCAAAGGCTAACGATGGTGAATTGAGTAACTTTGTAAACACGTACCAGATCACCGAGGATACTGAGAACATAACTGGAGAGGAAAGCAACGTTATCGTGAACGACAAATACAATTACAATTCCAAGATCGAGGAATCGAATCCGACTGCAGATTTCTTGAAGATTCTATCCAGCTACAACATACGAAGCGCTGATAAGCTCCCGAACTACTCGCTGTCACTGCGGCAGAACAGCCGACAGTCGCCTGAGAAAGATTACATTTACATGCACGTTCCGATAAGGATACCCCTCCGATACAACAGTCCAGACCATCTCCCAGTAGATCCTCTGATGGCAGTCCTGCTGTCAAACTACGGGCACTATTTGCCCGGCTACTTCGGGGTCCACGGAAACTTCCAGAACCTCTACGGCTATACGGCGGCCAACAACATTCACAACAACAAGCCCTTTGGATCTTATAAGATTTTCTCCGATTCCAACGCTTTTCACTGAGACATCCCTGAAAATTGTGTTAAGTATTTATTTATGTATAATTTATTAATGTTCTTACCGTAATCGAAATAAAATTACTTAGTCATGTTTGTACGTATTGCGAGAGTTAGAATACGTTGTAATATCCAGTAATTCCTAAAGCGGAGCAGAAGTCCGCATTCGCAGTGTATGAGAGATAGTGACTGTGAGCCCAAGTTAGGTCTATAAACTAGATTACATTGTGCCGTTTTAAAGTTTAAAACTGGCACAAATTCCTTTCTTCCGTTTGCAATGGCGAATATTTCATTCGGCCCGTAGTTAGGCGCTGGATGCAGGCCAGAATCTCCTTGCGCTCTTGGCGTCCTTCTATTTGATCTGCTAATGTGATACAAATGAAAAATACTGTAGCCTTTGACTGCACACGGCTTTTAAATACCGAACAAATTTATGTACATTTTAACGATAGTATGCTTCGCTTTTATTGTATAAACGGTCCTATGTGAGAAGAGAATTTATGGCGATATTTCGGGCAGTATAAATACAGGGTGTTTGGGGACTGCTCCCGAAAACGAAGACAGGTGATAGTACTAATGACACCTTTGATGAAGGGACGGAATAAAATCCGATCCTGATAAAAAAACATATTTTTAAATCGTTTCGTTAGCCTTATTTCGCTCCATCATGTTAATCCAGCTGTTTTTGTTATCATGCTTCATTGCTGGTTCTTTTTTTAAAAATTAGTTTTTTATGAAATTATCGTTTCATTTAGCTGTACTTACAAGATGGAGCATAGTGTTAAAATATGTCTTGTTAGTCAGGATCGAGGTTTTTCATCCCTTCATCAAAGGTGTCATTGGTATCATCACCCGTCTTCGTTTTCGGGAGCAGTCTATATATAACAAATATTATAAACTTGGATGTTTTCCTTGTCTGTGAAATACTGGTGAGTTCACAAACGTACGAATCGCAGTATCTCCGTCAGTATTTCCACTCATCTCACGGCGAAGGTGAGTAAATACGTCATTCCCGGCTCGCGATGTTTTACACGGAGTTAACACACCACTCGGCCGAGCGCACGGTTGTGGCCCAAGGCACGAAATGACGGGCAAAACTATTCAGTTTTTACTTTAAAAGCCAACAATGAAGATGCTTTTTAACGTTTCATGGTTAATTAAAATTCTCATTTTACTTGGAAAAACGTAATATTTGAAAGTAATGCAGGCGTAATCTGTCTCTATGTGAGGAAGAGGTTAGAAATTGTGTTCGACGTTTCTACTTGACAGGTGAACGCTTCGGAGCCGTGGATGGACCACGCGATGCGGCTCCGGGTGCGAATGGCTGTGTTTTATTGGCACTTTATTGAGCGTGTTTCCTGAAATAGCTCATACGAGTACCGTGCTACGTTTGTTTACGATTTGCCCGATTTTTCACTCGGTTTTCACAATAATCTATAATATATATGTAAGATTTTTACACTGTATGTTGTCCACGAATGTGTGTCTGCAGCTTAACAAGAATGCGGCTTTGCGAAGGGATTCTCTCATTGTCTCAGGAATAAGTAAATATTATACAATTACTGTCTACACTCAGTAAAGTACACAATTAAATTACGTACAGAAATACACTGTCGATCTACTAGAATTCTATTGGAAGTAAAAACTTCTAATTGTCGATTTTTCTTTTGTAGGTTAGTTGACAATGTGTTAATATTTGATCTCAATTAATTTGAGTGTTTAATTTTATAATAACATTAAACTTTTCTACTCGTAGATAAAACATAATACATCTAAAAGCCTTCGAATATAACTTAGTGTGGTCGTAATACACTAGAGTTGAGCAGTTTAATTTAGCGGCACAGAATAAAAAAGGAGCCTGGGAACAAGTTAACGCAGTGGCAGCACCGCAACAACTTTTCACGCGAGCTCGTGAAACTGTCACACTGTGGGCTAGATTGGCTCGCGCCGCAGCGGACCCGTGACTTACTCAAATGGGATTCTCTCTCAAATCTGCTTCCTATTTTTGTACGTGACACGAGTTTTATGCGCAAACCGGTTTAAACTGCTTTAGCTAATAAAACGCTCCCGATGGAACAATGGCGACGCGACTCTGACCTGTAAACACTTTGCCACATTAAACCGCATTTCGTTCGCGGCGAAAATCAACGAAAATCTGCTTTTTTCTTCGAAGAATTTTATGAAATTTGTGAGTTAGACGCCATCTTGACCCAGTTCGTGTAGAGCGCCTAGATTGCGATGCCTTTGTCAATTTTTGCTCACAGAAAATGTAAGGCGTGCGCTTTTCAAAAGTTTTTCCGGATGAATGTAAACACATTATGAAACTTCACTCCAGTTTTTCATTGTACGATGGTCATAAGCAAGTCGTAACTGCTATCTCAGTTAACGTGACAGACATACAGTGAGACTGATAATTTATATTTTTAGCTTTCGACGGTTATGACAAAACGATTAAAACGGCCATTACAACTCAGAGAGACGCCGAGCTATTGATTCCTATGATTCCATTACGCGGAGGCAGCCCAGTCGATCAGAGCTCACAATGCTCCCCGCTATGCACTAGACCGAAAAATGCAGTTAGCCAGATATTTTGTACTTTTTGCCAAATTCACATTCCGTTTAACTTACTGTGGCATGGCGTCGCGTTAACTGCCCGACCGTCCCTTGCACACATACATAAAGTACGGCTGTCCGTTTGCGATATCAAAGTAACAATTTTTTAGCGAACGGTCTGTATGTCTGTTTGTTCTGGCAAATCTACGAAACAGCAAGACCGCCTTGAAAAGCATTTTCACTTTTAACACCTTTGTGTGCGGTGTTTAATATAGGCCACGGGCACGGACGAAACCGTGGGCCAACGCTAGCTCCTATTTATTGTAATGTTTGTCTTGAAATTGGTAAACAGCAAATCTTTGTACACTGATTGAATATTTCCACATCTTCGAGCTGAAGGGTCCGCGGTGAGGGAAATTGTATGTTATCGATCAACAGGAAAGACAGAAAATAAAAAGGCATTAGCGTCAAATTTGAATTTTATGAGGCTTTCCATCCGTCTCGGGACATTCCCGTTCCTCGAGCTTCCGCGCTTAGCTTAATGACGGGAAAATAAGGAT
The DNA here is from genome assembly GCA_025727935.1 of Hebomoia glaucippe. Taxonomy (NCBI): domain Eukaryota; kingdom Metazoa; phylum Arthropoda; class Insecta; order Lepidoptera; family Pieridae; genus Hebomoia; species Hebomoia glaucippe. The sequence goes on from JAOSYY010001451.1 coordinate 8,332, forward strand.
TTATTTCATTTTTGTATAAAAGATGCCCGCAGTTGCCGGCGAACCGAGATGTTGTTTTTGTTTCAAATATATAACTGAACGAGATGCCAAAATTTCCAGATCGAAGCGCAAAGAATATCAGCATGGAAAACGACATAGGCTTTCATTTCCCGAAAAGCGTCAAAAGTGTTCGGAGTGTCGTCGGGCGGGCGGCGAGCGGAGGGCCGGCGGGAGGCTCGGCGCTCGAGCAGGTCACAACACTGAGCGTGTACTTCCGCAGGAAATGAATCGAATTTCCTCCACTTGACGCGCCGAAGCTAGCGCTAAATAAAATGTCGCTGGCTTTTCACAATTCTAGTTGTTTTGGTTCCTGTTTGGTGTCACGCATTCAATGCACTTCGGGCAACGCCAGCTTGTGAACTTTTCCACTTTCAAACCCCTTTTCATGATTACATACGTACGTATGACGCAAAAACGTATCTTAAATTTACATACAAACATGGATCTCGAAAATATATGCATTTCAGTCTCGGTATTGTCATAATGAACAAATTAAACAGGCTTGATTGCCTAGACCAGAGCCTTTTCACGAATTCGACTCCTACTTAGCTGGACACATTCATAAAATCCAATTAAAAACGGAATTGGAACAAGGCTCAAAGGTTAAACGAGTAACAAACACGTAAGAGGAAGCTCGGACGAGTAATCCGATTTAAAAAAATGAAAACTCGAGCTTAATCGGCATTAGCCGCTCTGGAGCCGCCCCGTCGCCGCCCGCCCAGGCATCTCTTTGTTCCACCACTCTGTTTCCGTCCACTTTCAATTTTTGACTTTTCCATTTTCCGCCTCACTTTCGGCACTCAATATCGCAGTGCAAATGTACTAACTAAACCTATAGTTTCAAAACTCTAGTGCACTGTACGAAATTTTAAATATAAATTATTCGTTCTTGTATCCGGAAAATGTAAATAAAATACTAATTTTGAGATTATTACAATCATTTGAAAGCTCCATTTACTTGTAACGAAATGAGTACCATAAACAATCCTTATAAACATAAGATTTTTGTCTAACTATTTTTGTATGGATAACTGATAGTTTCTTTTCATGCGAGCAGTGCGTTATAGGGCACAGTATTGATTCGACTTAGTCGGGCAAGTGAACTTTGCTCTTCACGGCGCAGAGGTCTGATCAAATAATTGTCTGCCATTCACTTGTCATTAGGGTCGCCTCACACCCAGAGACCCCTTTCCTAACGAGGGTAGATTAAAATTCCTCGCCTGTTTTATTTTTGTCCCTGTCTGAGAGCGAGTCATTTAAATATGTCTGTTTTCAACGCATAAGCTTTACTTAGCAGTACCTCCTAGCTTTCTTAATGCTGCTGACAGTAGAAGTATCAATATTGTATTTTATAAAATAAGTTTCAGCTCCCGGTCCCCGCGAGTTGTCTGCCAAATCATAGAAGTTACCTTTTGAATACGATAATGAAAAAGCGTTGTCTCAACGAAACAAAAAACTGTAGAGCGGTCGTTCACACGTCGTAAATAACTAATATTCAGCGTTTGCGTGTTCATCTGTTTGTACAGCTTGTGATATAGATTTAGTGCGCGCTAATGGAGCGGGCTCGTTAATCCTCGGCAATTGTGATTCATTGTCAGCAGACGGCGTGATAAACTAATTTGTTACTGACATCCACCTTCTGGCCGACACGAGTTAATCTATCCTTTTGCCTTTTGCCTCCATTCATTTAAAGCACGGTGACATTATATTATATCTACAAAATACATTAAACAGAGCGCAACCGCCGAATGGAATTGTGTTGTCGCGTGACGAGATGAAAATTCCGATGGGCGAAATGAAATCCAACCCAATTCAATTATAAAAGTCTCCTTGAGCGAGATGGCTTAAGCGGCACTCAATATTCAGTACATTCGAGCACTCGGCGTCTCCGCATAAGCCCAGCCTCCAAGAGACTGCGTTTAAGACGCTCTCGGCCCAATTAGTTCCTTAATTACGGAGATAAAAGCATAACGGAGGCGACATTATCGCCACTTCATTTTCCATAACCTTGTTAGGCGCAATATTTCCCGCCCTAATTTTTCGAGAGCGAATTGCCGAATCCATCGTTCCAAGGCTCCAACGAAGAGGCGGCGACCGATGCTGCTGTTTATTACCAATTTAATTGTCAATATGTACGTGCATTGGTGGTGTCGCTAAAAACGTAGAAACAAATGTTTGAATTGAAATAATTTTGGTTGCCACCTAGGCTCACCTAGACGAGATCGTTTTCTCAGTCGGCTCGGAGTGAAACTGCAGTACAGTAGTCTGATAAGCAGCGAGTCCAGATAATAGCACATAACGATCCATCACGCTCCGCGAGTCAGTGTAATCGCGCCGACTCGGATCCCCTGGACGCGGGAAGATTGCTAAGATTTATTCGTCTCGCAAGGGGCGGGCACCCCAAGGTTAAGGATTTGCATTTCTATCCGACGGATAGGGCTCTGCCGCTTGACGTTTTACAGAAAACAATAAACTCGATAGAAAGAAACTCGCTTCTACAAAACAGTGGGGGAATAAGTAATTTGACAACATTAGTCACCGGGACGATGTTAAGACTTCTTATCTTGTACAGTTGGACTAAATTTTCACGCCCTTTATTCGTTGAAAATTGAGATTTTCCAAAAACATATATACCTACTTTAAATTAAACTTTACATAATATTATTTTATATACTGGCTGTTTGGGGACTGCTCCCGAAAACGAGGACGGGTGGCAGTACTCACGACATCTTTGATGATGGGTTGGAATAAAATTCGATCCTGACTAAAGAATCTAGTTATCAAAACATTTTATTAGCGTTATTGCGATCCATCTTGTAAGGAGAGCTAAACGAAATGAAACATGATAACAAAAACAGCCGGACTGACATGATGGAGCAAAATAATGCTAATAAAACGTTATGAAAATAAGATTTTTTTAGGCAGGATCGAATTTTATTTCGCCACTTCATCGAGTGTCATTAGCGCGATCCACCTGTCTTCGTTTTCGGGAGCAGTCCCCAAACATCCTGTATAGACGAGCATACGACACAATTAACCTATCATAACCCCAGATTAAAAGCCTAAAGTAACATGTCATCTGGCAGTATCGCCTATATATCTGTCAGTAGCAAAAGTGACTTTCGACATTCGCTCCATCGGCGGCTGATATCAAATCATCAAATACTTGAAGAAATCTTAAAGCCTAAAAGGCGGCCGCGACAGAAGACCTCCCCCACAACATTTGTCTCGAAGTAACGCCAGAAAAGCCTTAATTGCTCGCTCTGTATGCAATATAAATGCAAATCGGCGTTTGCTTATTGTCATCGAGCCGTGGGTGCATTCCGAATAACTCCTGTAACGCCAACTTGCCATCGTAACGACATCACGGAGGCCTCTGAATATTTATGAGCCTAATGGCGTACACAAATAGGCCGAGATCGTTTAATAACTGTGTCTCGTAAGACTGATTCTTTATTTGCAACCTTACAACCTTATTAATATAAAATATATATAAGTTATATATATTAATTAAGATTTTTAATTATATCTAACATATAAAATTCTCGCGTCACAATGTTCGTTCCCATACTCCTCCGAAATGGCTCGACCGAATTTTATGAAATTTTATAATCATATTCAGTAGATCTGAGAATCGGCCACTATCTATTTCTGATCCCCCTATATATTAAGGGTGGTCCAGCCCTAACTTTTTTTTAAAGACAAAATTTTTTGTTTTTATTTTTTTATGATACAGCAGACAACCCCAAACTTCATATATTTATATTTGAGTTTAACCGTGAGTAAGACGTAAACATAGATTATATTGTATTCGTCATTTAGTAGTCAATTACTTGTCTGCATCAAGTTGCTAAGCCTTAATAATAAATTTTTATTTCGAGTATTCGGAAATTCATAGACTGAAATCGAAACGCGCATAGCACTTCAACATGTTTCCATCTATAAACGGTATTAAGAGTTCCTCCCAACACATTTAACACTCGTAATGCCTGCGTTTTGGACACTCGTCCGGCCACAGGCAGCCCGTACAAGGCAGAATACAAATTACATATTTTTTAAATGCAACTACGTTCCGACCGGGACTCGAACCCGGTGCTCTGGCGTCGCGATTGATTTACACAATCTCTATAAAGCCCTCAAATTTTTTGATGATAATTGAATTACTTATATAGTATGTTGTAGAATGGCAATGTTCATATGTTCGGTTAAGTTCGTTGCCATGTGACGAAGTGTGTATCATAGGTTACTAACGTTCGCAAAACATTATTAATCCATTGCCCACAGCTGCCTATCCTCGGTCGGTGTGACTGAGTTAGAAGTCAGTTCGGAAGCTGGCAGAGCGGTTCGTCGGAAGTACGCGCGGGTTCGAGCTCGGAAACGCCAGTCAGGGCGCCGAATGTGACCCCTCGCCGGGCAATTATCCGCCGTGACATGACAACGGCCGCGCTGCTTCGAGTGCGGAAGCGTACTGGAAGGGCAGTTAACATTGGACGAGCCACTTCCTTTCCCGAGGGACCCCGCTCGACGCTCACGGCTCCGCACTGGCCGACACGAGGCCCGCTCCTTACTTCGTCGAACCATGACTCGATCGCCCGACTGAGCGGTCGTCTCGTGCGCGCTTTGCATTATATATTATCCGAAAAATAACAAGAGGTCCTGTGGAACATGTAATTTGGCGCGAAATTGATCCCTACAGTTCTGAGGCGAATGGTTAGAACGGTGAAATTGTAAAAATGGGGCAAAGTGAATCGAACTGGTGTTATTGTGTGGTGAGAGGGTGCTTCTGTGCGATCGTGCTGCTCGCTTGTGGATACAGTATAGTGCGGCAGCAGACCCTGGAGAAGCGGCTGCAAGTGCTGGAGGAGCGGCAGCTGGAGCTGGAGGCGCTGCTGCGGCCGCAGGCCAGCGAGCTGCCCGCGCCCAGAGCTCGACGCGATGTCGCAGAGTGCATCTGTCCGGCAGGTGAGCTCCCTTAATAATACATTATGTTACACCAGTTGGAAAGTATGGTAGAGATTTGTAGTGCATCGTTATACTAAATGGGAGTGCAAAAAGCAGCTTCGAAGTGGCCGAGTGCATCGTCATTTTGAATAGGGCTATAATTAATGAAATAATATCGGTTCGGGAGCGCAATGGACGTCCGCAAGCCGGCCGCAGCCGCCGCGTCGTTGGGCCACTGCGCCACGCCGGGCGCCGCCCGATTGCCGACCCTCGGGCTCACGAGACAAGGGTGCGCTTAGCGCGGAGCCTCGCAGCGTCGCGACGAGGCAAATTGTCATGCTCTATTGTGGCGGCGATTAGAGCTAATGGCTCAATGGGCGCTATTGAAAGCGCTGGGCCGATCGCGTCTTCGGGCGGCGTTTATCAAATTTAACTGCGCGGCCGCAGGGCCGTGCGAAGGGAAGTCCGCTGACCTCGGCCGGATATTAAAAATGGCTCCTCAAATTGGTTCCCAGATACGTCGCGGCGCGTTTCCGTCGCGCGTCCAATTCGACTTCGAGCTCGCTAATAGGTTTTTTCGAGGGCCCTCGCTATCGGAGCGACTCGATGAAATCCCCCGCGGACAAAGGAGAGGAACTTTGAAGTTGTCTTTGAAAAAATCGGCAGACGCCCGGCGCTAATTACCGTTCATTGTCGGGTGCGAAGCAAAGGTTTAATTGTGTAAAGCTCCGTCCGAGTTGGGCGCGGATTTAGCATTGTCTCTCGATTAAAAAGACTGCGCATTATCTCCCGCCGATGTACTTCCTCGGTGGGACGTCTTAGCTTAATGAAAACTGCTAACGACTGGTGCGAGCGTGGATATAAGTGATGTGTGGGGCTCCGGGGGCTCCGGGGGCGGCGGCGGCGGCGGCGGGTCCCGGGGGCGCGATATATCTGCAGCAATTGTTTCAGCTCCGCGGCTGCATCGCGTCTTGTTTCATATCAAATTAGTTTCTGCAAAGTTTCAAGAACAAAGTGCTATTGTTCGCTTAAAATACAACAAGTAGAGAAAACGTCGGAGACGGCTCTCTTTCCAAACGCGTTAGGACAACAATTTGAGAAGTATTTTAATTAGCGATCCTCCGAATCCGGCGACGCTTAATAAATTATTTAAAAAGCTAATTCGGGTTAATTGCGAGCTCTGTTTTGCAGAGTTTTTATTTCAAAATAATTTTTGGTCGTTTACCGGAGTCAATTGTAGCGGAGACGGCTGAAAAGTATCTAAGATTAAATGGGAGCCTGGACGTGTGTAGTTATACTTGTTGGGACGGGTGTAGTTCATTTGAATCGCGTTAAGCTTATAAATTCGTGTCGCGACTAATCACTGAGGGATATGTCGCACTGATATACTTTATGGCATGAACCCGTCCTGGCAGCGAGCCAAGCTGAGTCCTCGATGTTCTGATGGATTTACAGCGTGACGTCGGCTTGTTGTTGCTTAGAAGAACTAGGTTGCCAACTTTTCGCCAAACGCCAGGAGAATAGGGGTTCTCAATTATAACTTTCGTTACCGAAAACTTAATTTACACGGCAGCCTCGCCTCCCAGTTCAGTAATGGCGGCGAAAATCACATCAGTATCCATACTAACACATTCCCTGTTTACAAGAAAATTAAAAAGTAATAGCCGGGAATATGAATGTTTGAAACTATGGATAAATGTATATTTTTATTATTATTATTTTAATAAAAAAACACATTACACACTCGCTCGGATCCGAGTGGAAGGGGCCGCTACTATAACCCCCGCCTCAGTCGGATCCGAGTGGTGGGCAAAAAATGATGTTGCTTCGTTCTGTTTTTGGTATACTTTTCATACAAAATCCAAAAATTTCATGAATATTTATGAATTTATAAAAGTTTTAGTCGACAATTATTTTGAAATGTCTGAGTGATAAACAGCACAGCGGCATTTCGCGAGATTTTTGTTTCGCTGACAGCGAGGCGAGCAAAGTGTAGGGCTCTTAGAAATTCATCCGTCGCCCGACGACTAATGAGGTGACAAGGGATGATTAGTCGAGATCCCGCGCTTTTCGAGGATTCCTTATTTTTGTCATGAAATGAATCAACCGCTCGAAATAACTGAACTTATTTGATAGGTGACGTCACCGCATTTCTTAAGAGGCAGCATCCGCCGCTCTCTTGTCGCGTCTTCTGGGTTCTCGAGCGCGGCAAGTTAAGCGCCGACCTACAGCAAGTGCGGCTCGGTAACAGGTCCAAAGTGCGCTATTTACATAAATCAGGGTGGAGATCCGAGGGCAAACAAGTTTGTCGCGCGGAAGTAACGGCCGACCCTTTTGTTTTCGTTCCTCGCAATATGTCACCGACACGATTCATGTATTTGTTCTACGTTACAACTGAGTACGGAGGACGACTTCAGCCCGTCGGAGGCCCGCTCGGCGTAATATTAACGCCGAATGTTTTTATTCACCCATAGAGACCTCTCTGACCTCTCAACACTTTAACTACGACATTACGTAATTTATTATTAATTGACTGATCTTATTTAAGTCTATGTCGAGTATAAGAAAATTCATAGACTAAATTCGATCGTTTGTTTAATATTCTCTTTACTCATTTTATTCAAAATTACACAAATATATAATTCGTGTTCGTTTTTCATATAATATATAATTAAAAACTAAAAACCGATGATATTACAGCAAATAGAGGCCCCTCCTCAGTCACGGGGCCCTCGCCCTAACGGAGTGGTCAGTGGAAAAGCGGGCCTGCGAACACACGAGCGTGTAAGGGGCGCCCCGTGTTGTTTTACGCTAAGACAATATTAGTTTTATTATTCACGAACGGAATCCAATCCACCGAATTCCTTCGAGAGTTCCTCAGTCGATATGCGAACCCCGAACTGTGATTAAAAAGCTCTCCACAAATAGAAATGAGTCCTTGCGCAAAACTCCGGAACGAAATTTCGCTATTTTTTGTAATATTCCCTGAGGTTTGAGGAAGGTTTTATTGAAGGAAAAATTGCCCGGAAAAATAAATAAATCATACTTTTCCTCTCCGCCCATAAACCGGTATCTAATATTTCAATAAAAAAATATCGACGTCATATACTACTTAAGGACTCCGTGTTTGATCGAAACAGGCAAACACTTTAAAGGTTTAATAAACGTCCCATCCCTCAAGCCGATTGCTTTCTCTCGGCGCGACACTTCGCCAAACAACGCGTGATTTATTTCAACGAGGAACCAGCGCATTTCTAATATTTCTGAAAACCCTGAAACGGCGACAAGTGTCAAACTCAGCACTGATGCTTTCAAGGGACGGCGGGCCACATTAGACCTTCCTCGTATACGGCTAAGGTCTCGTATCTCTCACTGCATACGTAATTTGCACTCGTCTTGTGGTATTCCAATATTTCAAAAACATTTGTTTAGCGCAACACCATTCTGCTCAAAAGTAAACTTTATTTTAATCGCGATAAGGAGGCATCTCCAACAGCAGGTGT
>JAOSYY010001451.1:21808-38082 GCA_025727935.1 Hebomoia glaucippe
ACGAGCGCTGCTTTGAGGTTTCCCTCGCGGTAATGTTAAAATATATTTCATAAATTTAAACACTTGTTTACAAATGAGCGCTTACGCTGTCTGCTCTAATATCAGCAAGCGGTAGTAAAAGTTTCGTGAAGATCCATCTTGCCATTACAGTTACTGTATAAACTTTGTTATTTTGATGTACAGACATATTAAATTTCTCTCTGTGAATAGGACGTCTCACCTCGTATATATATATGATAAATTTGGCAAAAAGCAATAACCAACTCCACTGTTACTGACCCAGTTTTAGCACTCGTCCGCAACTTCCTTATCGGCGAAACGTTACAATACTTTGCGGATTCTCAGATTTATTCCCCCAATAAACAAGAAAAATTAGCAAGCAGTCGTTTGGAGGCACTTCCACCTCGTAACCTGATTCACTCGAACGATCAAACTTTGCGGAAAAAGCTGTTAATAACAACTTTGTTCATAATACTAATCGATTTGTTTCCACGCCGCCTCCGCGCCTCCGCCGCACTTCGCGCTCCGTGTCCCGCGGTGATTTGGGACTTTTATGACGTCAGCTGGACGTGTTATAAGTGCCCCAAAACCCCAAATCGTGATCCCCGAACACATAGCTCGGCGTGGGGCAATATATCTTAACGAGCCGCGGCCAACTAGCGGCTTCCGCGCAGCGGCCATAACTTATCTCCTAACGAGACTGTCATGAGCGTATTTTTACAGCGCCTCCTAAAATACCACCATAATCTCGGTAAATAACGACATAATAAAACTATAAGACGATTTTCTACTTGCCAGCTTCTCTATATCACGATATCCCTCATACGTCTGTACTTAAAGTTATATTATATTTTCAAACAATAGAAATATTAAACGTAATTTAAGGTGTAATGTATTATAATCTTGATGTAATAGAATTTAGGAAAGCGCGCAGTTTACTTACGTGCAGTTGCGCAACGATACTCATAGCAGCATTTCGAGATAAGAGACATTACCAGACACAGATGACCTCGTCACTTTATAACCACATTACGGGTTCGGTATTCTGTTCCCGCTAAAATACATAAAAGCTTTTCTTTATTATGTTCTTTAAACATTTTAATGTTCTCAAGAATTTCATAACATATTTACAGACATCGTGCGACGGTTGAAAAGGCAACTGTAAGTCGCGTGCACTGTGGCATCACTTGGTAGTCGAGGCGCGCTGTTTATGTCCCTTTGCCTCGGGCCCGTTACCGAGATTCATTCGGATTTGATTACATTAACGACACGATAAATAAGATTTACTATTGTCATAACTCTCTTGTTACAACGTTTTTATGTTCCACCAAAATCCATCGGAAACGGCCTCACACTTTCGATCCCTGAAGCCTTTTCTAGTCACAAGTATTGTTATACATATACATGTCGTAAATAGAAATGTTTGGTTCATAAAAAACCACTTTAATCTTTCAAATGTCAACTTTTCAATATTATTTTCATAATTTGGTGATATTGTACGCATTTCTTACTATTTATTTGATAGTTTTGTAACTTTTGTTTAACAGTTGACATAATATTTGTGTCCGTTGTCGATTACTTAAAAGTTTTATTTTTCATTTATGATTAATTATTGGCTTAAGGAGCTGAATAGGACGTTTTTGAAAGTACGAAGTCCTCTCTTCATAAGGTGAACCTTCGGTGAACCCGCCTTGGCCAAGCATTTCACATGACGAGGACCAAAATGCTAATCCAGCTGACAGCGGCGTGTAATCGTATATCAGCTCTATTGAATTATTAGACTCGGGAAAGCGAATGTCTTACAGTGTTAGCACGCTGACGCGCAATGAATAATTCATCGCCGCGCCGATGAACATCGAAAAAGCTTAAAGCCTCCCTTCGTAAACAAATAAACAGACTAGAATTGGGAATATTGAAAGAATTCCTTTGAAGGTTCGGTTGGGCGCGACAGCTGAGCCGTTCTCATAATGCACCTTAGCCCAGAACAATATCTCGTTTCGTAGTAATGCGATCCTAATCGCCTCGCTATTGGCGACACATTGCCACCCTTCATAACAACAAAACACGATTTTTGTTACAAATTGTTTGAGATAAGCGGCGAGCAGATGTTGGAGAGACTTATTCACGTAATTCCATCGAACGGACGCTCGCTGCGACAACTGTGGCACCTACCTCTAACAAACATGGCGACTTTTAGAACGTTTCATTCGTTTAACAATGCCCGTAGTCTACACGCGTCCTACCTACGAAACGCAGTGAGCTCGGACGCAATGTCGCAACGTCGCAACGGCGCAAGCAGCGGGACTAGGAAGGGAGCGTGGCCGGGCCGAGACCTCAGCAGCCTCCGATTTGCATCTTTAATTGAACACGGCCCGTGGGCGTGCCATGTCCGACTCTGAATATGCATGTTGTGTTTTTGAGATCACTAGATCGCCATCGAAATGGCTTTGCGGGGATTTATTGCGGCGATCTAAAGATAGAAAGTGTTTACGCGCGGAAATCGTTTCGGAGCCGAAGCTTAGCACAAATTGCCTCCACATTGAATACTCCATATACAAAGATAGCAAGCCAACCTTATTATTTACAGAAATAATTTTTCCTCATTTTTCAACATTTGAGATAAGCGTTTCTGTCCTATTCGGCGATCGGCCTGTTGAAGCAAACAGACTGTCGAGCGTCTAGCACTAGTACTAACGCGACGGTGCCTAGCGGAATCGTGAATATTCGAAGTGAGGCTGGATCTTGAGGCTTTGTTTGAGTTGGCTCTCTATAATTAATCGAGTGGCCGAGTGCACTCCAGTTAACGAGGTGGCCGCGGGGAGGCGCGGCCGAGGCGGCTCCTTCGTTTGTCCACTTTTTATGAGGTTATGACATTGCCGCCTCGTGAAGTTTATTTGGCAGTTTTATGGTTAAAAAGTGCTTCGTTAAATAACTAATTCAAGTTCTTTTCAACTAATTTTAGACACAAATAGTCGATAGGTTGCGCTGAGTAGACGAAATGCACTCGCTCAAGATGAACTTGAAGAATACTGTGGAAAGCGGTCCCGCAACCGCCAAATGAAGGTCTTGGGTAATTAATTTAACGAACAAGTAGGATTTAAATTTCATCGAAACTGAAAATTGAAATTGAAAAACTGAATGTCTCGGCGATATTCTAATTATCCCGCGCTCGGTGTAAAGTGCTAATGATACGAAACGAATGTACTTAATATCGCGATAATCTCCAGCTGCGCCCCTCCTCCCCTCCTTCCCCCCTCTCCGCCCTCCGCCCGCACAACTTGCCTAATTAAACCTCATTGCACTCTCATTTAAATATTGCATTGCGGGAAGTGAATTAAAAACTAGAATATCCAACCCCATTATGCTGTGTCGGAATTGCTTTCGGCTTCATCTGGAAATTTAGCGATAATTTAAACTTTGCCCCGATGACTTCGCGGAAACATTCGCTATAACTAATATTATTGCCAAGTTTCGTTCTCGGAACTAGAATCGTAAATCCTCGGTGTTTATATAAAATCTATTATGATAGACTAGGCGCGCTCCGCTGTGCCACTCGCTAGTTTCATGTCTTAATTATTATATAATATTGCCTATGTTAATCTCTGGAATATAGCTATGGCGAATGAAAGTTCCGTTAAAATTGGCCCGGCCGTTTCAAAAGTGAACGAGTGTATGATAAAACTGCACACTTCGCGATGTAACGGGACGCACAGCCCGAACTTCAGTCTAATTTGAGAGGGCGTTAAGTCGGCCATAATCTAGGCTGAGCTAGAATGTATGCACACGCGCCAAGTCCTCGACTCATAAAAGATCCACTTAACTTAAAGCAGAGGAACTTTTCCGCAACATTAACTTCCTCACTTGACAAGTGTTCTCCCGAAGGCTTCTGGCATATTAACGGACGCTTTCACGGCCCTCGCTCGGCTTACATAGGGCTCTATGGATTTTTATCTCAGAAACAAATTGTAACGGAAAAAGACTGTGTATTTCTTTCAGCCAATTAACATCAAGTATATTAAAATGATGCGTTATTAGCAATAAAACATTTATAGCTAATCATCTGACTGAGGCTCAAAGCCGACCCTCGCAGGAATAGATTGTAGGGAGTCTGAGCTCGTAATATTACTAGATATTAAATTTTTGTGTTTAAAAATGTATAGTTTGAACACGGTATTTGTGCGTAAATTCAACAAAACCGGTTGAACGCTTTGGGCGGAAACGACCTCGCTCTCGCATAATATTAGAGACATCTGGCTTCTGGCCCTCGTGAGGCAATGTAGTGAACTATTTCCCTTCCATTTGGCTGGCCTCTATTAAGTGAGAAGGGACGGTGATTATTCCGGGATACATTTGGATATCCCGATAGGAGACTGATTAAATGGCGGGCTCGAGCCGTTAGGACGCCGCGCAAATTTGTTTTGGCCCGCCTTTTCCAAGTGAATACGGTTAGAGTGGGTCCAGACGACTCCGCTCCTCGTTCGGCCGACGATTGCTCGAAGGGAGTTAACATTAACAAGATGTAGCTTTTCTTTTATACATCGGGTCGAAATTAGGATTCTGTGGCCTCAAACACGACAGGTTCCGCAGGTTTGTGAGTATTTTAATAAATCGTTTTGTGTTTATGACAAATATTCTCTTTGGCTGCGTCTCGGGGACTCGGGAGGGACCCGTAAGGAGGGGCGGGGAGGGGAGCAGCTTAAGCAAACAGCTCCAGCACGCTGCTCCGTTCGAATGACAAACGTAAGTCGTTACTTAGGCGGCAACCGCCGAGATCACTTCGTTACTCGCGCAATGAATACTTGATATCGCTCTGTATTTCATTTATTCCGAGCAAACTTTGCTTTTCACTCGTGCCCTTTAGTTGGCGTATGCTTTCCCGGGTTCTAAAATACGCCAGTCTATACTACTAAATTATATTGTAGTTTCCTTACAACAAAAACATGTTTTATATGTCTGTTTGCCTCTTTGTCCGTCTCCTGGCAGACGTGTGATCCTCCAGCGTTGTCATTAGTTAAAAACGGCGCGGGCCACCGCTGTGTTTGTAAACACGCGCGGTGAGCATAAATAATCGAATAAAACTCCGTCCTCGAAACAGATTGTGCCCGGTAATTAATGCCCGCTGCGCCGTATTTAACAACGATTCATCGATTTGCGGGATGCATAAGAGCGGACACGTGTATGCAAATTTTTCCCTGTTCGCTTATCAATCCGGCTCTCGTTTTCATCGAATTGTTAACGGTCATTGCAATTTGTGGCGAGGAGATGTTATATCTTAATATATATAAATTACGTGTTACGTTGTTTGTCGGGAATAAACTCCGAAACTACTGAATCGATTTCAACGTTCATTTTTTAAAATGAGTGCTATGCTCCAACGTGAGAAATAGGATCGTTTATTTATCAATTCATAGTCGCAATATTATTTTATTGTGAACTATTATTTGTATATTTGAGAGTCAAAATTATCCTTTAGCTCCAAACGATTCTAACAGATGACGAAATCGAGTAGGTATTCAATAGATGGCACTGCGTTAAAAGCACATTAAAATTTAATATAACTAAAACTTTAGCCACAGCAACGCGTGGCCGGATCATCTAGGAAAGTATAGGTCTTAGACAAAGCCAACAGGGGCAGCCGCAAACAGGAGCCAGACAGGAATGAGTAAACACGTCCGCAAGGACACGTCGTTGAGTTTTTCTCCCTTCATCTCGTTTTAGCATTTATATTGAAATAGGCTAAATCAATCAGATCGCAGAGCTCAAACGCACTCGAGGCTCAACGACTTCTCCAATTCCCGATAAATCAGGCCCAATTCATTTGAATATATTAATTGCACATGACAGCTCTATATCACGCCACCCGCGATGGCGGCGGCTTAGCGCTATTTATACGCACGTTTTATGAGCGCCGTGCCTCTACCGACCTGGCGTTAGCGATCATGGGCGTTCTGCATACCTTCCCCAAGATCGCTAGGTGCACTAAGTGCATAAAGTGCTTAATTTGATTTTCCATCGAATTCGCAGCTCTCACTCGCAATGTCGTGGACCCTAAATGGACTATTATGTGCCTCTAGGTAGCGGCAAACGTATTCGAAGCGAAATACCTACCAACTTCGGAATCTCCTAGAGCTCCATATTGCGACACGAGCACGTTAATATCTCGATAAAAAAGTCTAATATAAAAAGCAATTTATGAAAATAAAGATCCGGTCCGTCCCCGGGGGCTTCCGTACGAGTTGACGACGCAAATTGGCCGAACCCTTACGTCAGATTTATTGGAGCTAATAAAACGAAACTACGCTTGTACAAGGCCCATAACTCTGGAACGTCGCGTCTCGGGTATTGATAAAGCAACCACTAGTAGTTTTAACTCAGGTACAGGTTTCAGAAATAGGATTCAAAACAGCCTCGTCTGCCTGCCGGACCCAGCCGATGCCAACGATTCCCGCTGGAGGCGAAGCACTCTCAGCTCGGGCCCCTCGCGGCGCTCGCCATGAGGCAAAAAGCTTTATTTCGCGTTACAGGAAAAATAAATGAACCGTTCTTATGACGTCACGAGATCCCGAGGGTCCGCAGCAAACGGAGAGGGTAAACGCAGATAATATTGGATCGCGGGGCCGGGAGGGGGGGAGGCAGGGACACATTCGATTTGCTTCGAGCGACAATTATGGCCACTAATGTATGTTGTAATGGTGTTCCTCTTAACTTAATTCGTCACATTTGATTCAGCGCTTTCGACGTGGAGATTTAACAGGCGTTTCACAAGAGCGGCGCGCTCTCGCGAGACCTGTTTCTATTTAGTTATTGTTAAAATATTCCGTCTATTTACATATATTCTAAACCAATTAGCGAATTAGACGTGGATTAAATTAATTTGCTTTGATGAAATATTACTTCAAAGTACTATTACTAACTAGCATTGGGCGAAGGGTTCACCGGCGTCAGTTTTATATGCTTGCTGTTTTAAAATCAATTATAACGATGAAACTAATCCTATCAAAATTGCTCCAGTCAAAAATTATAAATTAAAAAAAAACATTTCATTTTAAAATTACGTCAGAGCTTTGTGTTGTCATTATTTAGTATTAATCGTAAACTGCTAAACTAAAGCCACAGTTTCAGTTTTAAATTAATCATTAAAGTGACAAAGGTAGATGTTTGTCTATCGCTCGTAATTGTCTCATGCCTTATTCATGGCACTGTGCATGCGTGCGCCACGCGCTCTATGTTTCCTTATCGCTTCAAATATATTGAGGTTTCAATATTAATATATTCTACTGTCTGGTAGCTCGGACCTTTTACTTTTAAGAATTTGAAACTACTCTCGCCCCGTCTTCGCTCGCGTTCCTGCCGAACTTGTCAAGCACTTCCAACTGTCTATCATATAACAGGCAAAGCAAGGAGGTATCTAAGCCAGACTGCGCGCAGTTTTACAGGAAGATTTAAATCATAAACTTCACAATTTCCTAACCGGCTATTGTTTTAAGCAACAATAAACAACAATGTTAGCGGGAAGCGCGAGCTCCCTTCCCTTCCCCCCCACGCCCCCACCATACACACTGACAGATTGATTAACGATAGTTTCGCAACACTTGGGAAAAATCTACAGCCACTCATAAATGTTATAACGCTGCAATAAAAAATACGTAAGTTATGACTTTAACGCAGCTTACGAAGTGTTTGTCTATCTATTTGTTCCGTTTAGTGTCCGCAACGGCTGGACCAATTTTAACAAGACAGTCTATGTCACTACACTGCCAGTATTGAAACAGGGGCAATTGACGCTTTCGACTCGTTTCCCCTCGGCTTCTGGACATCGTTACTGTGTAAACACAGAAACATTTAAATGACACGTGTGTAATTAGGGCTATCAAAAAGTGCTTCGTTGGAGCCGAGGCGCGCGTGCGAATGTAAATAAGGCAATGGACGTACTTCAGCACGTTCAGCCATTTGCATTGGCTAATAGCGAAGAGTTAGGCAAAACCAATGGATGAGCAAAGTAAGAAAATATATCGTAATTCTTGGTGTTTCGAAGGCGGGTTGTGTAGATCGTATCGTCTGTCGTACGCTCTACAAAATCTTTCCAAAATAATAAAGAAAACAGTGAAATGAGCAAACAAAGCCTTCCTTTTGCTCGAAACTAATTATCACTTAGAACGTATTTAAGTTAAAATCTGGCAATTTATAAGAAGCCGTTTTTCTGGCGCGGCGCCGTATCTCAGCGGAATTAGCTCCACCTGCAACAGATAAACGTCTTAATTACCTTTGTTTTCCCCCCTGCCCCCCCCCCCCCATTTAGCGAGGACACTTGTATCTTGGGACATTTCACGAGATTTATTTCGAGGACAGCCGTTAGCGCGAGCTCAGCGAAAACGCTTTCGACGAAAACTAGAAAAAACAGTCATTACTGAAAGTTTACAAGCTGTTCTTTGCTAAATGTTTATTATTTATCCTGTGTAATTGAAATTAAATACAAATGTAATTCATTCGAAACGAGATAATCTCGTTAGCAACAAACAACGCGCGCACAGAACCCAAGTCAGCCACGAAATTGTCCAAGAAGCGAAATTATGTGTAAAACTCTGAACTGAAAAGGGGAGAAGTTCCCGCGTGTACACTTGCATATCGGAGACAATTAGCGCCACCTGGTGAGATAAGGCTTAATCCTCGCCCGGGGACACGCCGGGGCCCGGAGGGAAGAGGGGAGCGGGGGGAGCACGCGCTTCGTTAGCGCGCTTAGTGCTTACCGCTAACACTGCAACACGGCCCCGGAGTATGCAGCCGAGTGTGGATGCGGCATTCGACTCGGCTCTTGTTTTCCAAGAACACCTCGTCTGTCCATCCCACATGGAGGAGATGTTCATAGTGTATCAATCGTCATCCCGATTGAAACTAGCTTTGGACTAATGAAAATGTTTAATAGCGTAGCAAACACGGGAACAAATCCTAAACAAATGATCGCTAGATATTTTATGCGAAGAAAGCTACCAAATGTGATCCCGAAGTAGTGAGCCTAGACGAGCCCTAGCTCAGTGCCGCATCTACGGCGCGGACTCTGTGACCTCGCACCATTTCTACCCAATAATTAGCAAGAAAGCTCGAACACTACACTAGATAAGTCTCGGATTTCCACAAAACGCCCGATCGGCCGAATGCGCTCGTAATCCAAGGGGATAGAGTTCGCTTCGGCGGAGCCCGTGGCGCAGCCCCGCTATTGAGAATACGGCCTTTGCCCCGTGTCCGGCTACGTTAATGCTTGTATTCGTTATAAATGCCACAGAGTACAATGGTTAAGTGAATTTTATCGGCGTCGTATCGACTTCTAGCGATCGTTTACACAACACTTCGACAGTCTGTGTTAATTAAAGGCGCTCAATGGCTTATTTCAGCGATCTATTGTAGGAAGTGTAATGAAGCTAATACTGAATTTGGTCGATTTTTAAATATATTTAAAAAATAACTTTCCCGAAATATAAGGTGGGCTGTAACAACCCAATTAACACACACCAAAGAAGCGTATCAAGGTTTAATTACTTTTATAAACTAAGAGTTAACGAGTGCGTGCGTCAGAGTAGTGAAGGTAGTTCGTTGTTAATCTCATTAGGAGCGCGGGTGGGGGCGGAGGGGGCGGAGGGGGGGCGTGCAGGTCGTATGCGTCTACAACTTAACTTGGTGTAAGCGGCTTACTAAGTTCTGACAAGTCGACTAAACTGATTTTGTTGATTAAAAGTGAAACCCTATTTTCCTAGTTTCACTAACAATGAACCCTAAACAGATTTCGGACGGATCGTTTTATATTTTATAGGTATATTTTAATAAGAAAAACAGCAAGTAGCTGAGGCCCACTAGAGACCGTTCAGTCGCACAACTTTATATGTTATATTAGGTTGTTTTCTTTCAGTTTTCGCAAACGTTCATTTTCTCTGCCAATTCTGGTGTAGCGAATATAACATTTATTATCCAAAAACTTAAAATAAACCCAAGAATGTGGGACTGTTGTACTTTCAAAACAGATTCACCAAACTCGATAACTCAAAGGTCCCCTAAGTTGGAAAGTATTTACGAATATCCTTAGAAGTCAGCCGGGGCGCAGGCCGGGCCGGGCAAGGAGACGCTTATCAGAGCTTTCAGCGTTATTTTGTTAGTTCCGATCCGATTTTCATTTTATGCAAAAGGCGATCCAATTTCGCGAGCCGGGTTTGACGAGTCCCCAGGATTAGTGATGTCCCCGGGCCGCTTTTCGTCCGACTCTCTCTTTTGTTATGTGGAAATGCCTTGTTCTTTCTGCTCATTGCCATCGAGAACACTCGTTTTACAAAATTCCACTTGTGAATACTTTTTGATCATTCCAAATAATTATTATATATGTCTGAGAACATTTAAAGGCGAAGTTCCTAATTAAAAGTAAACGTCAACAAGATCTTTCCCGAGAAACGCTAGACACCCCTAGCGGGGATACGGCGGGGGCTGATCCAAATTGAATTCACCCGCGAATGTCCCGCTAAGATACCCTTTAATAGTCCGCCCAGACAGGTCTTCGTCTGCACTCTTCCTGCGAAATAAGCCCGAGTGGAACGGGCTAAGATTTTTCTATTAGCCGGATAATATTTAGAACAGGAGTTACAGTCTGACAATATGTCAAATTTTATCTGTTACGTCTAACTTATTAAAAGTGACTCGCGGCAATAGACATGTAAAACACTATTTTATATCTACTATTTACGTTTTCAATTAAGTCACAATCGACACGAAACGCAAACCCTATCCCTCCATACGTTTAGTAAGGCTATGTGTCACGTCCTCTGTGTATAATAATTCATACCCATCTCAGCTCCTGCAGTTGTAAGATACGTAACAATTGAGAGCCCGGGGCTAACGCTCACTTTCCGACATGTTCCTGGCCGCCGAGTCCGCCAGGGTTTTTATTAAACTTGGCGGCGACCGAGATAAAGAGGCCGGCTCTCATATTAAACGTTTCGGGGATGTTTATCGCGTATGCGTACACAATACGTCGGGATTTGTGCGGGAAATATACATTTTGATAACCCCGCAGATCATATTAGATTCTAAAAGTGCCGGCTCTATGCGAGCGTGACAAATAAAAGCGATCTCGTGCACGTCTCGTCGGCTCTAGGTGACGGTATGAAGCGATATTCGCGCACTCCTGAGCCCTCACAGCTCACTTGCCTTCGGGTTCGCGTTCAAAAGATTGCCTCTATCTGGAATTTATTCATACAGCGATACATTTTTTGCACACACAATGGGTAATATATAGCCGGCGATGTGTTCAAACGAGCCGGAGCGATCACAGAGGAGAGAGACGGCGGCTAATGGCGTGTGAAGATACACGCGAACCCGGAGGTGCGTGGCAACCTCTGCGCTGCACACGCGGGGCGAGGGCTGTCCCTCCGCTCTGCCGATGTCGCAATGCCTCGGATTACTGGCTCGAGCGGGAGATAAGAGCGGCGCGCGGGAGCGAGGGGCTCGCCAGCTCACGGGTTCGACGCATTTTCGCCAACGACAGCAAACGATAAGTGTGCTCCGATTTCAAGTTTCTCCATTCGCTTATTGCGTAATACGTTTCGATATTATTATTTTTAACAGAACTCTCTCGTGTATTCTGGGAAATGTTCCGCCTCGCCGACTTTTACGGACACCGAAAGGGTTGGCCCACCTGCCGTGCGGGAGTTTTATTTCGGCTCCACTGACTTTCTAATTTCAATGGATTCTGCGTTTGCGGATAAAACGAGTAACGTTTGAAGAGAGGCCAAGAACGATGAATGCAACAGAGAGGTCGAGCGCATTAGTGAAACCCGACCGCGGCCCATCCGTCTTCTGTATTAGCTATGCACTGCGACGGCGGCCAGCCATCGTTCATCACGGCGACGGCAGACTCGCGTTGCGAGATTTTTATTTGAAGATTATGCTCAATCGTACGGGTGATTCTCATTTTATCCGCAAACAGTCATATGACTGGATGTGAGTGGAGCGATCTTCGTTGTCTCAGTACTTGCCGCGTTCGGAACGAGCGTCGCCCACGCGGGTGGTTTGGGGAATCATTTCCGAAGCTCCTCGAGCGTTCTATAGAAATGGTTGCCAGCACGGATCACTGGCGACGGGAATGAGACGAAAATATTATTATTTCAATTGCTTTCGCACGATTACGCGCGCTTTTGATGTTACACGCCCGACCGGCTGCGAAAGGTATGGGAAAAAGCTAATCGGCTTTCCTCCGCGTTTTTGCTTCTCTATTTTACGTTACATAAGAGGTAAATAGGCGAATTGGCAGCTGTTGGACGTGGAGCGGCGCTCATCCAATGGCGTCGCTCTAAAGCGACCATTAAATATTGTCGAGTCAGCGGTTTGAGGTTTTATTGCGGATCGGGCTGATTGCGTTTTGTCATAAAATCGTTTGAACGAACCATTCAGGTCAATTACATATTTTTTGTCATCGGCCAATATTGGATTTTTGTGTACTCGGCCGGCAATCAATTTTTGATTGCCATTTAAGGCTGCGTTCATCCCGGTCTATTAATGCTATGAGACTCGAAGCACACACGTGACCCGTCTTACGAAATAATATCCAATTCGTATGCCCAGTGTATAATAGTAAAAAATTAATGCGAAAGAGCCGCGTCCGAGTGTGCAATGCGG
This sequence comes from Hebomoia glaucippe, assembly GCA_025727935.1. NCBI lineage: Eukaryota > Metazoa > Arthropoda > Insecta > Lepidoptera > Pieridae > Hebomoia > Hebomoia glaucippe. The sequence continues at coordinate 34,463 of JAOSYY010001451.1, forward strand.
CAATGCGCCGGAGCGTCCGGCTCGGCCCAGTTAGGTACATATTATCTGTGGTATTTTCCCGCCAACCTCGGCCATAGATAATACATACCGGCTGTCAAAATATACGTCACCGTGTGGCATTCACTCTCGGAGGAATGAGGATTTCATTTGCATCGATGAAGCTCACTTGCCAACTTAGAAATAGACCCAAATCGCCCGACCGACGGCTCATTTGAGAGTAATTAAAGCGGCCGCCTCTGTAACGGGGCTTCGAAACCTCTTCAAAAAATACAACCTTTTCCAATGCAAACATTTGCTTGTCGTACCTTAATTATATTCCGAGCTTTGTAAGATAAACTGTCAGTGCGAAATATCGCATTATCTAAGTCCCGCAGACTAGATCATTTCGTCGAACAATATTGATAGATTTATAGATTTATACGGACACGAGTGACTTGAGTCTTTTACGAAACGCGTTTCGCGAGCCATGATCTATTCCATAGTTGAACACAAATGACATTCAGCGATGACCTAAAAAGGCTCTCATCGAGGCCAGTATTTTGAGCGTTATGATGACTATGAATAAATTGGTGAACTAATTGTTCGCAATGAATTTTGTACGTTAAATAATGAATCGTATTAAAAATCAGCTGGATCGTTAGGCGCCTGTTTTCCCGTGCATTCGGGAAACGAGAGGCCGAGCAGGAAACTCGTTGCTACACTTCGCCGCCTTTGTCTGCGAATGGTTTGGCAGGTAGATTAAATTGACCCGTTTTGCAGTTTAGGCCTTCGCAGATAAACGAACAATTGCCGTTAATTAATCAGGCGCCTTATCTGTTCGCCGTAGATTGATTTATCCGTCACTCGGGAAACGGTTTGAGTTCGCATAAAATTACGATAAGATCTACTGCACCTCTGACGGCTGCGTGAGGGCGCCGTCGAGGTGCACGCGTTTCGGACCTTTGGTGGGTAGCAGACGAAATTTACGACCTAAAATAAATTAATACTAATTGTCTTTGTCTAATGTGATAAAAATATTTGTAAAACAAAGGTTTAGGATCAGCTAAGGATCGACGAGGATGCGCTTGTTAAAAACGACGTCGGCTGCTCGTCGAGCTGTGAAGACGCACAGTGTGATGTGAGATCAGGCCGGCTCGAATGACCGGCGAACAACGCCGAGGAAATAATGGATTGTATTATTCCCCGAGGAAGGCCAACAATACGATATCGGGCCGTGATTTATCGACGCTACTTGCTTTGTGAGATGCGCTCGTTTATGCCATGGATGAAGATTGAGTAGAGAGAAAGGTTAACACGCCAGTGTGGAGCTCCTCCGATCGAACAATCAAGCAATTGAATTGAATGCAAAGTATGCGTCAATGGCGAAGCTGCAGGAGACACTGAAGTGTGGCAACGTCACTTAGGGGGAGAGCTGCGCGGCGCGTTCGCGATCATATTATTCGGGACAGGTTTCTGAGGACAAAGAGGAGCCCCCGCAAGCCTTTCGTGGAAATAAATTTTATATTTTCACACACTTTCAAAAGCTTTAGTGATCTGTTCTAAATACTGTAAACATTTTATGGTCTTATATATTATAAAAACCATTCGGAAAAGGCAAGAAAATGTTTTTCCAATTTACCGTTTGTATGTTCGAAAATCCGCAGCACAAATACAATAAAGGTTTTTTCATAAATCGTCGGAATATTTTGTTGGCATTAATCTGTTGATTTTGGACGGGCTCAAAGCATAAGAGAAAGCGGACGGGCGCTTACTCATAATCTGAATAATCGGGATCGTTTAAAGTTGTAATTCATACAAATTGTAGAAATTCATTAAAGACATTTTCACTCAATAGCTGTGTGTTGCTAATAACAAAATATATATTTTTCAATTAATATCCAAGCACATAGATAATTATTGTCGTTTCGACTGATTTTGGTACATAACAGACGTTATATACTACTTACATTCTATTAAAATGGTTAGCTTTCCACAGGAAAGTGCTAAAGTGTAGAAGTAACAAAAGTCACAAGTGTCGTGTGTTGGAGGCGCGGCCTGTTTGCTCCTCTTCCTCGCAAACTCGCAATCGATAAGTCTAGTGTCCCTCACAGAGCACACAATTTATTTTCAGCCGCCGTCCGCACCTCCTGTGTGCACTTCAAATATTTATTTGACGCGAATCGACCCCACTAGGTGGGGCCACGACGTCTATACGTGCTTCGCCGTTAAACGTGAAATTGAGCTCACGACAACTAAACGTCCCAGACTTTGTTTTTATTCGGCCTCTATTAACTTATTAGGGGAACAAACAAGGCTGAGTACTTAACTCACTATCGTCAAAGTGAGGCTGTTTATGCCTGTGAGATTTGTATTTTTTATTGCGCCATATATTATCTAGTGTTTTTAAAACATCACATTGCACATCATGAAGTGGGCGGGCGAGTGGGCGCAGCTCTCCGCGTTACGAGTTCAACTGTAATAAAGTAAACGAGAAAAGAGCTGGAATTTCCGCATAGACGGCATCTCGTGGCCCACGCCCGCTCTCATAATCCTTGATCCTCGCAGGACTTCGCTTTTTTCTGAAAGTCGTAATGGATCTGCCGTCTGATTTATTTATAGAGCAGCGATGCTTAACGATACTTTAAGCACACATATCACCTTTTGTATACAAGCACCCGTACCTAAGACTTAATAATAGCCTGTGCGCGGGATATAAATCGTGATATCAATGACGCATTATGACGTTTATGTAATAAATCCGAGAGAGACATTGTCGGCCAAACGAAGTGTCATATTAAAATGTGTTTTATTACTCGTTTGGCTTAAAAGAGCCGCATTGTTCTCGCCATTTAAATAGCAGTACAATTACAACGCGTCACCCATCGCCATCGGGGTATGTAAATATGGCGCACACGTATTATTTATCGTCAATTGTACGGACGAATTGTTCCGCTTTGTTCTCTCTCAAAGAACGCGAAGAGCACAAAGCACTGGTGATGCAGTGACGAGGTGGGCGTGGTCCATACTTGTTGTTCGACGGAAGGAATGCGAGACCAAACGCTCACAGGTGGTTTCGTGTTTACATTTTTCAATTCATGTTACAATTCTTAAGGTTCCATTTTTTATTCAATAGCAAAGCAATCCTATAATAAGCGATTCCTTTCGCCCATGGACACCTCCGAGACGAATAGGTCTGAAGACGCGTTGTTTTAACCATACTGCATCACTCGTCATTTTTAGTGACGTTCTGTTGTCGGCCTTATTTAATTTTATTTAGAGTATCCGCATTACAGAGGGACACTCAAAGAACCATTCAATTCCAGACAAGGAAAATACTTGGTATTGGCGAAACAAATGATCGGCGGAGATAAGCAACGTTGACTTATCCGACTGTGCAAGTACTGGCTGCGTCAATGGCATTAGTAACGAGGTAAATCCATCACGGAGCCAATTGAACTGCGAACAGACCTTATGCCGGCGACTGCGCGCACTCCCGTGATGAATCGGCCGCGTCACGCGCCGCCACTCGGCTAAGCAAACCAATTTATTCCGCAGGACAGCGGAACACTCGGCGAGTCGTCTCGCGGCCGACAACGGGCGAGTTTATCTTGTCCGTATCGGTATAAACTCAGGGCCCACCT